>JASAUF010000555.1:600000-967500 GCA_030180095.1 Magnolia changhungtana | reverse complement strand
TGTTCCTAAAGCCCAGTTTTCTCCTTTTGGTTTATTGGTTCTTAGCATATGATATGTATTGCGTATGACATGTTTTTGACATCATCCCCAACAACTTCTTCATCTCAAAGCTAGTTTCTATGTATTATAAATTCAGTCATATTCATCACACCCGCAAGGTGTTTGACAAAACTTCCCACAAAAATATCTTCTCCTTCGACGCATGACCAATGCCTATTCTCCACATGCTAATATCAGGAGATGTAGTGGGGTTAATTTAGAAACTTATATTCTCTTGATATTGCCTATTATCCATTGATTTTCGTTTGGACTATGTCATCAAAACATTATTCCTTTTTATCATGCAAGCTTCTATATATTATCTATTTGCCAAATCTATCTTGATGAATACTTCCCCATATTCGAACTATATTGTTTTAGTTTTTACTTGTTGATACTCCAACATCAGTAATTACTATAATGCTTATTTTGCCATTCAGGTTGCTGCTGTGTTCCATAAATCCCTGAGGCTTACATATGAGGGTCACAGAAAGTTTGCATCTGGAAAAATAACCAACTTGATGTCATAAAAAGCATCTTCCCTAGTGACTATCATCTTCTATTCGGTATGCATTTTCTTCCTTTTCTTCTTTAAGTTGTTGTATAATGAATTCAATGCCATCATCTTCTATTCTTCTCTGTTTCTTTTTTCTGTTTTACTTTTTGGTTGGAGATACTATATACACACAATGCTCTGAGTGCATGGTTGGAGGGTTCAACTGATTGGGATTACAGTTTGTACAAGTGGGGTCATGGTTCAATGATCTAGAGCCCAAACCACTGAAACTATAGACATGATGAACCTTACCCTGAATGGTCAATGCACTAAAATTCGTCAGATTGGAAAATCGTAGCAATAAGTTTTTCGACCTTTTTTTCTAGTTGAATATGAACCATTACTGTATTTTTTTCTTAACCATTATTTTTTCCTAAACTACAGCTCTTGTTCTCCATTCAACAGTTTGGGTTTTTAGTTCATACAAGTGTAATTGACAGGATGGGTTCTCACCCTAGATGGCCCATGCACTGAAAATCTTTCATATTCAATTGATCGTGAATTGTTGTATTTTTTAATGTCTTTTTTTTTTTTTTCCTTTCCTGAGCCACATTATTTATGATCTATAGTAGTGATGTCAGTTTCTTTAGTTCATTTAGTTAAAGTGTCCATTTTAGTTGATTGCAAGGTATAGGTAGGATTTTGAAGAGTCTTATTTTTTTCATGATATCCCTTTAAATATGTTCTAAACTTAATAGACGGTCTAGATCTATCTCTTAAATTGTCCAAGTTACCCAATGCAACTAAAACTGTGTAATTCACAGTGCTCCAAAAGAGCATTGAATCATTTCTCAAACTTAGAAACTCCACCTATTTAGTAGCCTTTTAAATCTATCATCCAAGAAAAACTAACCACCCCATATATTTTTAAGTACTTTAAATGAAAAAACAACCATTCATTTCTAAATTAGTGGACCTCTTATCTTTATAAATAGCCATTTCTTCCTTTATTTCATCGTTCAGCTGTCCAAACATACATACAAGAAAGAGAGAGATGGGATGTTTATAATAATATTAAAAAAATTAATTTATATATAAAAAATTTCCATTTGATTTTTTTTGTATGGATACATCATGCATGGTTTTATGATAAAACACATGTATGTATAAAACAAATTATTTGTTCCAAATAGGACATTTATGATAAAATAAATTATTTGTTCCAAACAGGACATTTATCAAAGGAGCACTATCAGGTGATATTTAAGATTTTCATTATAAATAGATTAAGAGCCAATGATAATTATAAGTAGACTTGCAGCCAAAAATAAAGAATTTGATTTTTTACAAAACATGGAAAGACTAATCAATCCTACTTCTTGCAACTTCACCATGCTTCAAATGGAGGGACCGCATTTGCACATAGATTTAGTTAGGGAGACTATCGATGGTGAACTAGCAAATTGAACAAATATGAGAGTTACAAAGGTGAAAAGAAACATAAGGTGGTCGGTAAGATAAGATGCATGATTTTCCTTTTCAACCATTAGTCATAGATTGACAAGATTGTTTCAATTTTCTTGGATGGATGATGAATGTATTTGGGAATGTAAATGAAAATAAAAACTTATAATATATATATATATATATATGTTATCAATGGAGGATACCTTGTTTAGGGGGACATGAAATTCTTATAGCTTATGGTATGGTGCCCCAATATTGGTTGTATGTTACTAGTATGTAGTAGATAATACTAGGTTCAATAGTAGATAGTACTAGAGAATCCCTAAACCTAAACCTACACCTAATCCTAATCTACTCCTTAACCTAAACCTAAACTTGAAAACTCAAACCTAAATCCGTATACAAACCTGAACCCAAACCCGATTTCTTAAACCTAAACGTTAACCTATTCTCAATTCCCTAAACCGTAACCTATAACCTAACCTAAACCTAAACCTATAACCTACACTTATAACCTAAACCTAAACCTATAACCTTAACCTAAACGTAAAACCCAAACCTAAACCCAAACCCGATCCCAAACCCAAATCAATCCTTAAACCCTAAGCCTAAACCTAAAACCCAAACATAAACCCGATCTCAACCGTAACCTATTTCCTATACCTAAACCTTAACGTATTCTCAAATCCCTAAACTTAAACCTACACCTAATCCTAAACTCAACTCCTTAACCTAAACCTAGACCTAAACTTGAAAACCCAAGCCTAAACTCGATCTCGAACCCGAATCCGAATCCCTAAATGCTAGCCTAAACCTAAAACCCAAACGTAAACCCGATCTTGAACCCGAACCCAATTTCCTATACCTAAACCTACACCTAATCCTAATCTCAACTCCCTAACCTAAACCTAAACCTAAACTTGAAAACCCAAAACTAAACCCGAACCCGATCCCGATTTCCTAAACCTAAACTTATGACCTTAACGTAAACCAATTCTCAAATCCCAAAACCTAAAACCTAAACCTAAACCTATAACCTATAACTTAAACCAAAACCTATAACCTAAACCAAAACCAAAACCTATAACCTATACTCGAACCCATTCTCAAATCTCATAACCATAACCTAAACCTAAACCTTAACCTAAACCAAAACCTATAACCTAAACCAAAACCAAAACCAAAACCTATAACCTAAACCCGAACCCAAACCCAAACCCGAACCCAAATCCCTAAACCTTAACCTAAACATATAACCTATAACCTATAACTTAAGCCTATACCTAAACCTAAAACCTTACTTATAACCTAAAACTATTCTCAAATCCTTAAACCTTAACCTAACCTAAACCTATACTTATAACCTAAAACTATTCTCAAATCCCAAAACCTATAACCTAAACCCAAATCCAAACCCAAACCCAAACCCGAATTCCTAAACCTTAATCTAAACATATAACCTATAACCTATAACTTAAGCCTATACCTAAACCTAAAACCTTACTTATAACCTAAACTATTCTCAAATCATTAAACCTTAACCTATAACCTAACCTAAACCTATACTTATAATGTAAAACTATTCTCAAATCCTTAAACCTTAACCTATAACCTAATCTAAACCTATACTTATAACCTAAAACTATTCTCAAATCCCAAAACCTATAACCTAAACCCGAATCCAAACCTGAACCCGAATGCGAATTCATAAACCTTAACCTAAATATATAACCTATAACCTAAGCCTATAACTTAAACCTAAACCTAAACCTATAACCTAATCTTAAACCTATAACTTAAACTCAAATCCCTAAACCTAAACTTACACCTAATTCTAATTTCAACTCCCTAACCTAAACCTAAACCTAAACTTGAAAACCCAAACCTAAACGCGATCCCGAACCCGAACCCAATTTTCTAAACCTATACCTTAACCTATTCTCAATTCCCTAAACCTATAGCTTATAACCTAAACCTAAACCTTAACCTAAACCTAAACCTAAACCTATAACCTATAACCTATAACCTAAACCTAACCCTAAAACCTAAATGTATTCTCAAATCCCTAAACCTAAACCTACACCTAATCCTAATCTCAATTCCCTAACCTAAACCTAAACTTAAACTTGAAAACCCAAACCTAAACCCGATCTCGAACCCGAACACAATTTCCTAAACGTAAATCTTAACTTGTTCTCAATTCCCTAAACCTTAACCTATAACCTAACCTAAACCTACACTTATAACCTAAACCTAAACCTAAGCTTAAAACCTAAACCTATGACCTAAAACCTAAATGTATTCTTAAATCCTTAAACTTAAACCTACACCTAATCCTAATTTCAACTCCCTAACCTAAACGTAAACCTAAACTTAAAACCGAAACCTAAACCCGAACCCGATTTCCTAAACCTAAACCTTAACCTATTCCAATTCCCTAAACCTATAGCTTATAACCTAAACCTAAACCTTAACCTAAACCTAAACCTAAACCTATAACCTTAACATAAACCAAATCCTATGACCTAAAACCTAAATGTATTCTCAAATCTCTAAACCTAAACCTACACCTAATCCTCATCTCAACTCCCTAATCTAAACCTAAACCTAAACTTGAAAACTCAAACCTAAACCCGATCCCGAACCCGAACCCGATTTCCTAAACCTAAACCTTAACCTATTCTCAAATCCCTAAACCTAAACCTACACCTAATCCTAATCTCAACTCCCTAACCTAAACCTAAACCTAAACCTAACTTAAAACCCAAACCTAAACTCAAACCCGATTTCCTAAACCTAAACCTTAACCTATTCTCAATTCCCTAAACCTTAACCTATAACCTAACCTAAACCTAAACCTATAACCTACACTTATAACCTAAACCTAAACCTATAACCTAAACCTATGACCTAAAACCTAAATGTATTCTCAAATCCCTAAACCTAAACCTACACCTAATCTAATCTCAACTCCCTAACCTAAACTAAACCTAAACTTGAAAGCCCAAACCTAAACCCGATCCCGAACCCGAACCCGATTTCCTAAACCTAAACCTTAACCTATTCTCAGTTCCCTAAACCTATAGCTTATAACCTAAACCTAAACCTAAACCTATAACCTTAACCTAAACCAAAACCTATGACGTAAAGCCTAAATGTATTCTCAAATCTCTAAACCTAAACCTACACCTAATCCTAATCTCAACGCCCTAACCTAAACCTAAACCTAAACTTGAAAACCCAAACCTAAACTCGTTTTCGAACCCGAACCCGAATTCTAAACTAAACCTTAACCTATTCTCAAATCCCTAAACCTAAACCTACACCTAATCCTAATTTCAACTCCCTAACCTAAACCTAAACCTAACTTAAAACCCAAACCTAAACTCAATCCCGAACCCGAACACTTCCTAAACCTAAACCTAAACCTAACTTGAAAACCCAAACCTAAACTCAATCCCCGAACCCGAACCCATTTCTAAACCTAAACCTTAACCTATTCTCAATTCCCTAAACCTTAACCTATTACCTAACTTAAAACATAAACCTATAACCTACACTTATAACCTAAACTTAAACCTATAACCTAAACCTAAACCTAAACCTCAACCTATGACCTAAAACCTAAATGTATTCTCAAATCCCTAAACCTAAACCTACACCTAATCCTAATCTCAACTCCCTAACCTAAATCTAAACCTAAACTTAAAAACCCAAACCTAAACCCGATCCCAAACCCGAACCCATTTCCTAAACCTAAACCTTAACATATTCTCAATTCCTAAACCTAAACCTTAACCTAAACTTATAACCTTAAAACCAAAACCTATGACCTAAAACCTTAACTTATAACCTAAACTTATAACCTATAACCTAACCTTAACCTAAACCTAAAACCTAAACCTTAACCAATAACCTAAAACCTAAACCTAAACCTAAAACCTAAATGTATTCTCAAATCCCTAAACCTAAACTTACACCTAAACCTAATCTCAACTCCCTAACCTAAACCTAAACCTAAAACCTAAATGTATTCTCAAATCCCTAAACCTAAACCTACACCTAATCTTAATCTCAACTCCCTAACCTAAACCTAAACCTAAACTTGAAAACCCAAACCTAAACCCGATCCCGAACCCGAACCCGATTTCCTAAACCTAAACTTTAACCTATTCTCAATTCCCTAAACCTATAGCTTATAACCTAAACCTAAAGCTAAACTTAAACCTATAATCTTAACCTAAACCAAAACCTATGACCTAAAACCTTAACCTATAACCTATAACCTAAACTTATATCCTATAACCTAACCTTAACCTAAACCTTAACCTATAACCTAAAACCTAAACCTAAACCTATAACCTAAATGTATTCTCAAATCCCTAAACCTAAACCTACACCTAATCTTAATATCAACTCCATAACCTAAACGTAAACATAAACTTGAAAACCCAAACCTAAACCCGATCCCGAACCCAAACCCGATTTCCTAAACCTAAATCCTTAACCTATTCTCAATTCCTAAACCTCGACCTATAACCTAACCTAAACCTAAACCTATAACTCGCACTTATAACCCAAACCTATAACCTAAACCTAAGCCTAAACCTAAAAAACCAAAATGTATTCTCAAATCCTTAAAACCTAAACCTACTCCTAATCTCAACTCCCTAACCTAAACTTAAACCTAAACTTGAAACCCAAACCTAAACCCGATCCCGAACCCGAACCCGATTTCCTAAACCTAAACCTTAACCTTAACCTATTATTCTCAATTCCATAAAGCTATAACCTATATACTATAACCTATAACCTAAACCTAAACCTTAACCTAAACCTATAACCTTAACCTAAACCTAAACCAAAATCTTAACCTAAACCTAAACCAAAACCTATAACCTAAACCTTAACCTATAACCTATAACATAAACTTATAACCTATTACCTAACCTTAACCTTATCCTAAAACCTAAACCTAAACCTATAACCTATAGCCTAAACCTAAACCTAAAACCTTAGGCCCTGTTTGGGCAACAGGATTAGAAGGGATTAGGTGGGATTGGATTCATCTGGTTCCGTGCCAATTCCACTCCATGTTTGGCAAAGCTTGGAATTAGATCGGATGGAATTACATTGGTCCCGTGCCAATTTCACTCAATGCTAGCAAGTTGTGTAGGTCCCACCCTAATGTGTGGGTATATCCACACCGTCCACCCATTTTTTGAGATTATTTTAGAGCATGGGCCAAAAATCAGGTAATTCTAAAGCTCAAATGGACCCACCACTGAAAGTAATGGGGATTGAATACTTACCGTTAAAAACTTCTTTGGGGCCACATAAGTTTTGGATCTACCTCATTTTTCGGCCCATACCATAAAATGAGGTTACAAAACAAATGAACGGTTTAGATATAATACATATGTGTTATTCTGGTAATTTCAAATGATGGTGGGTATATCCATTCAATGTACCACCGTATTACCAATAAAGCAAAGTATTAATCTAATCCAATGAAATCAGGACAATCCGTGCCATGGGTAATAATGATGTTTTTTTTAATACAATCCCACCTAATCCCTTCTAATCCAGTTGCCCAAACAGGGCCTTAATGTATTCTTAAATCCCTAAACTTAGACCTACACCTAATCCTAATCTCAACTCCCTAACGTAAACCTAAACTTGAAAACCCAAACCTAAACCCGATCCCGAACTCGAACCCGATTGCTATAATAATGTAGCCCAATCACATGGCAACAAATAAGAATGTATCCCATTTAACACATGCCCCTTTTTACAAAGCTTTAATTTTTGTTGTTGTTTCTATTAATTGAAACACTTTTTTTGCATTATTTGCTCGTATTAGTTTTATTTTAATGATCAGTTTTATTTTTAAGAAGTGCCCACTTTTTTGGAAGAAGTTTCTGTAATTTTTCATGATTCTGAATTATAATGTTTTGTTGGTTGAATATTTTTTTATTAGATGAAAGACACAAAAAGAAAATTGTTGCTGATTTTTATTTTTTATTTTTACTTATGATGTTAAACTTATATGTATTATGTGTGGATGAATGTAATGTGGATAAGATTGTTTGTGTTTGGATGGATGTAGTTTATGTTTAGATGGATTTACATAGTTTGGCGTTTAGATGGATGTGAATGTGAATATGATGAAATATATTGTATCACAGGTGTATATCAAGAAGAATACGATGAAATATATTGTAATAGGTCAAAATTGAAAATGTCGACTGCAGTCCTTTTAAAGGACGGTCCATGACCGTCCTTTGTACAGTCCTTTTTAAGGATGGTCCATGACCGTCCTTTTAAATGACGGTCCATAACTGTCCTTTGAAGGCTCATAAGAGACGGTTCATAGCATTCCTTTTTAAGGACGGTCTATGACCGTCCTTTGAAGGCTCATAAGAGACGGTCCATGACTGTTCTTTTAAAGGACGGTCCATGGTCATCCTTTAAATACTCATAACAAACGGTCCATGACAGTCCTTTTTAAGGACAGTCCATGACCGTCCTTTGTTCGTCAATAAGAATGACGGTTTTCAACCGTCCTTAAAGTAATAAGACACGTTAAAATTTGACGGCCCATGCGACGGTCCATGACTGTCTTTTTTGGTCATTTGAGACAGTTTTGGACCGTCCTTTTTTCGTTGTTTTGGCATAGTGGTTGCTCACCTGCTCTTGTATCTGTGTTTGCGTTTGAGTATTAGCATGCGTCTCATCTCTATCTAACTAAACATCCACAACCAATTTTTTAGTTTCCTTGTGCTCATCCTTATGGAACAAGGAGCATTCGTCGAATTTAACGTCACGACTAAGGATAATTTTTCATGTGGTCTGGTCGTATACCCCTTTACCCATTACAATAGCTGGCAAAGACATACTTTTTAGCCCTCTGGTCCAACTTATCCCTCTCAACTAACGGTACATTAGAGTCAGCATAGCAACTAAATACACACATTCCCAAGTAGTCTATTTGCTGACCACTCCACACATCCTCTAAAATTTTACATTCAATAGTCGTAGAAGGAGATCGATTCACCAAGTAACAAGCCGTGTTGACGGCCTCAATACACAATCGCCTATCCAACCCATCATTATTATTGATCATGCATCGGGCCCTTTCCTCGATAGTCTGATTCATCCGCTCAACTACATTGTTCCATTCTGGTGTGTGGTGCACTGTGTTGTGTCTCATAATCCATTCATCCTTACAATATCAATTAATTCTCCAGAAGTGAATTCCCCACCGTTATCTGTCCTTAACGCTTTCAATTTTCGCCCTAACTGTTTTTCCACTATTTGAAGTTAGTGAAAGCATTGGATTTATTTTTCATAAGATAAACCTACACTTTTCTGGAATATTATTTAATAAACGTGACAAACCATGATGACCCTCCCCCAAAAATTACATATGGCCTCCCCCCCCTTCATACATCAGAATGCACATAATTTAGAACCTCTTTATGAACATGTTTCCCAGACTTAAAAGACGACCTTGATTGTTTACCATATATACAATGCTCGCATATACTAAAAACAATGCTTTTTAAAAACTAGAATTAAACAACGGTCAGAAAGTACCTTCATGCCCTGTTGTAGACTCCCCACCCAGGCAGCAACCTAAAGAAGAATAGATGATCATTAGGAACTAAGCCCAAACCCTAAATCCTACCTAAAACCTCAACTATTTCCAAGTTACTACCTAAGCTAAGCCATACCCAAGCCGTTCCCGAGTCAAATCCTTAAACCCAAGCCTTAAGCCACTCTCTAGGCACGAACAAGCCAGCTAGCTAAATGCCAAAGATAAACAGTGAACGACAGTAATTCGATTACGGCCTCCTTTAGGAATTTGTGCCTCAAACTACAGTTGTTGCTTTCCTAGAAAGTCAACTATGCTTGACCTATTTAACCCTGGAGTTCCTATTATTTACCATTTTAACAAGCCTTTTAACCCATAAAAAAGTGTCATGTGGCATCTCTCTTCCCTCCACCAATCCTAGGCTACCACATCATCATTTACCTTTCATAATCCTTAGAATAACCAAAAAACAATCCCAATGGGTTATAAATACCCCCTCCTCCATTCATTTCAATAACCAAGTAACTCTCACTGAGAGAGAGAGAGAGAGAGAGAGAGAGAGAGAGAGAGAGAGAATGTGTGTGTGCTTAGCTCTCAAGCTCCCATCTTTTTCAGCCCCCCTTTAGTATCCTCCAACCCTCTCTTTGCCCTCCTAATTCCACTTAGGACAACCCTTCCAACCATGGTACACCTAAACCTCCAAACCATTTTAAGTGTAAGTAAAAGATCGTGCCATCATCACTAGCATTTATACTTCATCAATCGTATAATTATTTCCCTTCTCAACCCCTTGCTTTTCTAAGTTACCATTGAACGTATGCTCTGTGACTTATCGAAATTCTGATCATATTGCATCAAAAACTCATGGTATCAGTCTTCTTATATAACATTCTATAATCATCGCATGTAAGGCCCGCATCATAGACTGTACCATTCCGTAGGCTTCAGCGGTCCTCCCGGTCGAATTCTAGTAACTTACGACCTATAATCAGATATGCACACGACCCTAAGTCACATCCTGTATATTTATGTCGACTCGAGTCGAAACTTGTACTATAGCGACCATGCCGTCGTCACTGTTCCAACGCCGCGTCTCACGCGCCGATGCAATACCCAGGCCAAGAGTTGTGGGCCCGCCTATTTTTTGAAGAAACGTCGTATATTACGAATACCGAGAGAATTTCTACAACCCATCATATCAATCAATTAATGACAAGTCAATTACACAACCCATCCCTCTCTTACCAACAAGGCATGACTCCCATCTCTCTCTCATTCCCTAAGTCAACTCTCACTCTCTCTCCACCCATCCCTTTCTTACAATATCCATTCCTCCCATCCCTTCCTCCCATCCCATATCTCTTACAACACCCTCTCCACTCTCATTTTCTCCACCAAATCCCAAGCCTCCATGAGAGAAAAATTCTAAGGAGAGAAAGCTAGTGTGTGGCCCACTTCCTACCCCATCATCTCACCATCCAACCCTTCGAACTTCATCATCGACTGTCAAAGGTTGAGCATAGGAGCTAAGGAAGCCAAGGGACCAATAAGGAGTGCAATAGGTGGGTGATCCACTGTTGATTTTCAATTTGATGGCCCACTTGTGATAGGACCCAATTTGATGTATGTGTTGTAATCATATAAGGGGCACATAGTGGCGGGGGTCCCTCCACTACACCGTCTCTCTCTCTCTCTCTCTCTCTCTCTCTCTCTCTCTCTCTCTCTCTCTCTCTCTCTCTCTCTCTCTTATATTTCATGGCCCACCTTGATGTATGATCCACGCTATCCATGGGGACCATATGTTGTCGAAATAGCGGAGTGCTCATTGTCCAGCAGCTGGACTGCCTTGCTGCCCAAGTGAAAGGAAAACACAAATTTTAGCTTTATCTAAAGTTGGTGGGTCCCACCCATGTGAACCCACCTTAATGTATGTATGATGTATCTGGGCCGTCCATCTGTTGGACGGCCAGCAGCTAAAGCTGTTGTTAACGTTAGCAGGTCCGTGGGACCCCTTAGATGTATGTATTCTGCATCTGCACCATCCATCTGGACGGTGCTGCACGGGATGCACCGTGATGCATGGGTCTTATTCTAGCCGTCCATCTGTTCTGGACGGGCGGGGCCCACTCTAATGTATGTATTACGAATCCACACCGTCCATCTAGATGGTGGCCAGCAGGCCTAGACCCTTTCAAATAAAAAAAAAATATATATATATAATATATATATATATATATATCTGGTGGGCCCCACATCGGACCCACCTGCTGAGAGAAGTGGATTGGCTGGTGTATCTCACACCAGCTATACAGCTGATGTGAGATGTTAGCAAGTTCTGTGGGACCCACCTTAAAGGTATGTGTTTCATCAGCACCGTCCATCTGGACAGTGCCATGTACAACCCCACCATGATGCAGTGTTGTATTTGCACTGTCCGTGCAGTGGCCCACCTTGATGTTTGTGTTTATCACACTGTCCATCCATCTATGGAAACCCACCATGATGTATGTTTTGTATTCCACGCCGTCCATTTGTAGAAACCCACCGTGATGTATGTTTTGTATTCCACGCCATCCATCTGGACAAGTGTGGCCCACATGATGCATGCGTTGTATCCATACTGTTTAACCATAGTGGACATCATCCTATGGTAATAGAAAGAGAATGAGATAGATCTAAAGTTCCAACGGACCCCACCATTGAAAATAGTGGGGACAGTGACATCCATCATTCAAAACTTCTTAGGAGCCATGATAGTTTCCAATCAAGCTGATATTTTTGTTTTCTATCTTTATGTTAACTTGTGAATATGTTGGATCTCAAAAATACATCACGGTGAGTCCTATAAATGTTTCAACGATGGGTATGGCTGCTCCCACGGTTTTTCTGTGGTGGGTCCTGTGGAGTTTTAACGGTGGAGATCATTATCACCACTACTATTTGTGGTATGGCCCAGATGATCTTCCAATCATCATCTCCACCACTATTTGGAGTGCGGTCCAGATGATCTGTCGATATGATTCTTTTTTATTTTTTAGGAAATGCTCTAAAGTGATCTTTAAAATAGATGAATGGTGTAGATGGTGCGGCCCATTGATGTGGCCCATTTGATGTATATGAGGCCCATTGGTGTGACCCATTGATGCGACCCGTTTGATGTATATGAGGCCCATTGGTGCGGCCCACTTGATATATATGAGGCCCATTGGTGCAGCCCATGTGATGTGGCCCACTTAATGCATATGAGACCCATTGTGATGTGTTTAAGGCCCAATGTGACGTATATAAGGACTATGAGTGAGGCCCAATGAGATGTATGTGAGGCCTTTGTGTGAGGCCTAATGTGATATATATGAGGTCTTTTGCGATGTATGATTCTACCATGATGTTTATGGCAAGCCATGACTTGGGAGTAATGATGGTTTGACGTCCACATTGTAAGAGCAATGATGGTTAAATGTCCGCATTGTAACTCTCCCTAGAGCCCATTGTTAGGCTCATACTTGTAGTGTGTAGGCTATCTAGGCCCATCTTCATTATGAATAAAGTTTATCACCATATAACATGCTTAGTATAGCTCCATGATTCATGCTCATATGCATCATATGTCTGCTCGATATGAGGAGTAACTGATCAAAGCATATGCCTTTGGGCAGATTGTTTATGGGCTCCCTGATAGGTGGAGTTACCCCCACATGAGCGTGTGGTATGCGCAGGATTGCTGCATGACTGATAGTGTGATTCATGCACCTCACATCTGTATGACATGATTACTACACGCCCTAGCAACATCAAGGCTGTGGCCTCCATAGGCATATCATGGATGGCAGGATCGGACCCCAGAAATACTGTTACTAGCATTGGGGTGCCATAAATGTCCCTAGGTGAAAATTCCTAAATCCGATGGTACCAAAGGATGACTCCAATGTCGTGACCGAGTGGATATATGAGCGCACAAAGACCGAATACCAAGAGGCCGTATCTCCCACTGTGTCGTGGTCAGTTGGAAGAGGGTGAGGCCTTACCCGCCCAAAGGTAAGGGCATTGCTAAGCTAAGTATGACCAGCTCGTAAATGGGTTCGCTATCGACGTGCCAGATGGTATTGGCAGGCTATTGTCCAGGCGGATAGTGAGGTTTCTTACGCTCACTTGGACTGCATGCCTGAGAAATGTGCAGTGTCATTTGAAGTGTACTATACCCTGGTGATTGTCCAGGGTGAGAACTGTACTGATATTTGATGCTCTAGTGATGAGCTGCATTGATATATGGATTTGGATGAGGACAGTGAATCTATAGAAGCACCCACATCACTAATTTTCTTTCTCATCACCTTTGATTGCCTTGGTATGGCCGAGATAGCATTCATGCCTCAGATCGCATAGCCGTGTGATCTTGTTAGTATTTATGGACTTATCGGTAATTCCACAACTCGATATACATTCGAACACGCTTTACACTCTCACCACCCACTAAGCTTTCTAGAAAATGCGTTCAGACGCCGCATACATATTGAGATTGGGGCGTGTAGCACTTCTTTCATGTTATTGTATTTCCCTTTTTGCGCATTGTACTCAAAGTTTTTTATCATAGTGAATTTGTAATGATGTTGTTAGTTATTGTTTGTGGGTTATGCTTATGGTTATGCTTACTGCGAATCAAATTCATATTGAAAATCCTCCTTGTAGGATCCCAAGATCAGAACTTGGTGTATGGGTGCCAAGAATAATGGGGTACTACTTGAAGTTACTAATCGAAAATTTTGTGAGCCCGATTTTCGAGTTTAGGGTGTGACATCGCATCTCTTCTTAAATCCCATTTCTAGACTTTTTCAGTGTAACTTGGCTTTCCAGAAGTACATCATAATCATCACCTCTCATATTTTAATTTCTTTACATCCCATATATTTCTCTCTAATTTCGCCCACCCATACGTATGTCTAACACCTTTCTTTAATAATCCCTTGGATCCTAAAGGATCTCAACTTAAAGCATGAATTCCGACACTAGCTTTTATAGATTTTGCAGGTTTTAGCCGATAGTGGGATTTTGAGCTAATTAGCTAGTGTTGATTCCAAGTCTATTATATAATAAATAAGGAAATAAAGATAAAAAGTGTGAGCTATTTCCAGCGCTCGAGCGCTCAAAGCATGCATGTCACATGAGTGCGTCGAAGAATTCGCTATGGATGTAACTCCACCGTGATTCCTTTCGAAAAGATCCACACCTTCCACCGTGCCCCTTTGAAACTGCATGATTGAAATCGCTCTTTGCACAAGTGGGACCCACCATACTCTTCCTCAAATCGAACATGTCTCACTTCGTCCAAGATATACTCCAAGATCAAACATCGATGGGCCATACAAGCATTATCATTGCCCGTAAAACATAAGTATATACGTGAAAACTCATAAGGGGTCACTGGTGGGGTCCTTTGTCAAAGTACCCAGATTTTGATGCGGTCAGCATGTCACTACCATTTGTTTCTTCACTAGATTCCATTGTTGGCTTCCTTAGAAGAATCATCTGAATTCTCCTTTCTCGACTTAGGATTCTAACAATCCTTCTTCATGATTCCCGGTCACAATTCCAAAGTTGATCATCAAACCCTTAGATTTAGTCTCGAAGGCGGGCCACAGTGGTTTGCTTCAATGTTCCCTCGTAATGGTGCATCTATAGGCCCCACTCCAATTTTCTTTCTCATCACCTTTGATTGACGTGGTGTGGCCCACAAAAATCTCTGAACGATGGATGTCATTTTTACTTGATCCTCATCTTTCATAGTCTCTTCCACATCCAACAATTTACAAATAAACTTATTGAAGATGGTGCATTCGCCATCTTCGATTGGTGATGTTCAAGTACAAATCATTCTCAAGAGATTTCTTCGTATATATATTCTCTAATTTCGCCCATGTATTTGTTGCGGTTTTCTTTCATAATATTATAAAGGACCTCGTCCATTAGACACAACTGGATATATATATTTTATATATATATATATATATATATATATATATATATATATATATATATATATATGGAAAAAGGTACAATGCGCTCGAGCTGATTTTAACACCCCATGAGGTCGAGCTATGTGGGTCCCACCGTGATGTGTTTCGAACATCTACCCCATCAGTCAGATGCACCATTCCATCGTGAGCCTAGGTCTCAAAAATCAAGTCAATCAGTGACTTGTGTGGGCCACACCACATACAAAAGTGGGGAGGGGCCGTGCACCATTAAAACATTCATAACCATTTTTGAGGGCCCACCGAGATGTATTTTGCAAATCCAAATTTCATCCATTATGTGTGTCCCACTTGGAATGAGGGTTCAAACCAAGTTTCGTGCATGCAAAACTCAAGTGGGCCCCACCAAGTGCTTTTATATGTTTTAACGGTGTCTTCACATAATTTTTTAGATGGTATGGCCCACCGAGTTCCGTATACTGCTGATTTTTATCATATCCCATAATTTAAAGGGTACCCATCAAATGCACGGTGTTGATGGTCGAAACACATCACGGTGGGGCCCACACAGCTCGACCTCACGGGAGCTTATCGTCAGCTCGAGCGCATTGTACCTTTTCCCTATATATATATATATATATATATATATATATATATATATATATATATATATCTAACTTGTTTCATTCTCCTTCTAACATAGTTTCTGATTGTTTTCTAAAGAGAGCTTCATCTAATCCTTGTTGAACTAGGATATCGTTCATTGTAACTTTCCATAGTTTAAAATTATTTTTACCGAAATATTTTTCTGCATCAAACTTCGGGTTAGATGTCATTGATACCTTCCTTTCAAATTCAATCTGCTTTCCAACGTTAACTCTGATACCACTTGTTGGTGAACTGCGGAAACACTCAGATATGAATCAAGCAAAGTACATGTAATTGCACAACCAAGTCCAAACAAGAACTATCTGAATTTTACGTAGAAAATTCTTTTGGAAAAAAAACCACAGCACAAAACAACGAGTAATGCACTATGAAAGCAAAAATTACAAGAGGCAGAGTCTTACTAATTCGAACAAGCCTCAAATCTACTTCACAAGCCCTAGATATGCCCTTGATCCCTTAGGATGAATTAGAAAACCCTAATACACCTCCTCCGTACTCTAATCCCGATTAGACACGATATATATACTATCACAACCAGAATATGAAACAAATCCCGCACTTACGTAACTCTGTGCGCGCGCTCGATGAGACCTTCAATGGCATCGACAAGCCATTGAGGATATGCTGATGGCATCGAACTCCTTAATGTCATCAAGGATATGTCAATGGCATTGACTTCAATGCAATTGAGAAGCAACACCTAAAGCGTTCTAGCAACCAACATTGATTTTTCTGGATTTTCTCGATGGGGTCGAGCATCTATCGATGGCATCAAGTGTTTTAAGTTCATGCCTGCTCCATCGATTATATTGAGTTTTTACTATTACATTTGTAAGTAATGTTAAAGTTTATGTGCACATGTTGCACATTGAAAATCAGTTCACAACAAGCATTCCAAAATGGGATTTGGAAGGCAAATGGAAAGAACACAACCTCTTCATTAAAGTAAAAAAGAAAGACTCAAAATCCACAGTGAGAATACAATGCATGTCTCACCTTCTCTCAATCTGCAAATATACATGGTTAGTCTCCTAGCAAAGCTAGAACACTACAAAAAGAAACAGGAATGGAACTTTTCCAACTTCCTTTGAGCGATTTCCTTCAGAACACTATCATGGTATGAAAGAATAAAGTCTCTTAAAGGCCTGTTTGGCTGTATGAAATCAGCGGTTGCAGTTGCATAAATGCAGAATAGATTCGACATTTTTGGTAAAAATGCAAGTCTCTGCAAGTCTCATCAAAATGTTTCAAATGGAAATTTTGTTTTAGAGTGCTTACTACTAACCAATCCTTTTCTTATGCGGAATGGATTTCTTTTTCTTCCGTTGTTGCTGATATCAGACCATGCAAACCTTCTTGACCTGTGGACCTTTAATCGAACTGCTGAAACCTTCCGGGCCACCGCCTGCCAAATCATCTGAACCGCATCTTCCTTCTTCGATGGATACTGAAATTCAAAGTGATGCTCGATTTCTTTCATCCTTTCCCACATTTTGGTCCACTCGGCCTCTCCAATGCTCCTAATCAGGTTTATGAGGAACCCCTTTTTGAGAGCTTCCGACGTGCGAACAAAGATGCAGAATTTGGAGTAGTCCAGAACGTCTTCGTAAGGGAGCTCAATCTCATCGCTGATGATGACTGGGACACAGTGGCTGGCGATCGCGTCGAATAGACGGTTGGATGATGGGGTGTCACCCGCGATGTTGAGGCAGAATTTTGACGAGTGCATCCCCTTGCTTGCATTTTTTATGCCGTCCCGGCTCACACTTCCAAAGGTGAAATGCACATCCTTTTCATTTTTGAGAAGATAGAACAGCTCTTGTCGAATGAACCCGCCCTGAAGATAAAACCCAGATCAAGAATAAGCAAAAACTGAGTGGATACGGTAACAGAAACAATAAGAAAGGTAGAAAGAATCGAACACTCCAAAAATCATACTTCACTGTAATTTGAATTCTTTCGAATTCCAAGGTAAGAAAATGAACAATGCCATTCAGTCAGTGTTAGTTTGCTACAAATTTCAGAGTCTGTAGGATCATTCATAGTCAATATGAGCGTGGGCCCACCAGTACTGAAACCGAAATCAAACCAATGAATGTGTTCTTGGACAATGCACTTTTTGATAATCTGAAGGTTCGCGAATGTATCTCTTCGAATCATGGGAATCAATGTTCTCACCTTCATGAAACATCAACATGGATTTGGATAGCAAGAAACAGAGAAAACCCACCCAAACAGTCCCCCAAGTGAAAGAGGAAGGAAGAGGGGAAGGGAAATTCAAGGAAATGAGATGTCCAAACTCTCCAGATCCCACCCAAAAAGAAAAGGAAATGGCTAGAATGAACTCCTACATGAAGAATAGAAACTGCATTGGGGGGATTCCATTTTCTAGCCTTTTCTGCCACAAATCACAAGTGGGTTGTGTATAGGAAGTTCCCTACGGTATCTCTTTTCTTTCTTTTCTTCATCTATGGAGGCTTCTGTCAGAGTCCGTTCTGCAGCAAATCCACCAAGTCACAGAAGGTAAAAGCAAAGGAGAGATTGATCATGGCCGTTGATACAGGCTGGCAACATTCTGATCAGTAACCCAATGCAGATTCTATCTCAACCAAGTATGGACAATGGAGACTTTCGTTGTAATATGAATTTATAGAATCAAGAACGGCAATAAATCAAAAAGTAGCCCTTTGATCAACTGGCCATGTGAATGCACGGTCGCAATGACGTTTTAACCAAAGATTCATTAGTAGGATATGATACCTTGTTTGGTAGAAATCTAGTATCAAGGTGGATCTAGAAGAGAACATTAGCTAGGCGATGGCTTTGCTGAAGCTTCAAGAAGAGAAATTACAAATTCGAAATACAAGCAGGAATCAATGGGCATGCATAGGTTGGGTGCCACTTGAAAATGATTTCATCTCATTTTAGTTAATCATAAACATGTATTAGGGCGCATTTAGTTGCCGTAAACATATGATATTTCATGATATGTAATGATGGATCAACGTAATTTCGTCAATAATACATGAAATTTCATGATATTTGGTGCAACCAAACACACTTGGAGATCATGAAAGTTGGTTATCAAGATTATTTTTAATCCATACCAAAAAGAAACATGATCTCTAATACATAACTACACTAAACTAAAATAAGATGAACTCATTTTTAAGTGGCACACAAAGAGGGTCTCAGTATTATTATAATTAGAGGCTTGCTATGGGGATGCATGTTTTTGTATCTCTGCCCATGTATGCGCCGGTGAATGTGATGTGGCATGCTCGTGCAAGATCCGACTTGTTCATCAGGTGGTCAGACTTCATGGTCACAAGCCCAATAAATAGTCTGGTTAAGCCCACTATGTGGCATACGTGCAGCTAGAAAAATATTGTTATGGCCATCCATTTGCTTGATACATTGTGGCCCACCTAGTGAGTTTACCTGAATTTTTTGTGGCCCACCCGTGGGTGACTTGGATCTAGCACATGAGTACCATGTTCAGCAAACCTCTTATGGTCAGCAACCCTTCAATAGATGTTCATGATGGATCATGATCATCAATCCACTTACCATGATTGTCAATCCATTGCTAATTCAGATTCTTGTGACAATCGATTCAAAAAAAAAAAGAATTGAAGTTTAAGGTTGCATTTGGATGCACCATTCAATCACATTGCAACAATTAGCTCGTTTAAGTGGAAATGACTGGATTGCAGTTACATTTTTGGTCACTATGCCAGGAAAAAGGGTGCGCTCAGTCCAGGCTGCGAAAAAGATGATTCTGGAATTATGGGATTTATACTCTTTATAGAATCTAAAATTCATAAAGTGATACTTATGAGGATGTGAGTGTGCACTTTCTTTCAAATGCAATTCAGAAATTCACTAAGAGTAGAACTTCCAAAATCACAAATTAGTTTTCTTCGATACCTAAAATGGCCATGAATGCAACCCAAGCTGCAAATTGCAATTATGTCATTTGTTCGGTCCCACCTGATGGAACCAGCTATCACATTTCAATTCGATAATGCATCCAAACAGAGCATAAATCCATCGAAAGCAACCAAAATTAAATCAGTACATGAGAAAGAAATATTGAAACAATGGGAATGATGCAGTAGTACTCACATCCTTCCTGTAAATGGCTCCTTGGAAATATAGCAACGTTGGCCGGCTATTGAATCCAGCAATGTCGTTGGTGATTGTATTGATCACGTGCTTGTAAGGCGCAATGACATCCTTCTCGACATTAGCTATGTTAGGAGGATACCTCCCAAAATCAGAGAGGATTAATATGGCAGGCCACAACGTCTTCCTGGCTTCCAACATGCTGTTGGGATGATGTGCTAAGATGACATGATCACATCCACCCGATCTCTTCCATTCCTCCTGGGCGATCAAAAATTGAACCAGCTTCGCTTGTAGAAAATTGTTCCTGCTGATCTTTTCCAATTGCGTCACCTTTGAATGTCGATTGTAACTCAGCGAAGAAAAGAACGGGACAAATACGACATCGGCTTCGGTAGAATTCTCAACTCTGATCGCGCTACATGGGCCGGGCCGGTTGGCAAGCCGAGAAGATAGAAGATCTAATGTAAGCCAGTACTCAATGCTATGTTGCAAATTCAATCCGCCGGGATAGTGTGGGACTTCTGATTGAAGATCTGGCCAAACACTACCGTTCCCGCCTTTCCAATCCAACATCCCAAAATGGAATTCTGGTGGCAAATCGTACATGAAAACTTTCAGGACTGCGTTATTCGGATTGCATTTCTTGAACTCCTCATCTTCCTGACCATTGTCTTCTTCATTGGTGGAGAATAAGGATGAAGCGGCCAACGGCTGAACTTTGTTTGGATTGTGGGATGAGGAACTCCTGTCATCGATCACAGCAAAGAGCTTTGCATTGGGTAAGAAGTTGTGATCGATGAAATTCGGGTGGCCTGCCGATCGTAGGAAGAAGAACCAGGAGAAGGTGATCAGGAAAGCCAGGATCGTGAAGAAACAGAAGATGGATTTTTGAGACAAAATTCCAGTGGGCCGTGGGTTCCTTTCGGCCATTG
The DNA here is from genome assembly GCA_030180095.1 of Magnolia changhungtana. Taxonomy (NCBI): domain Eukaryota; kingdom Viridiplantae; phylum Streptophyta; class Magnoliopsida; order Magnoliales; family Magnoliaceae; genus Magnolia; species Magnolia changhungtana. The sequence goes on along the minus strand of JASAUF010000555.1, from coordinate 946,200 downwards.
CTGGAACTACTTAGCACTGATTCTGGATATTCATTCCAAAATCAAATAAACCAAAATGCTTCATCAAATGAAAATCAAAAGAAATCATCATTCAATCCAAAACCAACAGAAACAGTATCCAAAAATCCTACTTTGATCCAAACAAGATTCATAAGGATTAGAAACCACATGAATCTCTAACTCAGTCATGAGAATTTCCAATGTCAAAATTCCAAAAGAAAAAGCATCAAAATGGAATTAAAACAGAAAGAAAGAAATTAGAAAATGAAAGCGAATGAAACCAACCCAAAATAATATCCAACGAAAAACTAAAATCCATCGAAGAAAACAATTAAAAAAGTAGAAAAAAAAGAAGAAGAAGAAGAAGAAGAAGAAGAAGAAGAAGAAGAAAGAAAGAAAGAAAGAAAGAAAGAAAAGAAAGGTAAGATGAAATCTAAGAACAGCAGGACCCTATGAACAATGACATTCTCTTCAAATCAAGTAATGCAAAAGAACAGAACAGAAAGATCACAAAATTCAAATCCCAAACAAACACCCCAAAAAAAGATTAAAAAAACAAAAAAAAAATAAAATTGAAATCTAAAAACAGCAGGATTGTATGAACAATGATATTGTCTACATATCAAGCAATGCAAAAGAAGAGAGCCATGACCGAATAGAGATTAAAAACTGCAAATTCCAAACAAACCCAACAAAAATGAAATCAAATCTCAACAGCCCATGAAAAAAAATCAATCAAAAAGGGTGGAGAAAAGGATGGGATGGAATGGAATCTGAAAACGAGCGAAAAGAAAAGAAAGAAGAATAAAACGTACAGATGGCGGGAGCTGAACGGGTCTTCTTGGACGCGGATTGGCTACTCCCCCTGACACCAGCCCCGGAGCTGGTGGTCGGTGCTCTGTGGGCCCACCATGATGTATGTGTTTCATCCATTCCATTCATCCATTTTTAAAGATCATTTTAGGGCTTGATACCAAAAATGAGGTATATCATTCGTGTCTCAAATGGACCACATTACAGGAAACAGTGTTTAATGAACTTCCACCATTAAAAACTTTTTTAGGGATCCATAAAAAATATTGGATGAAGTTGATATTTGTTTTATCCCTTCATCTGGGTTTTTATAACCTAATCAACGGATTGGATGTCAAATAAACAGTACATCGGGCCTTAGGAGGATTTAAATGATGGATATCCACTCACTATTTTTTTTCCTGTGGTGTGATCCACTTGAGATTTATGTCCCTCCCATTTTTGGTATCAAGCCCTAAAATGATCTTTTAAAATGGATGAACGGAATGGATGAAACACGTACATCATGGTGGGGCCCACAGAGCACCGACCACCAGCTCCGGGGCTGGTGTCAGGGGGAGTAGCCAATCCGCGTCCGGTCTTCTTAAGCTACACGCGTGTAGGGTCATAACCAATGTAGAGGCAAGTACACGTGCCAATATATCACACGAGTGGACGATCAGGTGGGGGAGCACAGTTTAAAGATCGGGTCGTTTCAATCGTAAGGTGGTTGTTGCTGCCTAGTTTCTATCAAGAAGATATTAGTGTGGCCCACCTTATAGAGAGATCGGACCTCACATTCGTGTGTAAAATACGGACGTTGACTTCGATAGAACCCTAACTGTGGGGCCCACATTGATGTGTGTTCCTTACATCAACGCCGTCCATCCTTTTTGACAGATTATTTTAGTGCACGATCCAAAAATTGAAATAGATTGAAATCTCAGGTGGGCCACACGATAGGAAATAGTGGTGATTAAATACCCACCATTAAAAACTTATTTTAGGCCAAAGTAATGTTTATTTACCATCCAACCTGTTGATAAGGTCACAAAGACCTGGATGAAGGGACCACATAAATATCAGCTCGATCCAAAACTTTTGTAGTCCACTGGAAGCTTTTAATGGTCAAACACCAGTGTTTTCTGTGATGTGGTCCACCTGAGAATTGGATCTGCTTCATTTTTGGGATATGTGAGCTGTCAAAACGGACGGACGGAGTGGATGTAAGACACACACATCAAGGTGGGCCCCACAGTCAGGTATCCACCAAAACCGCATGGGTAAAAAAAGAAGAATGAGCATGAACGAATATCCCGAATGGTCGAATTGATGGATTGCAAGGGACGGTTAAAATAAAAGATTTAACGATCTTTGTTCAATAAAATAAGATATCAGGTTAATCAAAATCTAGAACTATCCAATCATTCTAAGTTAATCCTTTGACCGATCTAGAGCGATCCCAGAAATTTAAACGGTTTTTATTTAACTATATATATGTCAATATCCTCTATAAATGCCAAGTACATGAATATGAACTATCACGCTCTTTCAAGGCATCAAATAATACATTGAAGTGGGGGATTTTGCGTCGTATAGACCCAATGTACTACTCACCTTTTTTCATTGGATGGAAAAAAAAAAAAAAAATCTTAAGCACAAAAGTAGACCTTTATTTGTATGGACAAACTTAGAAAAATAAAAATATCTTTATTTTTTTCAGCTGCTTACCCTGACGGGCAGGAGTATTTTCATATATACATACATATATATATATATATATATATATATATACACACACACACACACACACACACACACACACACACACACACACACACACACAACACACAAAAAAAATCCTTACTCTAAATTCCGTCTCCAAAAAAAGACGTTGTACGGACTCGCCTACGGTGCTAATTTTTTCTTGAAGTGGTTATCTGCAGTAGCGACAAATCTCATTCACGAAATTTTCGGGACAGATAATTTCTCGGGAGATTTACCGTCTTTCTTGCGATATTATCAGTAAAATATAGCTTCAAATAAATTATTAAAATTCTATTATAAATGACTAAATTGTCACGCCCCAAAATTCGGGTACCCGAATAGGGTGTCCAGGACCCGAATTCCAGACCCGTGACCTATATAAAATATAAAATAAAAATAAAAAGATAAAGTACGACAATTTCATATACATTTCATTTTTTTCCCACCATAGCCCAAAACTTTAAAATCCAAACACAAATTAAGATAACTAATTACATAATTTATTATTACATCGATGCATAATTATTTAACTTAACTTGAAGTAAAAAAATCAAGTCAAACATTACTATATTCAGAATTCTAAAATAAAATAAAATTTATCGTATGAAGAATGACATTCCACGTGCATCCAACTACATTCAATGCTCCACTACTAATAGTAGTACCTTGCATCTTCAAAATATTCATAACCTAAAACGGTTAAAACATAATGAGTTGACAACTCAATAGGATCACATCAATCCCGAGTTAAAAACCTCACAAATATTACCAATTTTAACCTCGACATATCAATCAAAATAAGACAAACATTGGATTTAAAATCATAATTAATAATTTGACATACATGAATATAAAATGAATATATTGTTTAGCATAGCTTTTCTAAACATACTAAAATTTAGAGTAGGCAAAACACTCTTGTGTGCTGATCCTTTTAGGGGATGACCCACGACAGAGCACCGGTGTTGATCCTTTCAGGGTATGACCTCTAATGTCCTTTCTCGTACCTATAACATTTTAGGGACAAAAGCTTCCGTATAAAGACCAATGTGTACTAATCCTTTTAGAGAATCACCCAGGGCAGAGCACCCGTGCCGATCCTTTTTGGAATGACCTTAGGCAGAGCACCCATGTCGTGCTGATCATTTCGGGAATGACCCGGGGCAGAGTACCCATAAGAATCATTGTACAAAAAAAAATAATTGTTCATATAAGATGCATCTAACTTACAGGAAAATATGACAGATATAATGTCTATGTTCACATAATGAATATTCATTATCACCAATTGATAATATTAAATGGAAAAAATAATAATATTTGCATTGGTTCAATCAAATAAAAAAAAAGTCTCAATATCTAAACTATATAAGGCAATTACTTATGAATTTTTCAATAGGGAATGATCACCTACCTACTATGAAAAAATTGTGTGATGGGAGGAAGATAATTTGAAGCAATATTGATTTCTACGTGTACTAGGATTGATCAACTCCGAACTCGATGTTGAACCCTCACGATACTCTTCCTTCTCCTGAGCTATCTTTTTTCTTCTCATAGATTTTCTCTATGGTTTTCTCTCGATAGCATAAGAAATAGGGTATAAAAATGATGTCAGGTAAGTTGGTGGGTTCTGAGTTTAATGGACGGTTTAGATTGAGGAGTAGGTCCCACCATGATGATGACAATCATGGTGGATGGGTTCCCATCTGCAACCGTATCACGGAGAAGTGGAAAGAGAGGGAGTCGTGGAGGATATGGATGCACATGGGGTGAAGTGCGTCAGCATGTCACTTTACTTTTTTTTTTTAGAATGGGCCCCACAGGAATCACGTGATAAATCCACACCATTCATTAGTTTTGCCCTTCAAAGTTAGGGCATGAGCCCAAAAATGAGGGCCATCCACAGCTCAGGTAGGCCACACCAAAGGCAACAATGGAACCCACCGTTTAAAAAAAAAAAAAAAAACGGAGTATTACATTCTACCCACCTTATCAAAATTTCATCCTCAAAATTTATATACCTAAAAGAGGTTAGGATACTTTTCTCGAATTTCTTGTTCTCGCTCCCACGATGTTTCTTCCTCGCTGTGATGACTCCACTGTACCTTTATAAGTGGTATAACCTTCGTCTGAAGTACTTGTTTCTTACGATCGAGAATGAGCACAGGTTGCTCTTCATATGTGACATTTTCTTAAATCTCTAGCGGCTCCCATTCGATGACATGAGAATCGTCCGGCTTGTACTTTCGAAGCATGGAAACGTGAAATACATTGTGGATATTGGATAACTGAGGTGGTAGGGCTAGCTTGTATGCTACAACTCCTACTCTTTATAAGATCTCGAAGGGTCCGATAAAACGTGGCGCGAGCTTCCCTTTCTTTCCAAAACGCATAACTCCTTTCATTGGAGAAACTTTTATGAACACATGATCTCCCACACAAAACTCTAAGTCTCTGCGTCGATTATCTGCATAGCTCTTTTGACGACTCTGAGCGGTGCACATATGTTCCCGAATGATGTCAATCTTCTTGGAGGTCTCTTGAATAAGTTTTGGTCTCAATAATGTCCTTTCTCGTACTTCGGTCCAGCAGCTTGGTGATCTGCAAGGTCTTCCGTATAAAGATTCAAATGGTGTCATACAAATGCTAGCTTGGTAGTTATTATTATATACGAATTCCACCAGCGGCAGATGATCGTCCCAATTGCCCTTGAAGTCGAGAATGCAGCTGCGTAACTTATCTTCTAAAATCTGGTTCGTCCTTTTGCCTATCAATTCATGGAGTGAAATGTTGTGATAATTTTCTTATCTAATCGAGAGTAGTTACCAAGTGAAAGCTTCTGTAGACTTGTCCAAAACAAGATATTTAAACTGAGTGTCTCGGCTCGAGACGATGGATCTAATGGTCTGTACCATAAAGTCGAACGATCTCTTTAATATAAATTTTACTCAACTCATTTTGAGGATGCGATCTCTTTTATCGGATGAAATGTGCAGATTTGGTTAACTTGTCCACGATCACCCATACAATGTCATGGTGTCGACCCGTCTTTAAAAATTCAACTATGAAATCCATGGATATATGCTCCCATTTCCACCTGGGGATCAACTTATTGTTGTAATTGTCTGATGTGGTCTCGAGTCTTGAGGGGTCCGTATCATTGGGATCGTGGATGTAGTTTGAATATTCATAAGTGCAACTAGCCTCTTCGAATAAGGTTATGATGGTCTGCTCCTTCTATAAATCCTTCGATGTAACTAGCTCGCTTCCGATACATTAAGTACAGGTTGGGAGAGGTCCCATTCTAATATTACTTAGGTTTTAGATTTGTGCCCGAGATATCCTTTTCTCGAGCGTTGTAAGAAGTCCCATATGGTCTTCAAAAAATGATCGTGGTGCCTTCACTTATTGACATGTCGCACATTTAGATAATGGCGTACTCTGATAGATTTTCCGCTTCATGTTGTTCCACCGCATATTGACACTTAACATCGTGGTATATTTTAGTCTCCCATGTTCGGGATGAGATAGGGGTAACGTGGTGGCTCCATCTTGTATATCCTCGCCTCGTTCTTCCAAAATTTCTCTTAGTGCTTCAAATCGTGTTCGTTTGGAACACATAGCCTTCTCACGAAACCTAATCTCTTCATTAGCGAAGTTCATCCATTCATTTACATTCTCCCTTCCTTTTTTTCTTATATCGCTCATTTTTCTTGTAGCCAAATGTCTTCCTTCTGAGCTTCTAGAATACGCCAAATCTAAGAGAAATGTTTATTATGATCTAATCTCAATTCTAAAGTTTTTTTCTTAAAAAAAAAACTAAATTTAGATATTCAACTTTAAAAAAAATAAAATATACACACTAGAGCAGGCTGTGCTACTAGGTTACTTAGATGCACCTGAGGTTCTTCAAGCTGGAGTTACAGATCGAAATCCTTGATGACATTTAGCATCTCCCACTCTTTGATCATTAAGCTGACCACAAGTTTTCCAACAAGGATCTTTCGCTTTAAGGGCATCGCATGTGTCAAGATTTTCTTTTCTTGGGTGATATGAAATATCGAAATAGTAGTCTTTCAAAAATTTCATCCATCTTCTCTTACGCATATTCAATTCATTTTAATTAAAGAGATACTTTAAGCTCTTATAATTGTTAATTCGAATATAAGTCTATAAGAAATTGTTCCCCATATAGGTAGTGCCTCCAAATTTTCATGAAGCAAAACCACTACCACTAACTCCAGATTATACGTTTAAAACTATGTAATTTCGCTCGTTTCTCTTTAACTATCGTGATTCTAATTAATATAGCTTTGTCTCATTGTATAAGAACACATCCTAATCCCCGATATGACGATTTTTATATAATATGATCTAATCTTTCTCCTTCGGTCGGTATGCCAAAATTTTAAATATTTAGCCGATGTCAACCGCTTTTCGATTCGATAAATGCCTATCCATTTGCTCACAATCTTGATCCCACTAATACATCAAGTATTCAATTGAGTTTTTGAATCACTTCAATTGGAATTTTACTTAAATAGTTATGATTTTTCAAAGTCAGACAATTTATATTTATTATTGCTGCCCAGCCCAAGAAATAGTTAGAAAAATTCTCAGAAAATTCCTAATGTCCAGATGATTTTGTATGTTAATATACAACCTAAATGGGATCTAAGTATTATATCACAATAGATTAAAATGTCCTACATATGTATTCTAAATTTCTCATCTCCTAGTTAAGGCCATTTAGGAAGACTTAAAGCTAAATCTCTATTTTAGGTCTAATGTTTAAGATCAACCTGGCTCTAATACCAACTTTGTCACGCTCCAAAATTTGGGTACCCGAATAGGGTGTCCAAGACCTAAATTCCAAACCCTTGACCTATATAAAAAATAAAAATAAAAATAAAAAGATAAAGTATGACAATTTCATATGCATTTCATTTTTTTTCCACCATGGTCCAAAACTTTAAAATCCAAATACAAACTAAGATAACTAATTACATAATCTGTTATTACATCGATGCATAATTATTTAACTTGAAGTAAAAAAATCAAGTCAAACATTACTACATTCAGAGTTCTAAAATTTATCGTATGAAGAATGACTGCTACGTGCATCCAACTACATTCAATGCTCCACTATTAATAGTAGTATCATGCATCTTCAAAATATTCATAACCTGAAACAGTTAAAATATAATGAGTTGACAACTCAATAGGATCACATCAATCACGAGTTAAAAGCCTCACAAATATTACCAAATTTAACATCGACATATTAATCAAAATAAGACGAACATTAGATTTAAAATCATAATTAATAACTTGACATACATGAATATAAAATGAATATATTGTTTAACATAGCTTTTTTAAACATACTAAAATTTGGAGTGGGAAACACACTCTTGTGTGCTGATCCTTTTAGGGGATGACCCACGGCAGAGCACTGACGTTGATCCTTTTAGGGTATGACCCTCAGCAGAGCACCGGTATAACCTTTTAGGGACAAAAGCCCAGGGCAGTGCACCCATGTGTACTGATCCTTTTAGGGAATCACCCAGGGCAGAGCACCCGTGCCAATCCTTTTGGAAATGACTCTGGGTAGAGCACCCGTGTCGTGCTGATCATTTCGGGAATGACACTGGACAAAGCACCTGTAAGAATCATTATACAAAAAAAATAATTATTCACATAAGATGCATCTAACTTACAAGGAAATATGATAGATATAATGTCTATGTTCACATAATGAATATTCATTATCACCACTAGATAATATTAAATAGAAAAAAAAATAATATTTGCATTGGTTCAGTTAAAAAAAAAAAAAATCTCAATGTCTAGATTATATAAGGCAATTACTTATGAATTTTTCAATAGGGAATGATCATCTACCTGCTATGAAAAAATTGTGTGATGGGAGGAAGATAATCTGAAGTGATGCTGATTTCTACATGTACTAGGATTGATCATCTCTAAACTCGATATTGAACCCTCAAGGATACTCTCCCTTCTCCTAAGCTCTTTTTTTTTTTTTTTTTTTTTCTTCTCATAGATTTTCTCTCGATAGCATGAGAAATAGGGTATAAAAATGATGTTAGGTGAGTTGGTGGGTTTTGAGTTTAATGGACGGTTTAGATTGAGGAGTGGGTCCCACCACGATGATGGCAATCATATGGTGGATGGGTTCTCGTCTGCAACCGTACCGCGGAGAAGTGGAAAGTGAGGGAGTCGTGGAGGATATGGATGCACATGGGGTGACGTGCGTCAGCATGTCACTTTGCTTTGGTTTTTTTTTTTTTTTTTATTAGAATGGGCCCCACATGAATCACGTGATAAATCCACACTGTTCATTAGTTTTGCCCTTCAAAGTTAGGGCATAAACCCAAAAATGAGGGCCATCCACAGCTCAGGTAGTGAGAGATGTCAGATGTAGGCCAGTGGGGCCCACTTGTGAGCAATCACTAGTGGGTGGCTTCTTCCGGTCTTTTCCATTCGGTTGATATTTCAAATTCAATTTTGAATTTGATTTTGTATAGGAGATAGGGAGAAGACCAAGTAATCTAGTCTCATCCCATCTCCTTCATTTCCTAAAAAACGGGATAGCTTTTCTCTCGTAAAAGGCATTGAATCATACAAAATACCAAGAGTATACAAAGAAATATAGTGTGCACTATAATCTGTCCATTTTGGCTTGTCCTTGGTATGATCTAATTCATATATCGTGATTCGGATCCACTTATACCGTTAGATCAGAGGTGTGAATAGATCCATCTACTCCACTAGTTGATAGGCGGGCCGTTGGAGCATTTATCTTCTGCTTTTTGAGGGTTCCAAAACTCGTATAGACTGTCAGATCTTAAGGGCTCACCTTCCGCACATCCCTACAGTGGTACTAAATAATGTTACAATATTGAATAATTTTAACTCTAATTAATTTTCGGGCAAAATTGCGATAATTTGTTATAAAATGGCAAGAAAATTAGTCCGAGATTTTGAAATATCACGATATAGATATATAATAACGATATATTTTAAAATCTCGGCGCGTGAGTGCCGTGACTGAGGGAGCAGGGCACGGGATCTCATGTTGCGATTCTCGGGAACGAGTCAGGTGCTATCTGGGGAACCTGTGCTGGTGTTTCCCTGGGGCCACCTTGATGTATGTATCCTATATCCACGCCGTCCATAAGTTCTCCCGGATCATTCATGGCGTGATACCAGAAACTGAAGCAGATCCAAATCTAAAGTGGACCACACAACAGGGAAGAGTGGTCAGTGTCCATTAAAAACTTCTTGTGGGCCACAAGTTTTGGATGAAGCTGATATTTGTTTTTTACATTCATCCATGTATGCGTGACTTTATCAACAGGTTCGATGGAAAATAAAAAATACAGTGTGCCTTCGAAGTTTTTTACGGTGGGCGTTCAATGACCATTGGCTCCTGTGGTGTGGTCCACTTGAGATTGGGATATACTTCGGCCTTTTTAAAATATCTTCAAATGATATGAAAAAAACTGATGAACGGCGTTGATAGGAAATACATAAATCAAGTTGGGCCCTACGGTCAGGGAAACACCCACTAATGTTTAGGGGCGTGGAATGGGTACTACTCTCACAAGGTAGCTAGAGACGACCTCACAGTCTTGTGAGGCCCACCATGACATGTGTTTTGTCTGGACGCGGATTGCGTCCTACCCGTGATCGTCTTTGCCCAAGAACGGCCAGATCTGTGGGGCCCACCAGGATGTATTTGTTTATATATGGTGCCCATCCCTTTCCTCCTATCATTTTAAGAAAAATGATAGGAGATTAAAATTAAGGTAGCTCCAACACTCCTGCGGACCATAGCATAGATGACTCTTACATTTAACATAACTTGCATTTAATGCTTTAATGCATTAACGCAACCTAAGCTTATTATTTAGTGTGGTCTACTTGAGCAATAGATTAGCCTTTTTTTTTTTTTCTTTTTTTTTTTTTTCTTTTTTCTCATAAATTAAAATAATAAGAGAAGGGCGGACAGGTAGAATTGTACACAACTCGAACCAGTCAAGCTTGGCCCGCTCAGCTAGCAGGCTACCCTAGCTGGAACTTAGTCCTTGAGCTTGACTTGCCAGCTCAACTCGGCTTAGTCAGCAACTTAAGCCAGCTGAGCTGAGTTCAAGTTGAGCTTGAGCTTGATCTTTCGAGCTGAGTTCATATTCGAGCCTAATAGTTGAATTCGAGTTTAGATTTTAAAATTTTTAATGTATATAATATATAATATATATTATAATGGAAAAAGGTTTGATGTGGTCAAGCTCATGGGAACTTCTCGTAAAGTCGAGCTGTGTGGGCCCCACTATAATGTATATCAAACATCAACACCATGCATTTGATAGGTCGCCTTTAAATTATGGGATATCCCAAAAATCAGTTATATATGGAACTCAGGTGGGCCATATCATTTAAAATCATGTGAAGTCATGCTTAAAACATATATAAGCACTTGGTGGGGCCCACCTGAAATTTGGATGCGTTTGAAACTTGCTTTCACCCCTCATTCAAGTGGAACACACATAATGGATGGGCTGAATTTGTGAACCACATCTCGGTGGGGCCAACAAATGATTATGAATGTTTTAATGGAGGTAACCCCTTTCAACTTTTGTATGTGGTGTGGCCCACACAAGTCATGGATTGACTTGATTTTTAAGCCCTAGGCCCACCATGGAATGATGCATCTAACTGATGGTGTTGATGTCATCACAATGGGCCCACACAACTCGACCTCATGAGAAGTTCCTGTGAGCTTAACCGCAGAGAACCTTTTCCCTATTATAATATTTATAATATATAATTTATAATATTTACAAAATATTTATATTAAGTGAATTCGATCTGAGTTAAATCAATTCAAACTGAGTCAATTTGAGTTGAGCTCAATCTAGCTTGGACTCAGTTCAAAATTTTTTCAAGCTAAAAAAATCAACTTGAACACAGTTTCAAGTGGAACTTTTCTAAGTAGAAGTGTACAGGAACTAAGCTAGCTCGATTAGCTTGCTCGACTCGACTCAAAAGAGCTTGATTCGACTCGGTTTGAAGCTGAGTTTGAGTCGAGTTTGAGCTAGCCCCAGCTCGACTCGACTCAGATCGAACCCAGCTCGAATCAAACTTGGATCGAACTAGTTCGGTGACTCGGTTACTTTGATATTAATGTTGCTTACCAAGTGTTTGATGAAATGACTCAAAGAAGTGTGGCTGGTGGCAAGGAAGGTATGTATATGAAACCAACACTCTTTTTTTCTTGATTTTTATGTTGCTTAAAAGGTGTTTGATAAAATACCTGTAAAACCATTGCTACTGTCTCAAATATAGTGAGATTTTGAAGGTGCGGTTCAGGTGTTTGTGAAAATGCTGTAATGGCGAACTCGGCTCGAAGTGGCCCAAGTTGCTGACCGAAGCGAGCCGAGCTGGCCAATCAAGCTCGAGGACTGAGTTGAGCCGAGTTCGAGCTGAGGTCAGCTAGTGGCCTAGCCGAGTCGAGCTGAGGCCAGCTCGACTCAGTTCGACTCGATGTACATCCCTATTTCTAATTTGAGTTGAGCAAGTTAACCCAGCTAACTCATTTCGTGTGCAGCTCCATGGACGAGGCATGTATTAACACGTAAACCAATGTGGCCCCCACACATCTGTTCGTTCATGGCTAGAGATGGGTGCGGTAGGATGCAATCCACATCCATTTTATCTAAGCCGTCCATTCAATTTTAGAGATCAATGTAGAAAAAAAAATCCTAAAATGAGGCAAATCAAAAGCTCAAGTGGACCACACCACACGAAGCTTAGGTGACAATGACCTACCATTAAAAGCTTTGTAAGGTCCACCATGATATTTATCTGCCATCAACTTATTTACAAGGTAATATATACACCGATCAAGGAAAAACATAAATATCATCTTAATCCAAAACTTTTGCATCTCCAATAAAGTTTTCAACCGTAGGCATTCAAACCTCACGGTTTTGTGTGATATGGTCCACTTAAACATTCAATCTGCATTTATCATCGGATCTGCATTTATCATCGGAGGCCTACTGGTACTGCTAAGACTATCAATCCAAAGCTGGTCCCACTGTAGTTGTAGTAGAAACGTCTAATTAATAACAGGGCCCACCCTGAAAAGGCTCAGTTGGAAAACCAACCCTTCCAGCAGTTTGCCCCCTTCCTCTGAAAGGAGAATGCGGAAATGATTTGTGAAAATGGACGGCCGGCCTGGATAAAAAAACATACATTACAGTGGGGAAGGGGAAAATGATTTGTAAAAATAGATGGACGGCGGGGATAAAGCACATACATTACAGTGGGACCATAGCGCCCCATAGAGGACCGTCCATCTCAAGCTAGGTCCTGGTTGGGTAGCAACTAACCCGGAAACGGATTGGCTACTGCCCCTGACACCAGCCAATGGCTGGTGGTCGGTTCTCTGTGGGACCTAACATGATTCATGTGTTTCATCCATGCCGTCCATTTATTTTTAAAGATCATTTTACGGTGTGAGACCAAAAATAAGTTATATCAAATTTCAAGTGGACCACATTACAGGAAACAGTGTTGAATGAGTGTGGACCATTAAAAACATTTTGGGGGCCATTAAAGTTTTCGATGAAGCTGATTTTTTTTTTTTTTTCGCTTCATCTGGGCCTGTATGACCTAATCAACATATTAGATGTCAAATAAACAGTACAGTAGGTCTTAGGAGGATTTTAATGGTGGATGTCCAATCGCTATTGTTTTCATATGGTGTGGTTCAGCTGAGATTTATATCGTACTGATTTTTGGGATAAAGCCATACAATGATCTTTAAAAATGGATGAATGGAATGGATGCAACACATACATCATGGTTGAGCCCACAGAGCACCGACCATCAGCCACGGGGCTGGTGGCAGGGGGACTGGGGAGTAGCCAATCCGTTTCCAACTAACCCCCGCCAGCTGTTAACCAGGTAACATCTATTCCGCTCCCGCGATTCTCGGATTTCATTTTCAAACACGCGTGGGTTTGACCTTTGATTGTTTCGGTGGACGCGGGCGGCACGAGTGCACCCTTTTGTCACTCGCCTCCCACACGTGGCAAATGGAACATGTGTAAAAGATCCAACCCGCTTATCTGTCCTTTAGTTGCATCTACATCCATTTAATTCCAGAATCAGGCACATAAACAAATCGGATTGGGCACATGCATATATGGACTGCCATTCTATTTCTCTTAACCGTTCATTTCATGTATGCTCCTGGTTCTTGATCAGATGGGCCTAATTTTTATCATATTGTACTTAGGCAGCATGCCCCATGCAATGATCGGTTTGGACACTTTCGAAATTGCCAACATTGACAGGTGAATGCGAAAAATTGCACTCATGGGTTTCCTATGGTATGGTCCACCTGATAATTGGATATGCTTCATTTTTGGGATATTGCCCTAAAATTTTATTGAAAAACGGATGGACGGTGTGGATACAGAATGCATAAATCAAGGTGGGCCCCACTGTAAGGGCCGCACATCTTGGGTGAGGCCAGGGTCTCGGGCCGGGGTCTCACCTGAACGGCTCCCGACTCTAACTAGACAAGCATACGCGTAACAGTAATTAAGCACGTATGCACGTATGAGACACTCATAAATTATTGTAGAAAACCGTAGATTACTTTAAGATGTACAGTAATATCTAATGCTTGAACATTCGCATGGGCAAATTCATATGGATGGTCCCACTAATGGCACATTTATATATAAGTAGACAGCCTGGCTGAAATAGGCCCATCTACGAGAGAGATTCATTTTGCAAACTAAAATCCTGAACCCCAAAATCGGAATAGTAGAATTTAGAATTCTTGAAATTTAAAACCTAGAACCATCTAACCCGAGGACCTTGAGCCTAAAACCTAAAGATGAGAAGTAAAACCCTGACAGTTAAAATCCTAAATCAAAACTAGAAAACCTCTCCACTAATGCAAGACCTCTAAGAAACCATCCAATCGCATCCGAATGGATAGATTGACTTTCTTGTATGGACGATAATTCAATTACCGTTGGGACCTTCTCTCTTAATCAAAGGCTACCACATGACTCCCCTTACAACAAATTGTCAATAGAACTTTAGGATTTAAATACAATTTATTAGTGATAATCTAATTATCACTTTAGCCTACCATACAAGAATCTCAGTACCTCTGTTGCTCACAACACTGGGGGAAGCCTTGGGATTCAAGCCAAGTTGTATGGGTAGTCAGGGATAATTCAATTGCCATCTACACCTTTACAAAAGAAATACCTTCTCCTCATAGTATGGCTCCCAGTTATGCATATTTGGAGTATCTTCGGCCATAGTTTGAGATGATTTAGACGTACTCAGATATTTTCTAACTTGACGGTGGATTAAAAGCCTATCGACTAGACCACATTCACTTAGAAGTCGTCGTGTATGGTCCCTTACCCACTTGGGCATGAACCAAGTACAGGAACTAAGTTTTAAACCTAAACTTACAAAATAAAATCCTACATAAATTAAAATCAACTAAAAAAGTAATAAGACGAGGGAATAAAGTTACAGATTTAGAAGAACTAGGATTAATGAATATACAAAATAAAAACCAAACAAACGATGTTAGTTTCAAAAAAAATTTGTAACAACCTTAACTAGAACTAAACTTCCTAGAATTAAAACCTAAAAAGTAAAGCCCTATGTTAGAACTAGAAATCAAAACCTAACCTAAATCTAAGTATTTTCAGCGCAAAGTCCCTGACAACTGTGGTAAAAACTTGATCAAACAGAAGGATTAACAACCTTAAGTACAGGACTACGATGTAGTAATAACTTGGTAAGACCAAATTCGATCCATAGGGAATTTGGCAAGAATATATTATGAATTAATTATACGAAAATAGTTGTTTTGGGTTTTTAATCCAGTGGAATGGAACAGTCGTAGAAACAATTATATAAAAAAGAAAGACTAAAGACCCATTAATCCTTAATTAATAGATTTTGAATTCAATTCATCTTCTCGAGTTGATAACTCAATTATAACTGGATTCTAATATGTTCCAATTAGAAGACAACACGGTAATATTGATGAAAAGCAACCAACATAGGTTAGAAGCATTATGGGCTTGATCTCTCATAAAGATCTAGGTAATCATATCGTAGGGAATTGAAAGCATCTAATTTATCTGGAGGTAACAATAGATCAAACAACTTTACAAATTGATTCCTTCCTCAATCTAGGAATTTAATTACATCCAATTACAATTCAACAAGAAAACTTAAATTTTCATTGAAGAAACAAATTAAACATCAAATATTCATTAAAAGGTTCATCCGTTAGTCTTAACTAAGAGATTAGCCAAGCATAATCAACATCTTAAACAAAATATGAAGAAAACTAAAAAAAAAAAAATGATTGAGAAGGAATGATGACTCCAAAGAAGCTCCGCAACTCTTAGGTCTCTCTCCTCAATCTACTTTAATTTGTACTTAGGAAGACTTAAAATACCTCTTTAAATAGGAAAAGTTTGCACCGGCTTGAAATCGACTTCAATTTTTGTACTTTTTTTACGCTTTGATTGCAACCGACTGTAACCTTCGGTCGCACCGAATTTCAATTTAGTTGCACTGAATGTCTCTTGATTGCAGCCGAATTTCTTTAATTTTCTTCTGAAGTATTTATCTCCCTCAGGTCGCATTGAACTTCCCTTTGGTGGCATCGAACCTGGCTTCGAAAGGACCTAAGTGTCGAGCCAAATTAAGTCTAAAAATCACAATTTGTTGCTGGATTATTCTGTTCATACTTAGTTGAACCGAACTAACCTCCAGTAGGATCGACAGTCTGTTATTTCTATTATTTGCACTACATGATTTTTTTTTTAAATCTTTTCTCCATCTTTTGTACTTAATTTTGTTAGATCTTTAGCATGTGAATTATTCATTAATGACTTCTAAATCTCCAAGTCTCCTCTTGATTAATCTTTTGAGTTTTAATTCTCTTTCTTAAGCATGATTTCGTCTTTCTTTCCCATATATAACTCGCATGTAGAAATTAGATGTTAGTTAATCAATTAAGCACTTTGAATACATGGAAACTAATGCAATTGAGATGATAAATATGAAATATTTGGATATTATCACACCTCTTAACCAGCATTTTATTAGTCCTAAGCAAAACATATAAAAAATTCTGAATTCAAAACCATTCCGAAAAGAGAAAAATTCTGTAATATCAAATAGTCTCAAACTAATCCATTAA
Source organism: Magnolia changhungtana (assembly GCA_030180095.1). Taxonomy (NCBI): domain Eukaryota; kingdom Viridiplantae; phylum Streptophyta; class Magnoliopsida; order Magnoliales; family Magnoliaceae; genus Magnolia; species Magnolia changhungtana. Next base: position 929,348 of record JASAUF010000555.1, on the reverse strand, counting down.
TTTAGAGAGAACCAAATCAAGCATATTATTCACTTAAATTACAGTACTTTAATAAATAGCTCGATTAAACTTAAGGTAATGATTATATAATTGAATAATTCTCAATCATTGAGTTTCATGAATATATTTTGTAGTCCAAACTTAACAACACCATATATCCATTTTTTTTACTTTCAATGTCTATAATGATAATCAAAGAAATAAACCAAAACTTGTCTTACAGTTCAATAATTTGGTCTTCCAACTCTTAATTTTTCCATTGACGGCTTTCACACAATTACTCTTTTTTTTTTTTTTCTTTAAAATTTCTTCTTCTCTCTGTTTTATTTTTATTTTTATTTTTAAATCTCTGTCATAAACTTCAATAAGTAGCCCTATTCGATGACAACTATTTTTTATTTATTATTATTTATTGTAACATCCTGGATTTTTGCTAATTTGGATTTATATCCATTTTTTTATTATTATTTTCAATGTCTATAATGATAATCAAAGAAATCAACCAAAACTTATCTTACAATTCAATAATTCACTCTTTTAACTCTTATTTTTTCCATTGACGGCTTTCACACTATTACTCTTTTTCTTTTTTTCCTTCAAAATTTCTTCTTCTCTCTGTTTATTTTTTTAATATATATTTTTTAATTTTTTAAATCTCTGTCATGAACTTCAATAAGTAGCCCTATTTGATGACAACTATTTTTATTTATTATTATTTATTGTAACATCCTGGATTTTTGACAGCTAATTTGGATTTATCAAAAATCCTTAAAAAAATTTTTATATACTACCCCACGTTGTCACCTACTGACCCTTGACGCTTGAAGTGAGCCTATCTATGGCTGGTACCGATAAAGAACTGTACAAATATGTAACACCCCGAATTTTTGCTAACCTGGAGATAGACGTCCTTAGGCAATGGGTCAAATCCTAACAGCTTATTAACTTGTCAAAACTCAATCCCAAAGGCCAAAATCCCTTTTTAACCCATTTTCTTCAAAATCTCCTATTTCACCTTTCACCACCTTGTTCTTTAGATGTTTCTAAGTACTTTCATATTAGGCATGAATCCTATAGTCTAGGTAATGAAGAACAATACTTTCGAAATCCATACAAAGACCCGAGTATCACCTCAGGCAGAAATCATACAGGACTAAATTCTTTAGAAATTAGATGAGTTTAACTAGGTACTAAACTAGATTAGCTGTGAAATCCGTTTGGATCACTTTAAATACGATCTGCAAAACCTAAAACTTGTAGAATTATCGACGTAACATTACCCTAAAATCTAGGATCAATCTCATTACCCAGTTGCTCTCGGGAGCACATTAAAACTCCGTATCAGATCTGGACCGCATGTCGAAAGTCCGATTAACGTGAAGTTAAACGGTTATGACCGCCTTGCTGGGCTTGACAACCATCTTGGAAATCAAATCCAGATAGTGTCCCAGTGCTATTCGCTTGAGCCTAAAGTGAGGAGTGTGAGAAATGTGAAATTAATTAAAAATAAAATACAAATTTATGATATCTGAGACGTGTCGCTTGCAGATCAGTTATAAGCAACCAGACCGTTGGAATCAGACTAGATTACACCCTCGGATCAGGGATATTTGCCCAAACATATCCATGTACTTGAAATCCCCGATCAAGATTCGCTGACCGTTGAACTGAAACTGATCCGCCATGTGCGATCTGGAAACCTAACTGGAACAAAACCTTAGCTAAACTTAGATCCAGTGTTAGTGAGCTTAAGTCCTACCGTACACTGAAAAGGGGCCACCAGAAGTGCTCCATTGAGACGGAACAGACCCACTTTGGATATAACCAAAGTATACCTTGGCACTGGGTCTAATTTGGTGAGTTTTGGGCCTATATAAGGACCTTAAGCCCTCACTCTCTCATCCCATACAAATTTGAGAAAACCTAGGAGAGAGAAGAGAGAAAAGAGGGAGAAAGTGTGAGAGAAGTGGGAGATTCTTCCTGTCGTTCTACCCTGTCGATCTACAGGCTTAACCATAATTTTTTAATCGCTTTTCCGGCGATTTCGGCTTCGTTTCTAGGTAAGAAAACCCTAACTCTAACCTGTTTTAGGGTTTGAATTGATTCAAGTAATGAAATAGCTAACGTATCCCATGTTATAGGTTGATATACTGCTGTAGACGAAGACTTAGAGATTCTATCGACTCCGTTACGCTTCTACGGCGTAAGGTGCGGACTTTAGACATATAGGTTATGGTTTCAACACTTTCAATGTCAGATAATAATAGATTCATGATCTGTATGTTATTACACATGTACAAAGTGCTGTCCGTTTCATTTTTCGGTTATACGTTAACTATGTTGAATATAGTGTATTCCTCGTATTTATAGAAAGTACCGTATATGTATAAATTTTGAAAGTATGTTTGCCATGATTAATTACTGTATGAACATGCTATTTATATGTATAATACTTACTTGGCGAAAGGGTTCGCCCTAATACATGTTTTTGCTAGTATACGCTATGTATGTTGAAAGAGTGTATCCTAAGGGTTTGTGAAAATGCTTGTAAGAGTAAGTACTTAGATGATTGTGCTTTAGGTAGGTGTTGAGATAGGATTCTCAACTAATTTAGAGATGTATATGATTTTCTCCATGTTGGTTGTTTAATTTAACCGCTTACTTATGAAATATATGTGTGTATTTTCTATTTATATTGTGCTTTATAACATACTTTATGACATGCTTGTTAACATGCTTGAATTATTTTGTTTATTCTGCTTTACTCTACATGCTTCTGGTGAGGATTGATTGTGATTGGGACTATGATTATAGTCCAGACAATCGGTAACAGACTTGAGTTCGTGGTTGAGATTCATTCGTCATGCGAGATGTGTTCGACGAACCCGAGTCGTACTTCGGTTGGGGGCAGTGGTTAGGCCACACGAAGTGCTTGCGCTTCATGTCGTTCAATTGGTCGTACGCTCGAGCTAGCCGAGCTCGTCAAGTAACCCGATTTGTCTTGTGTATGTTCACCATGTTTGGACGCCTCTGTTTGAACCTAAGGTACCAAGCTTACCAGTGGAATCCCATTAACCGTGGTACCTCGATCCGCTAAGACTCGTGAGCCGGGCATGGTGGTATGGGACACCGTGGTCAAGCTGTTGACCTATGCTGGGGCCATGAGCCTCCCCGTAGTGACCATTGAGCAACCAGACTAGTGAGCCGATTATGGTGGTATGTGACACTATATTCGAGCTGTCGGCCTACACTGCTTTTATGGGTGATGGGGGAGTGGTGCAACGATTTCGTGTAATAACCCTGACGCCCTGACCGTACCCGGTGTAGTGACCTCGAGTATACTCTGAATCTGCGGAGAGGCGACGAGCCTTCCCGTAGTAAATAGAGTATAAACTAGGCCTGTATTGATAAGGTGATGGGGGAGTGGTGTAACAATTCCGTGTAACAGCCCTGACAGCCCTTGTAGCGACCTAGAACCACACTATCGTATGAGATTATCTAGGATTGACGACCCTAGAATAGATCATTGTTTGGAATGATACAAGGAAGGTACCTTAGTTTCCCAATCCCGCTATATGAAAAGGACTAATAAGAACTTGGTAATCATATGCATGCACCGCATTACGCGTGCAATCAGGCATTGCAGGTCAAGTACTGAGGCAGTATTATCATTGCGAATGTAAGATGAAGTCGCTGAGGGAGTGTAGGCGAGGGCATGCATCATACATCCATGCATTCTTGCATTAACAACAGTACTAGGAATGTGTGATTTATTGCTTTATCATTATTGCTTGACTGAATTGATAACATGTTAACCTCTGCTTTATTGTTCCACTGAGTTGATCACTCACTCCCACGTTACGAGATTGTGTTGTACACACCAACCAGTCCCTGTTTGAGTTTCAGATGATGGTGATGCTTGCGAAGCAGAGCCGGACTTTCATGTTGATGAGGATGGTTACTCCTTTATACAGCTATCAGGTAGGTTTATGTAGGCCATCTTTTGATCGACGAGGTTACAGGGTTGTTGATTAGATGCCATTATACTTTAGTTTGCTCTTTTAGAACACCCTTGTATATTCATTTTGTCCATTTTTGGAGTATACATTGATATATTTAACCTGGTAACATGTTCACACTCTAGAGACTTACAACAGTTTATATATTTTATATATCTATCGCAGTCTTCCGCTTGCGTAATTTAACTGTCTCTAGAGTACGATATGCTGTTTTGGCTTAATCTCATTCATCTTTAATACACTAACCCGGACAACATTGAATCATAAGCACATATGTTGCATCAATGATGCGTTGGAACTCGGGAGTTGAGTTTATGCTCGACCCCCGATTTTTAGGGCGTTACAAGATGGTATCAGAGCATGATTTAGATTAAACTGGACTTGGGTTATGGTCACACGATGCACTCTGACACACTCTAACTTAAGAGGGAGTGACGGAACGTAGAAACCGACTTAGGATTTTCCAATTTTACCGAACGGCGAAACCGACCGCTGAGATTAGGCCCGTACACACCCATGAGCACCCGAAACGATCCTGAATCACTTCTAGGCCGCCAGTCGACGGGTTTGAGTCATTCTCTAGAAACGAATGTCCTTAGGTTGTGGGTCAACCACAACACCTTACACTTAATCTCAAAGCCTAAAACCCCTTTTTATCCAATTCCTTCAAAATCTCACCCTCCACCAATGTATGCTTCTTTTCTTTTAAGCACATTCATAATACACACCAATCCTAGGGTAGAAATGATGAAGAATAATATCAAAACTAAAACTTACCATAAATAGGAAATAAATGGATAAAATGGGTTTTGACCCTTAACATTTTAGAATCTAACCAAATAAATGGGTTATTTGGATAGATTAGCGCCTCCTACCCCTAAATCATATGCTACACGTCACATAAACTCATTCCGGTCTGCAAAATGGCCTCGAAAATGCCTCAAATGGAGTCGGGGGCCAAACGGAGCACTTACAGGGGGACCCAGGGTGGGCCCCACATCTTTTTGGGACCTAGGGGTCACGAGGACCTCGTCCAAATGATGAGACATTGCCAACCACTCCAGAGAGTGGCGAGGCCCTCGCCGGTTTTCGAGCCTGGCCAGGCTGGCCGGTGGGGCCGATCGTGTTTGGGGGCTAGGGTGACCCCTGGTGTGTGGGCTGTCGACTAAAACTCTCTCAAACTTATACTTCCTTCACAAACTACCCCTCCAAGCTCTCATTTTCTCCAAAAGTTTCTATTTTCTCGCTCAAATCTTCCCTCCATTCACCTATTTCGTCATTTTCTGTCAAAGCACATATACCTCCACCGTTTTCAACAATACCTAACCCCTACCCTCTTCATTCTCTCTCATTTGAGCTCCTACACCCCCCTTTGAAGCTCAAAATCGTGTAAGCTCTCTAACCCATCTCAACTCTTCTTTTTCTTTCTTTAATCCTTGTCATTTGGGCCTACACAACCTCTGTTGAGGCTCAAATTCGTGGAGAACCAAAGACTCCAGCCCCTATTCCCCTTATCTTCGCTTTTCCATGGCTCTATTCGAGCTTATTACGACAGTATTTTCGATTTCCACCTTCCTCTCTCTCATAGGAAAGAGAAAGGGTGCCCCTCCTCCGTCGCCAAACTCGGATGCCTAGTCATCCATGCCGATGTTTGGAACTTATTTTGGTTGCTGCTTTAGGATATGTTTGTGATTTCATGTTGATAGGCTTAGTAGTGTAACATTTGGTAGAATGATATAAGTGTTTGAAGCCCTGGTTGTATTAGCTCACATGTATCTTCATTTGTGTCCCATAACCTTCACAACCTCCAAATGTTAGGACGTTTAGGGCCCGTTCGGCCAATTGCATTAGGTAAGATTAAGGTGGCTAGAATTGTAAACGTAACAATAAATGCATGTGTAAGGTATTGTCCTTGGATTGGGTATATCTCATGTTTTCCGACACCATGTTTGGAATGTATGCAATGAAAAGTATATCCCGGGATTTCCTTTCAAATTACACTTGAAAATTCCTCATCATGGGATTTGGAAATCCCATCTCACACTTTCCAACACAAGACTCATTTTCCAAAGCCTATGACATTAATTTTAATCCCCTCCCACCCTCCTACCAAACAGGCCACTCCCAAATCCCGAAGTGGGATTAGCAATGCAAGCCCATTTAATACAACTTAAGACCACTGGCCAAATAGGCCCTTGGAATTTTGGACCTAGAGTGGTGTTCTTAGATACGAACGACCTAACAGTAGGGGAAATCCAATAGACCTTAGATTGATAACGTGAACCATATACAACTTTCCTTCCGTGTTGGCCCAACCACTTAAAACCAAACGTTTATAACTTCGTCTTTGAGAAGTGTTAGGAGTATATAGCCGATAAAGACTTTGTCTTTTTAGGCTCAAGGAATTTCCCAAATGGGTAATAGACAGTTAGGAATTAGGTCTCAAATCTCATGCCATGTTGGCATACATATTGTGCATATGAACTTAGAAAGATAGCCTGCCTGTTAAGCTAGACATGCTTAAATAGGATAAGTCTAGACCGTGACAAAACTCCTTGGTAGAATTAGGCACCTTTCCACAAACTCGCACCTATCCCTGAAATTAACCATAATATCCATCATCTTTAGCTCCTTTTTATGATCATAGGTACCAATGCTATAGCACACATCATTGATGAAAGGAAGACAAATGTATTGGAAAATCGTATCCCATTTCGTGTCAAGGATAGGTCCTAAATTACACCTTGTTCCGACATACGGATCAGGATATAGATCTTGAACCCTAGAAGTAGAAATAAATTTTTAAGGGGGGTAGATAAGTTATGAACCCAGTTGAGTTAAGTAGGTATACATGTCTACCCGCTCATAGGTGCAGCGGTAACATGGTTGGCCCTTGCCCCACTGGCCTAGGATCGAATGGAATTGATCCTGACTGTATGTAAAGATAGGTCACTAAATAGGATCTGAATCTTCCTTAGAATGTAAAGCGATTAAGGTTCAAGTAGTAAACAATTTCATATTACAGAATAGGCCTAACAATGGGTATGAACTGAATTACAATAGCCAAGGTTAACGTATCTACAACTGTGCTCGTTAAATACGAACATAATAGAAGCCTGTTTTATAATGAGAAACCATTTTAGGATGATCTAGTAAGATTTGATTCACCATTTCCTTGGACATAGATAATAACGAGGACTCTCTTAGACCAAGACCTAACGGGCAACTTTATAGATAGAAAATTTGAGCCTTTCAATGATGGACATTCCCTACGTTTTTAGAGTGATCGGACTATGGAGTTACTGACATATACAACTGCAAAGTATTCACCGCTTGACCCAATTCTCAATCCTGGGCTACTACCAATGGACTCACTGCTTGGCCGAGCAGAAGATCAAGATCTACCAGGACTAGGAAGGGATACGATAAGTTTTCTACCTTAGCCAGGTAGATGATCGATGTATCGGGATTAAGCCCACTACAACCGTCTCTCCGTATTTGTCAAACAATGAAAACAACTATCTTACTCTAAATAAATGGGAATTGTCGTCAAGACTCCAAATAGTTAAAGAACTAAATTGTAGCAAACCATTAGGGTATAAGAAATGGATAAAGAAATAAGTTTTAAGGGGAGTAGACTAAAATAAACCAGACTAGTATATACCCTACCACGCGTAGAAACTCGCAATTAATAAAACTTCAGCAAAAGAAATAATTAAATCTTTCCTTATTACCCTTAGACAATTTCGGGGACGAAATTTTGTTTTAAGGGGGTAGATTATAACACCTCGGATTTTTTCTAACCTGGAGATAGATGTCCTTAGGTAATGGGTCAAATCTTAACACCTTATTAACTTGTCAAAACTCAATCCCAAAGGCCAAAATCCCTTTTCAACCCATTTTCTTCAAAATCTCCTATTTCACCTTTCACCACCTTGTTCTTTAGATGTTTCTAAGTACTTTCATATTAGGCATGAATCCTATAGTCTAGGTAATGAAGAACAATACTTTCAAAATCCATACAAAGACCCGAGTATCACCTCAGGTAGAAATCATACAGGACTAAATCCTTTAGAAATTAGATGAGTTTAACTAGGTGCTAAACTAGATTAGCTGCGAAATCTGTTTGGATCACTTTAAATACGATCTGCAAGACCCAAAACTTGTAGAATCCTCGACGCAACATTACGCTAAAATCTAGGATCAATCTCATTACCCAGTTGCTCTCGGGAGCACATTGAAACTCTGTATTAGATCTGGACCGTATGTCGAAAGTCCGATTAATGCGAAGTTAAACGGTTAGGACCGCCTTACTGGGCTTGACAACCATCTTGAAAATCAAATCCAGATAGTGTCCAAGTGCTATTCGCTTGAGCCTAGAGTGAGGAGTGTGAGAAATGTGAAATTAATTAAAAATAAAATATAAATTTATGATATCTGAGACGTGTCGCTTGCAAATCAGTTACAAGCAACCAGATCGTCGAAATCAGACCATATTACACTCTCGAATCAGGGATATTTGCCCAAACATATCCATGTACTTGAAATACCCGATCGAGATTCGCTGATCGTTGAACTGAAACTGGTCCGCCAAGTGCGATCTGGAAACTCGACTGGAACGAAACCTCAGTTGAACCTAGATCCAGTGTTAGTGAGCTTAAGTCCGACCATACACTGAAAAGGAGCCGCCAAAAGTGCTCCGTTGAGACGGAACAGACCCACTTTGGCTATAACCTAAGTATACCTTGGCCCTGGGTCTAATTTGGTGAGTTTTGGGCTTATATAAGGACCTTAAGCCCTCACTCTCTCATCCCATACGAATTTGAGAAAACCTAGGAGAGAGAAGAGAGAAAAGAGAGAGAAAGTGTGAGAGAAGTGGGAGATTCTTCCTGCCGTTCTACCCTGTCGATCTACAGGCTTAACCATCGTTTTCTAATTGCTTTCCCAACGATTCTGGCTTCGTTTCTAGGTAAGAAAACCCTAACTCTAACCTGTTTTAGGGTTTGAATTGATTCAAGTAGAGAAATAGCTAACGTATCCCGTGCTATAGGTTGATATACTACTGTGGACGAAGACTTAGAGATTCTATCGACTCTATTACGCTTCTACGGTGTAAGGTGCGGACTTTAGACATATAGGTTATGGTTTTCAATGCTTTCAATGTCAGATAATGATAGATTCATGATCTGTATATTATTACACATGTACAAAGTGCTGTCCGTTTCATTTTTTGGTTATATGTTAACTATGTTGAATATACTGTATTCCTCGTATTTGTAGAAAGTACTGTATACGTATGAATTTTGAAAGTGTGTTTGCCATGATTAATTACTGTATAACATGCTATATATGTGTATAATACTTACTTGGTGAAAGGGTTCGCCCTAATACATGTTTTTGCTAGTATACGCTATGTATGTTGAAAGAGTGTATCCTAAGGGTTTGTGAAAATGCTTGTAAGAGTAAGTACTTAGAGGATTGTGCTTTAGGTAGGTGTTGAGATAGGATTCTCAACTAATTTAGAGATGTATATGATTTCCTTCATGTTGGTTGTTTAATTGAACCGCTTACTTATGAAATATATGTGTGTATTTTCTGTTTATATTGTGCTTTATAACCTGCTTTATGACATGCTTATTAACATGCTTGAATTACTTTATTTATTCTGCTTTACTCTACATGCTTCTGGTGAGGATTGATTGTGATTGGGACTATGATTATAGTCCAGACAATCGGTAACAGACTTGAGTTTGTGGTTGAGATTCATTCGTCATGCGAGATGTGTTAGACGAACCCGAGTCGTACTTCGGTTGGGGGCAGTGGTTAGGCCACACGAAGTGCTTGCGCTTCATGTCGTTCAATTGGTCGTACGCTCGAGCTAGCCGAGCTCGTCAAGTAACCTAATCTGTCTTGTGTATGTTCACCATGTTTGGACGCCTCTGTTTGAACCTAAGGTACCAAGCTTACCAGTGGAATCCCGTTAACCGTGTTACCTCGATCCGCTAAGACTCATGAGCCGGGCATGGTAGTATGGGACACCGTGGTCTAGCTGTCAGCCTACACTGGGGCCACGAGCCTCCCCGTAGTGACCATTGAGCAACCAGACTCGTGAGCTGATTATGGTGGTATGAGACACTATATTTAAGCTGTCGGCCTACATTGCTTTGATGGGTGATGGGGGAGTGGTGCAACGATTCCGTGTAATAGCCCTGACAGCCCTGACCGTACCCGGTGTAGTGACCTCGAGTATACTCTGAATCTGCGGAGAGACGACGAGCCTTCCCATAGTAAACAGAGTATAAACTAGGCTGTATTGATAAGGTGATGGGGGGTGGTGCAACAATTCCGTGTAACAGCCCTGGTAGCCCTTGCAGCGACCTAGAACCACACTATCGTATGAGATTATCTAGGATTGACGACCCTAAAATGGATCATTGTTTGGGAATGATACAAGGAAGGTACCTTAGTTTCCCAATCCTGCTGCATGAAAAGGACTAATAAGAACTTGGTAATCATATGCATGCATCGCATTACGTGTGCAATCAGGCATTGCAGGTCAAGTACTGAGGCAGTGTTGTCATTGCGAACGTAAGATGAAGTTGCTGAGGGTGCGTAGGTGAGGGCATGCATCATACATCCATGCATTCTTGCATTAACAACAGTACTAGGAATGTGTGATTTACTACTTTATCATTACTGCTTGACTGAATTGATAACATGTTAACCTCTGCTTTATTGTTCCACTGAGTTGATCACTCACTCCCACGTTACGGGACGGTGTTGTACACACCAACCAAACCCTGTTTGAGTTTCAGATGATGACGATACTTGCGAAGCTAAGCCGAACTTTCATGTTGATGAGGAGGGTTACTCCTTTATACAGTTATCAGGCAGGTCTATGTAGGTCATCTTCTGATCGACGGGGTTACAGGGTTGTTGATTAGATGTCATTACACTTTAGTTTGCTCTTTTGGAACACCCTTGTATATTCATTTTGTCCATTTTTGGAGTATACATTGATATATTTAACCTGGTAACATGTTCACACTCTGGAGACTTACAATAGTTTATATATTTTATATATCTATCACAGTCTTCTGCTTACGTAATTTAACTATCTCTAGAGTTTGATATGTTGTTTTGGCTTAATCTCATTCATCTTTAATACACTAACCCGGACAACATTAAATCATAAGCATATATGTTGCATAAGTGATGCGTTGGAACTCAGGAGTTGAGTTTATGCTCGACCCCCGATTTTCAGGGCATTACAAAATAGGATCGATCAACCATAGAAAATCAACAAATCCGAACGATCACTTAAACATCGAATTTAGCCCCATGATTTATTTACATATGGCCCAAATCTAGCTAACCTATCACTAATTAATCGAGATAACCATAACCAAATAAAGACATACATAAAGCCGAGACGACTATGGGTTGAATCTTCATTAATAAACCAAATTAATTCAGTTACTCCTTTATCCTAAAAACCAATGGTTTAGGATTATTAAGACCGAATCGCCGTTTTTGGTAATTATAAATAGGCCACATTATGAACGTAGTTAATCTAAACCCTAATAATTGTACATAAGAAATCTTGATACCTAATTCATTTTAAAAATGCTCCAATTTTTTGAACAAGCTTTAGACCTCTCGTTAGTGGGCCACTACTTCTGAAACTATACAATAATATCCGTCTCGCTGGGCTTGACGTCTATCGTGAATGGAGAATTAAGATAGTACCCAGAATTGCTCAACTTGGGCCAAAGCCTGAGTGCTTGAAATGCACAAATACCCTAGGCTAAGGCCCGAAACTTAAGTTAAATAGACTTTTCGCTCTTTCACAAAGTTGTGGATTTCCGATCGTTAGATCGCAATCAAACTCGAGGTATGAGTTAAAGATATTTCTTTGCTCATATCAGTATAGCCGCAGGCCCGATTGATTATCGGTGATCGTTGAACAAACTTCTGATCATACCCGTCGATCAACGCATCCAAATGATGGGTCGATCATATCTATACGTACATCATCATTATGGCTAACTATCATACGGTATATGTCAACCCCTTCACCCCATAGTGGGCCCCAAATGTTAGAAACAACTCCCTCAAGGGTTAATATAATGACTAAAGGGCCATTAGGGCCATATGCACCAAATCTGGTGTATAAATAGGGTATTTGGGGGCCTCCTTTTCTCCCATACGAATTTCACACCTTATAAGAGAAAGAAAGAAAGGAAAGGAGAGAGACAGAGAAAGAGAGGAAGAAAGAAAGTGAGTGAGGTCCATGGTGCTTGCTTGAACCAGAATTCATTCGACAAAACCCAAGTCATTACCGTTTTCCCCATCGAATCCACCCCTAATATGCCCCTATACACGATCGAAGGTAAGAAATGCTTCCCACCACCTATTTAAACTATCTCATATTAGATTTTATGAATCTTACCTACGTTTTCTTTGATTTGATTAGGAATTGATATTTTTCCTAAAACCCCAACCCTATAGGTGCTAAGTCAGACGAATCATTGCAAAGGTGCAGACTATTAATTCTAGGTTACCTTTTATTGACCCTTGAGGGCCCAGATAACCATCATGTGCCGTGATCTAAGCTTAAAACTTGTTGTGTTGTATTATTTGAAATGATTTGCAAATGTTTTGTTTTATGAAATTTATTGTAGTCCATGTGTTCGATGAAATGCCTAAGTAAAGTTAGGACGCTAAATGTTACACATGTGTTAATTGTTAGGATTATATAAATGTGTAGCTCCACTAATGCTCATGTATTTGATGAAATGCCTGTGTGAACTCGAAAGTAATAACATGCAAACATAACGTGGCGATTACTGAGTCACAGAGACGTATGATTTCTCCCCACCTTGGGAACGTCGACTAACCACTTGAATTAAGAAACGGATCGGTCCAAGCCAGCCGTATTTGGCTTATCCGATCGACCCAGGTTGAACTTGGAAGACCGACAATAGCTAGACTACATGGCACGCTTGTGCCAATGTCGGTTGAGCCGAAGTGCACCAAGTCGACCAAACTAGCTCGAAAGTCGACAAATTGTTTGAAAACCTTGGATTGAGTAATCTTGAAAGGAACCTAAAGTACTCATGTTACTGCTGGATGAGTTCACTTTGAATTGCAACTATGGAAGAAGTGGTTAGACTCATGAGTCGGGTATGGTGGTATGGGACACCTTGTCCGAGCTGTCGGCCTACGCTGGGGTGATGAGCCTCCCCATAGTGACCATTGAGCAATCAAGGAAGCTGTGAATTAGATATTCCTAACCGTAATAATATTGCGACCGTCTTGCCGGTGCATATGCGTGGCGACTCTTATTTAGATCGCGAACGCCCTCCGCTCGTTAATGAGCCATCTAACCCTGTGCATCCGGACCGTGTCATCTTGGCCATAGTGATCGGTCGGGCCGGTTAGTCAGGCCAGTGTTAGCTTCTTATCGATGAGGGAATTAATGAGTCATTTAACCCTGTGGGTCCAGACTGTGTCATCAGGGTCCATAGTGATCGGTCGAGCCAGTTGGTCGGGCCAATGTTAGCTCCTTGTCGATGGGGAAATTGTTGAACGGGTCATGAACCCGATACTGGATTTTAGAAGCAGCGAGGAGTGTTTTCGCCACTCCAAGCTCGCAAACCAATTGAGACTAAGATAAGATGAGGGTACTTTAGTTTTTCCAAACCACGGGGTGAGTAGAATTGACGAGATGCTTGACTACTGAAATGAATTTCTTACATTGCATTAGTTAAGAAAATGTTCATGTCACGACTTCATATTCCTTAGATTGATCAAGATGCATTTGAAATTTGTTGTTTCCTTTGATATCCTTATATGTGCTGATTGGATTGATAACATGCGTAACTCATTGTTAATGGTACCACTGAGTTAGCTACTCACTCCTACCTATGACGGTGTTTTAAAACACAAACTAGGCATATCATTGATGCAACTACTAGTGAGACCTCAGACAGGTAGTCGCATATTGGGTTATGCCACTGTCATCATGTTTTAAAGAATTGGGTGTAAACCGAAAGCTTTACACTTTAACCGTCGTGAGTATGTTGTATGTTGTGGCTTGTATAATCCCATTTTGGGCGATCACCACCATGGAAATTGTATTTTTTACTGTTAGGCCTATTATTCTGAATCTTTTGTTATCTCTACCGTGCTTTGGATCCACTAGGTTAACTTGCGTTACTCTAACTATTTTTATGTGAATCTGAATGAAGACTCATGAGTATTTTATTAAGTTAACACCTGGGAACTCGGGATCGGAGTCTATGTACTCGGGTGCCGATTTTCGGGGTGGTATATTTATAGCTGGTAATACTCTTTCTTTTTCACTTTTCTCAATGAACCTGATGAACAAATTCCCCCGGTTTAGTTCCTAGCATTCTTATTAATCATCACGTCAACAATTCAGCATCTAACTACGGTCTAATGTATAAGTTAGACGTTGCTCATGAATTCATAACCCAATTAATGTTTAAAAATGTTCAACCAAATATCATTAAACTAAACTTAATCTTAAAATCCATTAACTATAATATAGGCTTAAAAAATATTCAATACTAAATCTCAAATTTATCTCCTGAAAGTATCTAAAATTACAAAATTTGGCATTTTTTTAATTTAGAATTTTTAACTCTAATTTTTTTTTTTTTTAATTTCCTATGGACACCCACCCCCAACATGAATTCTAAATTGTATATGATATATGTAACATGAGAGCAACAAAATAAAGAGGAGTAAGTGGAACAAGTATCTAAAGAATGACATATAATAAACGACGGTAAACTTCAAAGATCGGTGCTTCAGCAAAAAAAATAAAAAAATACAAATAAAATATCCTATTCTACAAAAAGAAACTAGATCCTAAGAAAGTAAGGAAAATGATCTCTATCAGACTAGGAGATCAATCCGGGTACACATGATCTTCCAAAGATATGGACACTTCTTCTAAAACTATTTTTTTCACAAACAGCTTCAGTGTCTGACCATTTACTTTGAACACATTACCATTTTTTAGGATTCACGACTTCCATGGTCCTATAAGGATAAACATTTTTTACTATGAATGGGTTAGTCCATATAGTTCACAGTTTTTCAAGAAAGAGATGGAGATGAGAACTATAAAGGACTTTCTGATTTAGCTCAAATGTTTTCCTGAAAATGTTCTTGTCATGGAACACTTTCACCCTCTCCTTATGAATTCTTGCATTGTCATATGCATCTTTCCTAATCTCTTTAAACTCCACAAGTTGGAGTTTATTTAACGTGCTAGCTTTGTTAATTTCAAAATTGAACTTCTTTATGGCCCAGTTTGCCTTATGTTTCAATTCCACTAGTAAGTGACAAACTTTCCCAAAGACAAGTCTATAGGAAGACATTGTAATAAGCGTTTTAAAATCAGTCCTATAAGTCCACAATGTGTCAGTTAGCCTTAAAGACCAATATTTACGTTCTGGATTCATAGTATTCTCTAATATCTGTTTAATCTCCCTATTGGAAACTTTAGTTTGGATACTTGTATGTGGATAATAGGGTATGGCCACTTTGTGTGTAACACCATATTTCCTCATTAAGTTATCAAATGGTCGATTACAAAAGAGTGAACCACCATCACTAATTATCGATCTCGGCATTATAAACCTTAACAAGATATTTTCTTTTAAAAACTGTAGAACTGCTTTGTGACCATTAGTTCTACAAGAAATCGCCTCCACCCACTTGAAAACATAATTTATAGCTAGAAGGATGTCAAGATGTCTAAAAGATTGGGGAAAATGTCCCTTGAATTCAATATCCCAATAATAAAAGAAATTTGACAATTAGAATCAGATTTTCAAGCATAATATTTTTGTGTGGCATTCTTCCCATTTTTTTTATATTGCTCACATACTTTGCAAAACTCATGAGTCTTTAAACATTGTCGGCCAACAGAAACCACATTGAAAAATCTTAGCAGTAATTTTCTTTGCCGAAAAATGACCTCTACAAGCTTATGAGTGACAAAAGGAGATGACACTAAAGTGTTCCTTATTCAGAACACATCTCCTAATGATTTGGTTTGGGCACTATTTAAATAAATAAGGATCATCCTAGAAAAAACTATGTACTTTGGTTTATATATATAAAAAAGAATCTTATCTTTTGATGTCCAATGGATCGGCAATATACATATCACAAGATAATTTGCTATGTCAGTGTACCAATATAATTGGGAGACAAAAAATAGTTGTTCGTCTGGAAAAGTGTCTTTAATTGGTGAACTCTCAATGAAATATGAAAAAATCATTTGAAACAAGTGGTCCGCTACTACGTTTTCTACTCCTTTCTTGTCACGTATCTCTAAGTTAAATTCTTGGAGTAGTATAATCCATCTTAGAAGACAAGGCTTAGCATCAATTTTTGAAAGAAAATTCTTAAGTGCTGCATGGTCAGTGAAAATTATAATTTTTTTTTATCTAATCGATTAAGATCTGAATTTGTCCAGAGTAAAGACTATGACAAGGAGTTCTTTTTTCGTTGTAAAGTAATTTATCTGGGCACCATTCAACGCTCTACTTGCATAGTAGATAACACACAATTTGTTTTCCTTCTTTTGGCCTTGTCTACTTCAATTCCATTGGATGAAATCATGTGTCTAAGGACAATTCTCTTCTCAAAACCATAAAATATCACTTTTCCCAATTCAAGACAAGGTTCTTCTCTTCACACCTTGTTGAGACCAAAATTAAGTGCTCGAGGAACTCATCAAATGTACTTTCGAAAATGGCGAAGTCATCCATAAACACTTACAGAAAATGCTCAACCATATCTGAAAAGATACTAGGCATGCATATCTGGAATGTCGCAGGAGCGTAAAGGTAGTCTTCTCCTAATCTTCAGGAGCTATCTCAATTTGATTGTAGCTCGAGTACCCATCTAGGTAGCAATAATAGGAATGACTGGCGAACCTTTCTAAAATTTGATCAATAAAAGGTAAGGGAAAGTTGTCTTTCCTCATAATGGTATTCAGCTTCCTGTAGTCAATGTACATTCTCCAACCAATGGTAACTTTAGTTGGCACGAGCTCATTATTGGCATTGGCTACGATAATTTCATACTTCTTAGGTATCACCTGAGTTGGACTCACCCACTGACTATTATATACCAACCGCTTTAACACCTCCATCTTAACCACATACCTCATGTTAGAATTTAATCGGCATTGTGGTTGCCTTGATGTTTTAACATTCTCCTATAGGTGTGTTCAGTGAGTGCAAATTAAGGGGTCAATTCTCTTGAGATCCACAATAGTCCATCCTATGACGCTCTTATGGTTCTTAAGAGTAGTAATCATCTTTCTCTCTTGCTCATTATCTAAGTGAAAAGAAATCACTACTGGATATATGTCTCCTTGACCTAAATAAACATATTTCAGCTTAGATGGCAATGATTTTAGGTTAAGTTTCAATGGCTTGATTCTAGATGGTAGAGGCTTTGAGTCTATAAGGGGAAATTTTTCAAAGCTCGACCTCCACCGGTTAATTTTAAGCACCAACTCAACAATCAACAAAGTGCTCACTATATCTAAAATCATGTGATAATCATAATCCATAAAGTGAGCGATACAAGCTTCTAAGGGATCGAAGATCGTAGTCAATATGAGCTCCTCCTCTAAGAGTGAGTGAATCATATTCACCTCGTGAACCTCATCTACATCCCTATGTTGTTTACAGAGAGTGAATACATTCACCTCCAATGTTATGTTCTCGAAGGACAGTTTCATCACCCCATTCTGACAATTAATGATTGCATTTGAAGTGACCAGGAATGGGCGTCCTATGATGACCAGAATCTGGGTGCTAGTGTTTATGATAGGCTGTGTGTCTAAGATGACAAAAGTATACTGGGTAGTAAAACTTATTAACTTATACTGATACATCCTCAACTACCCCTCTCGATATATGAATAGATCGTTCAGAAAGTTGTAGGGTTGTCTTAGTGGATTTTAATTCACAAAGCTCCAATTATTCATACACTGAGTAAAGTGTGAGATTAATGCTTGCCCCCAAGTCTAGCGAGGCCTGTTCAATTTAGAATTTTCTTATGATATATAAAATCGTAGGGCTAATCGGGTCTTTATATTTTGGGGGAGCATTTTGCTTGATAATTGCGCTCACTTATTTTATATAAAAAAAGGCTTTCTTTTGCATATTTAATTTTTGTTTTACAGTGTAAAGCTCCTTTGGAAACTTAGCATATGGAGAATTTTCTTCATTGCATCCAACAAAGGAATATTGATTTTTTACTTACAGGAAAATTTCCAAGATATCCTAATTCTCTGATAGCCATTTTGATGCAACTAGCCAATGGGAAAATAGAGCCATGAGTTTGTGTTCATGCACCGGCTCTTTGTCATGTGGGGTAAGGCTTGGTCCATCATCACCATCAGATTTATCCGAATCCTTGGGCATGTTGACCTTCATCGGTATCGTCTTGTCTATTTTCTTATCACTTCTAAGAATGGTGATGGACTTGGCTTGTTCCACATGTGGGCTCGGAGGATTCGAATTACTCACTTTGTATTGCCCTTTTGGGTTAAGCTGAGGTTGGGCTGGAAACGTCCTACTCTCCCTAATAGTCAAGTGTGATATAATCCTTAAAACTGATGTTTTAATATCAATTATAACATGCATGGTGGTTTGATTGAATTGTGTCTGCTCTTGCATAAATGCTTGCAGCATATCCTCAAGGGTCTTCTTTTGTGGTTACACTTGTAGTGCGCTTTGAGGTGCAGGGAGAGGTCCTTGAGGAAGAGTGTTTACATTAGTAGTTAGCCCATTTCTCCAATTGAAGTTGGATGATTCCGCTAGTTAGGACTATACATGTTAGAATTTGGTGCACTAAATGGGTGCTGGTAAGCATTTATGGCGTTTGCTTGAGATTGTAGCACATCTTGAAAAGATGGGATTGTAGGACAATCCTTTGTAAAGTGTGCATCACTCTCGCAAATGCCACATACACTTTCCACAGCCGCGTTGGTGGGTTGGATCACTTCCACCTTAGTTCCATTGCCTTAACTTTTTGAGTGAGGCCCATAATTTTCACATTCACATCATCATCCTCCTTGAGGATGTATATTCTCCCTTTTTCCTTAGGGTTCAACTTGGGATTACTTGATTTATTGGTGGTGCCTCGTGATTGTACATTTTCATCCAACCTATCAAGGTAATCGAATCCCTCCTCTGGGTCCCTTGTCATGAACTCGTCATTGCACATCATCTCCATAAATTGACGCATATTTGAATTCAATCTATCATAGAAGAAACCGTTACTCACCAAATTTCATAACCATAATGTGGGCACACAAGTAGCAGGTCCTTAAATCTCTCTCAACATTGGAAGAATATCTTGCCTTCCTTTTGGGAGAAATTCGTTATGACACGCCTTAAGGTATTGGTTTTATGAACCATGAAGAACTTTTTAAGGAACTTCTAGGTCATCTCAGCCCACGTGCTTATTAAGCACGATCTCAGTGAATGGAACTATGACTTGGCCTTCTCCTTTAAAGAAAAGGAAAATAACTTAAGTCTAACGATGTCTTGAGAGACGTTTTTATAATGCAAAGTTGCTACAATCTCATTGAATTTTTTTTTATTTTGAGATGTAGATGCAGGTTTTTCGAGTCAAGTTCATGAATTTTAGGAAGAAGTTGGATCACTCTCAGTTCGAAATCTAGGTTACCTACATTGACTGAAAAAAATTATACAAATTGTGTGGTTAATCTTGTCGGTTATAGGTAATCTCTCAAAGTTTTGATTAGGAAAATGTAGTGTGCCTCATTCTGGTCATGCACTGTCCTATTCAGTGTCGCATTCTTCATAGGAATTTCATTGAAATTTTGTCCAGTTTCTGCCATATTCTCGTCAAAGTATGACTCCTGCTCTGCATATTTAGAGCATTTGCAGCCATGGTTTAAGATGATTCAGGCATACTCAAATATTTTCTAACTCGATGGTGGATGGAAAGCCTGTTGACTAGACCTTCTTCACTCAGAAGTCATTGTGTATGGTCCCTTACCCACTTGGGCATGAACTAAGTACATGAACTAAGTTCTAAATTTAAACCTAGAAAATAAAATCCCATAACAATTCGAATCAACTAAAAAGTAATAAGATGAGGGAACATAGTTACCGATTTCAAAGAACTAGGATTAATGAAGCTTCAAAATAAAAATTAAACAAACGATGTCAATTTCAAAACAAATATGTAAAAACCCTAACTAGAACTAGACTTCTTAGATTTAAAACCTAAAAGCAAAACCCTTGGTTAGAACTAGAAATCAAAGCCTAACCTAAACCTAGGTATTTGCAGCGCAAAGTCTTCAACAATGGCCCAAAAAACTTGTTCAAACTCAAGGGTTGACAACCCCAAGTATATGGTTGCGATGTAGTACTAACTTGGTAAGACCGAGGTTGATCCACAGGGAATTTGGTAAGAATATATTAAGAATTCATTCTTTGAAAATAGTTTGTCTAGGTTTTTAATCCAGCAAAATAGAAGAGTTGTAGAAGCGATTATAAAAAGGGCTAAGGATCTACGAATCCCCAATTAATAGATTTTTAATTCAATTTGTCTTCTATAGTTGATAACTCAAGTATAATTAAATTCCAATCCATTCTAATAGGAAGATAATGTAGTAATATCAATAAACAATAACTAACATAGGTTAGAATAATGATGGGCTTGATCTGTCATGAAGATCTAGGTAATCACATCGAAGGGAATTGAAAGCATCTAATTTACCCAGAGGTAACAATAGATCAAACAACTTTACAGATTGATTCCTTCCCTAATCTAGAAATTCAATCACATCCAATCACAATTCAACATGAAAACAAAAACATTTAATTGAAGAAATGAATTAAACATTAAATATCCATTAAAAGGTTTATCTGTTAACCGTAGCTAAGAGATTTGCCAAGCATAACTAACATCTTAAACAAAATATAAATAAAATTGCAAAAAAAATTAGAACTAGACGATTGAGAAGGAAGGATGATTCCGAATAAGCTCTGCAACTCTTAGGCCTCTCACATCAACCATATTTCGTACTTAAGAAGGCTTAAAAACACCTCTTTAAATGAGAAACATTCGCATCGACTTGAAACTGACTTCAATTTTCACATTTTTTGTTACGCTTCGGTTGTAATTTACTATAACTCTCTGTCGCACTGAATTTCACTTCATTTGCACCAAATTTGTCTCTTGATTACTGTTCACATCGCAAGTATAGGGTTTTGATGTAGTAATAAACTCGGTAAGACCGAGGTCGAATCCCAAGGGACTGAAACCTGTACGTAATATGAAAATAACTCGAACTAGAACTAGACTAAGATGAAATCTAAATCAGGTAAAAGGAAGGGAATAATTGTGAAATATTTATCTAAAACTTAGAGAATTCAGAGGTAGGAAACTAGTGTGCCAAGGATCCACTTATAGCAATTGGGAAGGTACCTTGCATAATTCAAGGATAACTTTAATTAGAGTCCTATCTTATCCAGTTGGTAAGAAGAGATTTGTCAGATCTCTGAATGTCTCATGGATCTAATCATCAACAGATATGATTGGTGCAGATTTGGAAGTGATTCGGTCACCTAACCATGCCCCAGGAGACTATGGCAAACAACAATAATTTACCAATCTCACAGCCAATCATGAGAGAATTGTGAAAGTTAAGAAGGGTTCGGTCACCCAACCATGCCTAGGAGACAATGGTGAACAACAGGGCCTCATAAGTTCATAATCCCATAATGAAAAGAACATACTCAAAGCTATTGCAGATCTACTGTAATTTGAGTCACAATAAACCATTAAAAACTAAAAGTATTCCTTATAATCAAACTAAAATCCATGAGAGCTCAATAAACTTAAATCAAAGCAAAGATAACATCCTAATCACGCTACAAGCTTCACCTCTTAGCCCTAGCTAAGAGGTTTAGCCTGTCATAGACATGCTAAAATCTCATAAAAAGGAAAAGAAAATAGGAACCAAAGGAAGAAGAAGGAAGAAAGGAGATGTGCTCCACTCCACGTCCAAGCCTCCACGGCTGCCCAAGATCCCACGTTCAAGGATTTGGATCCCCGATCACTTCTCTCTCTCTCTCTTATATAGAAACCAAAAGTGGGAGCGCGTAAGAGGTTACGCACTCCCTGTTGTAGTAGGAGACAACTAATGTACTCTGATACTCTCTGGGGCCCATCCTTGAGTTCAAACAAGGGATTTAATCTGTTCGCCAGCTTCTCCTCGAAATTTCATTGGAGACAGCCAGTTTTTTATGTCTGTCGATGCGGCCCAGAGAAGACTTCATTCCACTGCCCATCCTTCTTTTGATCACAATTAACACATGCTCGCGCGCATGAGAATAAAAGAACACATAGGCTTGGATGAGAGGGCCCTTGGGCTCCTACTGATCGGTCTGGATCGGACCTTTGCTACATGATGGTGGTCCACAACGAATGTACACAGCCTCTGTTGTGAAACAGAGTCGACGCACATCGACTCTGTGAAGTGCGATGGTCCACTGACTGCTTCATATGGAAGATCCACACCGTCCATTGGATTCAGGAAGAAAAACCATCTGGAGAGGGCAATTCTGGTTTGATTTCGGTGTGACCCACAAGCCGTTTCAGTCCACCGTCCATCTTTCGTTTAGACGGATGGATTGCGATCCTCACTATCTTTTGTATTTTTTTCACCTAGGCAAGGGTAATACCCCCTCCCTTGACACCTTGGACGGTCCAGATTCATGATCCGGATGAGGGGTGGGCCCCACTGAATAAAACTGGCGGACGCTAGTGTGTCCACTGGAAACCTGTATTCGAGAGGGAGAAGAAGCACGTGTCAAGCTTAGTTGACCGACTTCGTCAATTCAGTGCACATGTACATGCAATGTTAATGTACATGTGCACTATGCACACTCATCTCATATGGGGTCCACATGTGATGTTTGTGAGAAATCCTCTCCGTCCATCTGTCTCATCATCTCATTTGAGATGTTGAGTCCAAAATTGAAGCATATCCAGATATCAGGTGGGCCCCAATTCACTATTTTATGGGATGACCTGTCCGTTGGGCTACTTCCACCAAGATCTAATGACTAATTTTTAACGTGTACGGTTAATTTATGGTCCCCAGGCCATGTATGAGGTTTCGAGCTGAACAGATGGTGAGAACCTTGTGATCTTGCATTCTAGACATCTTTCAGGCCACTTGAGCTTCAGTTTCTCGATTTTCTTGGATCTCTGGTATGTAAATCCATCGATCTCGGTCCCTTGGGGTCCTTCCCATGCCTTGGTGAATTCTAAGCATTAAATTCATGTTTATAGCACCCTGTTTCAGTCCAAGCTCATAAATACACTTTGCAACCAAACACAATTAAAATAGGCCATTAAACAGTATCATGTTCGTAAATCCAAGTAATAACTGGGGTCTAATATGCAATATTTGACCTTCAACACAACTCCCAACCAGCATTTTGCTAGTCCCGAGCAAAGTATGCGAAAAATAAGTTGAGAATTATAAGACAATTTCTATGAACTTGAGTAATTTTTGAAAAATAATCCAGATCCTAGAATTCTAAGATTCATGAATGTTGGGCATTACTATCTCTTAGACTCAAGCGCATGGTAAATTCCATAGTCAAGTTCAAAGTATTAATCCATCAATTAGAAAAAATTCTAAACATTGAGTTCCATGGGTGTATAGTGTAGTCTCGACTTATCATTATTAAGAGATTCAATCGTCAAGTTCAATGATAACATTGATGATCAAAAGAGCATTCAGGACAATCAAAACCTAAACCAGAACTTGCCTTACAGTTCTTCATTCTTCCTTTTTTTTTTTCTTCTAGCTTTGATTTTTCCATCGAGGGGGAGTGTAACGCCCTGAAAATTGGGGGTCGAGCATAAACTCAACTCCCGAGTTCCAACGTATCACTTATGCAACAAAATGAATGATGATTGAATGTTGTCTGTATTAGTACATTGAACATGAGTGAGATTAAGCCAAAACAACATATCATACTCCAGAGACAGTTAAATTGTAAGCAGAAGACTGTGATAGATAGATAAAATATATAAACTATAGTTAGTCTCCAGAGTGTGATAAGGTTACCAGGTTAATGAATTACAAGTACAATTTTAAAATATACCAAAGGTGTAGTGTCATCTACACATCTCTATAATCCCTTCGATCAAGACATGGCTCACATGAAGCCACAAGAAAATAGCATACACGAGAAGGCATCCTCGTCGTCACAAAAGTTCGGCTCTGCCCCAAAAGTAGTATTGCCATCTGTAATCAAACAATGTCTGGTGGGTGTTCGGAACACCGTCCCGTAACGTGGGAGTGAGTAGTTAACTCAATAGAACAATAAAGCATAGGTTAACATGTTATCAATTCAGTCAAGCAGTAATGATAAAGCAGTACAATCAAACACTCCTGACTACTCTTTTTAATGCAAGTATGAATGCAGTCATGATGGATGCCCTTGCCAAACCACCCTCATGCGACACCATCTTACGTTCGCGATATGCGTTCATCCCTCAGTACTCCACATCTACCAGGCATATACAATGCGATGATGAGCATGATTACCGAGTTGTTATTAGTTCATTTCAAACAACAATATTGGGAAACTAAGGTACCTCCCTTATATCATTCCCAAACATGATCCATTCTAGGGTCGTCAAACTTAGATAATCTCATACGAAATTATGGTTTGAGAGGTATCACAAATGCATCGCAAAGGGCTCGTCACCCGTCAGCACGGATACATATCTCACCTTATGCAGCTCAATTGCTGGCCGTCAGCTTGAATACAGGTCTCACTATACTCGGCTCAATCGCTGGCCGTTAGCTTGAATATAGGTCTCACCGTACTCGGTTTAACTCATGCTCTAGTTGCTGTGAAGGGCTCATCGTCAATCACAGACTTTAGAATATACTCGAAGACACTACGAAGGGCTCGTCGCCCGTCAACACGAATACAGGTCTCACCGTATTCGGCTCTCGCCGTAGGTGTCGACAGCTCGAATACAGTGTCCCATACCACCGTATTCAGCTCACGAGTCTGGTTGCTCAATGGTCACTACGGGGAGGCACGTGGCTCCAACGTAGGCCAACAGCTCAACCACGGTGTCTCATACCACCATGTCTGGCTCATGAGTCTTAGCGGATCAAGGTACCATAGTTAACGGGATTTCCACTGGTAAGTTTGGTACCTTAGGTTCAAGCAGTAGCGTCCAAACATGATGAACATACATAAGACAGATCGAGTTACTTGACGAGCTCGACTAGCACGAGCACCCATTGAGTTGTACGACATGAAGTGCATAAGCACTTCGTGTGGCCTAACCACTGCCGACAAGCAACGCACGACTCGGGTTCATCCAACACGTCCTACATGGCGAATGAATCTCAGCCACGAATTCGATCCTATTACCGACTGCCTGGACTAAACAATAGCCCCAATCACATTCAATTGCAGATAGGTAAAGCAATAGTGGATCAAGATTCAAATCATACAATCAAAGTCTGATAACATCCTCTTAGGGCTGCCAGGGCTGTTGCACGCACTCGTTACATCACTCCCCATCACCCTTCACGGCACTTATGGAATACAACATAAACATGAATTTAAACATATGCATTACACAGATAAAATAATACAATCAGTTGAGCATGCTATGAATTACAACATAAGCATGAGTTTGTACATATTCAATTCTTAATCACACAAATATCTAAAGAAATCATACACATAGTTAAAGAAGTTGAGAATAATATCTCAACACCCTTATACATTATAATTTACTAACTACTACTCATTCAAACATTTCAACAAACACTTTAAACTACATACATCAATATACATGACATATGTTGATCACATAGGCATTAGGCCAAATCCTTTCACTAGGGAGTTGCCCTAATTATAACATGCGTGCACCCACAACGGGTAATTATAGCAAGCATGAATCCAAGTTCCATATTCATTCAGTCATTTACACGAATACTTGGGCCACACATTGTACCATATATAGTGTATATTGGCCGTGACGTGATTTAGGGCAAATCCTTTCATTAAAGGGGTATTGCCAATACAACAATCATGTATCCATAACAATTAGTCATGGCGAGCACGAATGAGAATTCTATACTCATTCAGTCATTTTTACAAACACTTAGAACACACTATTTTCACATACATAGTGTATATTAGCAAAACATATATTAGGGCAAGTCCTTTCGCCAAATAAGTATTTTATCCATATATAATATATTCATACAACAAATAATCATGGCAAATATATTTCTAAAATTTATACGTATACGGTACTTTTTACAAATACCTAGGGTATGTAAAATTTTATATTCTTCATCTTTAATCGAAACGGAAAACAGACAGCACTTTGTACTTGTGTAATTGCATGCAGATCATGAATCTATCATTATCTGACATTGAAAGCGTTGAAAACCATAACCTATATATCTAAAGTCCTCACCTTTTGTCATAGAATCGTAATGGAGTCGATGGATTCGCTAAGCTTTCGTATACGGCAGTTTGGTAACCTATAGAATGAAATAGGTTAGCTATTTCATAACCTACAACCTTTACAACTTCAAAACAGATTAGGATTAGGGTTTCTTACCTAGAAATGGAGCTGGAATCACTGGGAAAGCGATTAGAAATAAGTGGTTAAGCTTGCAGAGTGGCAGGGTAGAGAATCAGGGAGATCCTCCCACAACTCCCACACTTTCCCTCTCTTTTCTCTCTTCTCAATTTGAAATTCGTATGGTTGAATGAGAGAGGGTTTTAAGGTCCTTATATAGCCTAAAACTTCACCGAAATAGACCTAAGGTCAAGGTATACTTAGGTTATAACCAAAGCGGGTCCCTTTCAGCTCAACGGAGGACTTCTGGCGGCCCCCCTTGAGCCAAAGGTCGGACTTAAGCTCACAGACAATGGATCTAGGTTCAGCTGAGGTTTCGTTCCAGTCGGGTTTCCAGATCGCACGTGGCGGACTAGTTTCAGTACAACGGTCAGTGAATCTCGATCGGAGATTTCGAGTACATAGATATGTTTGGGAAAATATCCCTAATCCGAGGGTGTAATTTGGCCTGATTCTGATGGTCAGGTTGCTTAATACTGACTCATAAGCGACAAGTCTCAGATTTCATTATTTTGAATTTAATTTAGAATTATTTTCACATTCCTCACACTCCCCGCTCCGAGCTCAAGCGAATAGCGCTGGGACACTATCTGGATTTGATTTCCGAGATGGTTGTCAAGCCCAGCAAGGCGGTCCTAATTCCTTAACTTCGTGTTAATCGAACTTCCGACGTGCGGTACAGATCTGATACGGAGTTTCGAGATGCTCCCGAGAGCAGCCGGGTAATGAGATTGATCCTAGATTTTAGGGTAACCTATTATCAATGATTCTACAAGTTTTAAGTCTTGCAGATCATATTTAAAGTGATTGGTACTAATTTCACAGGTACTCTAGTTTAACACTGGCTAATTCTCGCCTAATTTCTAAAGGATTTAGTCCTGAGTAATTTCTGTCTGAGGTGGTACCTGGGCCTTTGTAGTTTATATATAGAATGATCCAAGTTATAATACTTAGCTAGTTTAAGATGGTGTCTAGGGTAAAAGTACTTGGAATAATTGAAAGAATAAGGTGGTGAAGGGTGGGATTTGTGAAGGAAATGGGTTCAAAAGCGGTTTTAGACTTTGGGATTAAGTTCTGACAAGTTAATAAGGTGTTAGGATCGACCCATTGCCTAAGGACGTCTAATTCCAGGTTGGCAAAAATTCAGGATGTTACAGGGAGGGGAATTGAATTCACACCTATAGGGAACAAACCTATGGTGAAGATCGTACACCTAACCCTTTCCTGATGACAACTATTTTTTTAGCTAGGTATTCTTTTTCTTTCTTTCTTTCTTTTTTTCTTTTTTTGTAAAAACTTCTTTTTCTTTTTCTATATTCTTCTTATTGAATATGATGGACAAATTCCCCAGGTTGGTTCCTTTCATGCTTAATGATTACTAAGTTACAATTCAATATCGAACTGAAACCTTAATATGCAAGCGAGATGTGAAATCTTGACTCAATCAATGTTTAAAACTTCTAACATGGTTAACAATTCAAACTTAACTGTGAAATCTAACAGATAACTGAATCCAAGAGTCATAAATTACTAACATTATGTATCTTGTAATTCTAAAATCACGACTATCCTTCAAAATCACTTCGAATTCACAAGAGATTCAAGAAAATTTTTGAAAAATTTTCACAAATTTCTGCTCAAGACCAAGAAAACACTGCTTAGGTTACCTAATCTCCTACCCCCAACTTAAAATCTATGTTGCCCTCAATGCAAAAGATATGAGCATACAATGCACATGGGACAACCAAAATAAATGAGAAGTGATTGGAAGATAGTACCTGGATGAAGGAATCGAGAAAGATGTTTCCAAAATGATCACAGCATGAAAGCTGGTCAACACGAGAGTGAAGACACGAAAGTAAACTATCCTAAAACAATGCAAGAAGCAAACTAACCTAATGACATAAAACCATCTATCCTATAACAACATAAAACAAACTATCTTAGTCCTATGAAAGCAGGGGAAAACAACTAAGTCATGCCACAAGGTGTTGCGCAGCACGCCAACAATGCAGTGAGCCTAGAACCAATCTCAGGCCTCACCCACAAATGATAAACAAGAAGAAATATAAATTAGAAATAGATCAAAGCAATCCAAATAAACCACGAGACAAGATATACGTGGAAAAACCCCAAACTAGGGTAAAAAACCACGGATGCAAACTTCCACTATGAAGAACGAAGATTACAAGGCAATATACTAACCTCTCCCTTGGAGATATAGAGAAAACCCTTTTCCCACACCTTAGAATAGCTCCCCAATATTCACCTGAACCATAGAATAGCCCTAGGGACCACAATTTATAGTTTTAGCAACTTCCCTTTCGCATCCCAGTTGCGAAAGGACTTGCGACACGAAATCCGCGAAACTCATTTTCACATCCCAATTGCGAAAGGACTTGCGACACGAAATCCGTGAAACTCTTTTCTGTATTCCAGTTGTGAAAGGACTTGCAACACAAAATCCGCGCAACCTCGACTGGTAGTGGGCAGCCCTAGATGTGGCTCCACTTCTCAACAATCTCCCACTTGGAGACACATCACCATAAACATTTGTCTTCTTCATCCGGAATGCACCATCTCCTAGTCTTCAAGCCTGAAGACAAATCAAAGCTAAACAGAGCTTCAGCTTCTCCCTTGTGACCACCTTGGTTAGCATATCCGCAGGATTCTCACTTGTATGAATCTTCTCCAGAGCAATCGATCCATCTTCCAGTAACGAACGTATGGAGTGATATCTGATGGCAATATGCTTAGTCCTTGAATGAAAGACTGAATTCTTAGCCAAGTGTATTGCACTTTGACTGTCACTGTACAGCTTGCAATCTGCTTGCTTCTTACCCAACTCTTCCATAAAACCTTGCATCCACACCATCTCCTTGCATGCTTCTGTAGCTGCAACATATTATGCTTCTGTCGTACTGATAGATATTATCTTCTGTAACTGAGAGACTCAACTGACTGCAACACTTCCCAGAGTAAAGACATAACCTATAGTGCTTCTTCTACTGTCGATATCTCCTGCCAAATCTGAATCCACGTAGCCTTGTAGCTTGATTTTCGATCCACCATAACATAGCCCTATATCCTTAGTACCTACCAGGTATCTAAGAATCCACTTCACAGCTTTCCAATGTTCCTTCCCGGGATTGTTCATGAACCTGCTAACAACTCCCACTGTTTGAGCAATGTCTAGCCTCGTACTCACCATAGCATACATGAGACTCCCTATAGCTAACGCGTTTGGGACTTTAGC
Organism: Magnolia changhungtana; assembly: GCA_030180095.1. Taxonomy (NCBI): domain Eukaryota; kingdom Viridiplantae; phylum Streptophyta; class Magnoliopsida; order Magnoliales; family Magnoliaceae; genus Magnolia; species Magnolia changhungtana. The sequence continues at coordinate 899,324 of JASAUF010000555.1, read as the reverse complement.
CATGTAATCCCGTTCCTCCTGCATCTTTGCCCCTTGTTCCTTAGATAGCTTGAAGTGGTTGGCTAATGGAGTGCTAACCCACTTAGCACCTCCCATATTGAATCGATCAAGTACCTTGGTTATGTACTCTGCCTATGACAACACCAGTTTCATGTTTTCCTTGTCACGTTTTATCCTCATGCCTAGGATTTGTTTTGCAGCTCATAAATCCTTCATGGCAAATTCTCTAGACAGTTGTCTTTTGAGATCTGAGATGTCTTTCATGCTTGAACCAACCACAAGCATATCATCAATGTACAGAAAAAGGATGATGTACGACGTATCAAACTTCTTCAAATAGCAACAGTGGTCTGCATGACATCTCCTAAAACCGTTTTCCGACATGAAACTGTCGAACTTCTTGTACCACTGCCTCAGGGCCTGCATTAGGCCATATAAACTCTTCTTCAGTCTGCACACCTTGTTCTCCTTTCTTGGTGCCACGTATCCTATTGGCTGATGTATATATATCTCTTCTTCAGAGGTCCCCATGAAGAATGGCTGTCTTAACATCTAGCTGCTCTAGATTAAGTCCTCTGTAGCTACTATACTCAAGACCATGCGAATCGTAGACATTTTCACCACAGGTGAAAATATTTCTGTGAGATTGATACCTGCCTTTTGTTGAAACCCTTTCACAACCAGTCTAGCCTTATACCATTTCAAACCATCATGCTCCTCCTTCAATCTGTAAACCCACTTGTTATGAAGAGCTTTCTTACCCTTAGGTAGAGTGACTAGCTCCCATGTACGATTAGACTCAAGAGAGTCTATCTCCTCATCCATGGCCTGCTCCCACTTAACTCGTGTATCTGACTGTAATGTCTCTTCAAAATACTCTAGTTCACTATTATATGTCAATAGTAGATAATGTAAGGAGGGTGAGTATCGGACCGTGGGTCTCCTTTCCCGAGTAGACCTCCTCACAACCGGTATATACGGCTCTACCTAATAATGCTCCTATGCATGATCATCCTGTGGCGCTGTAACACCCGTGTCCGGTAACTCTTCCATCTCTACGAATTCTTTTTCCTCGGCTTTATTTTCTTGCACACTGTCCTTATGCATTACTTTTTCATTGAAGACTAAGGCCTTGCTTCTGATGATTTTCTTATTTTTTGCATCCCAAAACCTGTAGCCAAAATCATGCTACCCGTAGCCTATAAACGTGCACCTCCTGGACTTTGCATCCAGCTTGTTTTTATACTCTGCATCAATGTGAACATATGAAGTGCAACCAAACACTCTGAGATGTGCAAGGTTCACTTCTTTCTCAGTCCACATTTCTTCTGGTAGTCCACCATCCAATGGTGCTGAGGGACTTCTATTTATGAGATATGTGGCAGTATTCACAGCATCTGTCCAAAAGGTCTTGGGTAACCCTGCATGTAACCTCATACTCCTGTCGCGCTCAAGGATGGTCCTGTTATTGCGCTTAGCCACACTATTCTACTGCGGTGTACCTGGAATCATTTTTTTATGTTTGATTCCAGTTGCTGCATAATACTCCTCAAACCTCTTGTCACAATACTCTCCCCCATTATCAGATCTAAGACATTTTACTGTTTTACCTGTCTCATTTTCTACCATAACTTTCCACTTCTTAAATGCATCAAATACATCAGATTTGTGCTTTAAGAAATAAATCCACAGTTTTTTACTAGCATTATCAATAAAGGAAATAAAATAACGTGAGCCACCGAGAGATGTTACCTGTGCCGGTCCCCACACATTAGTGTGTACAAGCTCTAACAGATGCGTCTTTGGAGCACGTCTTGTCTTCTCAAAACTTACCCTCTTCTGCTTACCATACACGCAGTCCTTACAGAATTTCAAGTCAATAGACTTCAGCCCTGGTAGCTTTCCTTTTGACAATAGCACTTTCATTTCCTTTTCACTCATATGTCCCAACCTCTGATGTCATAATTGCCCATTCACTCCAGTTGATGCGACTGCAAGTGAACTGTACGATCCTGAAGTCACGTATAAAGTACCTTCCTTCTTGCCTTGAGATATCACCAAGGCACCTTTTGTGATCTTCCAGGAATCATTGGTGAATGTCGTCACATAACCAGTATCGGCCAACTGCCCCACTGAGATCAAGTTACGTTTCAAACTCGGTACATGTCTGACATCCTTCAATTTCAAAGACGTTCCGTCTTTCTGATTTACATAAACGGTCTCCTTTCCAATAATACTGCACGACTCATTATCACCCAGGTAGACTCTCCTAAAGTCACCTGACACATAATCACGCAGTACTTCCTTACATGAAGTGGCATGAAACGAAGCACCCGAGTTTATATCCCAAGACTAATTCCTCGCATTAAGAGACAAGATCAACGCCTCTGTGTCACTCTCCTCAGATAGATTCACTGAATCCTTCCCGCCTTGAGAGCTTCCTTCTTGTTTCTTGAGTGCCCTGCAATCACATTTCATATGCTCCTTCTTGCCACAATGCCAACACCCATCTTTGTCTTTCGGTCCCTTGGACTTCTTCCTCGACTTAGAATGCCCGTGTTTATTGTCTCCTTTGTTCAGCGATCTTCCTCTTCCTTCAACGTTTAGAGCATTCCCTGAATTTCCTAAAACTCCTGATGCCTTTCTTCTAGATTCTTCGCTGAGAATTAGACCGGCCACATCATCAAATTTCAGCTTTGTCGACCCTAAAGAATTGCTCACAGCAATCACCAAACCATCCCATCTGTCTGACAAACTGGATAAGATCAATCACGCTCTGACCTCATCCTTAAAAACAATGCCAACGAATTCCAACTAGCTCGTGACAGTATTGAACTCATTTAGATGTTCAGCCACGCTCCCACCATTTGACATCTTCATGTTGAATAGCTGTTTCATAACATGAACCTTGTTGGATGCTGAGGGCTTTTCATACATGGTGGCTAGGGCTTCTATTAATTCTTTTGTAGTTTTCACCTTGGATATATTGAAGGCGACGCTCTTAGATAAAGAGAGTCGGATCATTCTTAAAGCCTTCCTATCCAGTAAAAACCATTCATCCTCTGTCATCTTTTCTCATTTCTTCTCTTTTCCTCCTAGAGGAATGTAGAGGTCCTTCTGATACAGATAATCCTCCATCTAAATCTTCCAGAAGGTAAAGTTTGAACCATCAAACTTCTTAATTCTAATTTTTCCATCTTCCACCATCGCTCCCAATAGAACTAAACCAATAGCTCTGATACCAGTTGTTGCGCAGCACGCCAACAACGTAGTGAGCCTAGATCCAATTTCAGGCCTCACCCACAAACGATAAAAAGTAGAAATATAAACTAGAAATAGATTAAAGTAATCCAAACAAACCACGAGACAAGATATACGTGGAAAAATCCCAAACTAGGGTAAAAAACCACGGATACAAACTTCCACTATGAAGAACGAAGATTATAAGGCAATATACTAACCTCTCCCTTGGAGATACAGAGAAAACCCTTTTCCCACACCTTAGAATAGCTCCCCAATATTCACCTTAACCCTAGAATATCTCTAGGGACCCCAATTTATAGTTTTGACAACTTCCCTTTCGCATCCTAGTTGCAAAAGGACTTGCGACACGAAATCTGCGAAACTCCTTTTCACATCCAGTTGCGAAAGGACTTGTGACACAAAATCCGCGAAACTCCTTTCTATATCCAAGTTGCGAAAGGGCTTGCGACACTAAATCCGCACAACCTTGACTGGTAGTGGGAGGCCCCAGATGTGGCTCCACTTCTCAACACAAGGTTCCTCTTCCGGCCAGTATCTTGATAAATTTCTTAGTAAGTTTCTTAACAAGATCATCCAAAAGCCCTTTTTGCAATAGGCTTAGATGCCCTGGAGCATGAATGTTCAGAGAAATTTTTGGACCTCAGCATAAGGTTTCCTTTTAATTTCCTGAGGTGTCCAAAGTATATATGATTCACCTGTGACAGAACAAGTTTCAAAGTTAGTAACCCATGATGAATCGGAGACTACAGGTAGATAAAATTTAGAAGAATTCTCAGGAAGTAATGTAGTCTCAACACATTCCGAAGTTCCAGACTTCAATTCAATTTTCAGCTCCTCTTCCTTTAATGGTAAACATTCAGGGTCTGGGGAAGGAGGGGCTTCAGAATCGGGGTTTTCTTGGTCTATGACATATACCGAGGTATTGTCTTGTGAGGCATCCATTTTGTCTTTTGACATAGGATCATTTGAATCTGCTAAGTGTGTCAAGCAATCATCCAAAGAGTTGGGAAGTTCACTGAGCGTGACTTATTTTCCACATTGGAGCTCGTGATAATCTGCCTAAGTAATCCATCATCCTTAAAAGTGGATGGAGGTACGCTCTCTTGCTCTAGTCCTGCACAGACAGACTAAAAATCAATAGAAGAAGCATCAATGTGATCACTCTATTTATTGAAACTACTCAATCGCGGCGTTGAATTGTCAAACGTGTACAGCTCAGATGGTGGCCTCAACTGAGTCGTTTCAAATTTCAGGGTCATGATAAGGGTCAAATATTGCATATCAGACCCCAGATATTGCACGATCTTATGTAAATCATAACGCCTAATGTCAAAAATTAATTGTGTTTTATCGCAGGATGAAATAAAAAGCGTGGATTGAAAAATGATATTAAAAGCGTGAATTTAACGCTCCAAAATTACCAGAGCACGGGATGGACTCCAGAAAACCGATAGTGAAGATTTTACATGCCTGGGATCTGAGGAAAGCACGACAAAGGGGCCCGAAAAGGGTCCAGAATGCAAGATCACATGTTTTCCGCCATCCGATCAACTCAAAACTTCATACATGTGATGGGGGCCGTGAATTAACCGTACATATTAAATTTCAGCTATTGATGATCTTGGGAAGTGCTCCAACTGACAAATTAGCCCACGAATCGCTGATTTTAGGCCCACCTGATGATAGGATATGCCTCAACTTTGGTCCCAACCCATTAATTAGGGAGATAAAGAGAATGGACGGAGTGGATTTCTTGTAAACATCATGGTGGACCCTGTGTATGGGGAGTGTACACCGTGTGCACGTGCACCGGCTGCGCACCGGGCAGACCGGACGGTCAGCGCGGGCGCTGACCCTCGCCCGTCTTCAAAGTCTGAATACGTTCTAGCGTCTTCCGCGGAATCGACCGCTGTCGTCGGTTGTGGGGCCCACCTTGTATCCAAATGGACAATTCGGACCGTCCATCTGCTTCCTGGGGCGGCAGTTACCCTCGCCTAGGTGGCAAAGATCCGAATGAAATCTTAGATCAGAATCCATCCATTCAAACGCAGGTTGGACGGTGAGTTCAAAACTCTGTGGGCCACCACGAATATAACTCGAAATTGGGTATTCTTAGTCATTTTTTCGTCCTCTGTCCAATAGACGGAGTGGATTTATTGAAGCAACGATGGAGTGGGCCCCACCAGAACGGACAGCGATCGCGTCCCTGTTTCCGCGTCCGCGTAACTCGGCCGATGGCCGTTTTTGCGAAGGACAGTGGGCCCCGCTCGTCACCTGTACGGCCAATTCGATCCATCCATCACGTAGAGGGCCACGAGAACTACAAAACCATGCTGAGATTCCACTCCCATGCGTACACACGTGTGCGGTACAGAGGCCACAAAAGGGCTACCCGGCGACGTTCAAATCTGATCTTTTCGAGATTTCTTCTGTGGGCCGCGCCAATGGACCTTCAAAACCACCCATTCTTGACTGAAATTTTATCTTGAATCTAATGGACGGGGTGGATTTTCCAGAAAATACCTCTGTGGGGCCCACCGGTCACGATTGCGAAAATCTGTACTCCGAATCCTTCTACGACGCTGCCACCGATTCCAGCCATCCAGCAGCTATAAAAGGGAAGTTTTGGACGTGGGAAAGGCATTCAGATCCAGGGAATTGGAGATCCAGAGCCAGAGAGAGGAGAAAGAGAAGAAAGAGAAGGAAGAAGAGAGAGAGATTGTTCGGTTTGGCGTTTTATTTTATGAATTTTATTTAATATCTTTTTATGGATTTTATGGGTAACTAATCTCTCAGCTAGGGCTGAGATGAAGCCCCTAATTTGATTAACTCTTGTATTGGTTGATTTACTTTGAATTTAATTAATTTGTTTCTTTCTCTGAGTGGGCTTTACGGGTTTAAATTCCATACTTACTCCATCTATGAACTTGATCAAAGTATATAGATGGATGTTGTTTGGATGCTTATTACAGTTGCTTGGGTCTGATCAAGAACAGGTTTCCTATAGAGGAAGAAACAGGGTGCTTTAATGAATGTACATTCCATGTGCCCGACCAAGGACATGAGATCTGTTATTCATGGCATTGCTCAAAGGAATTAGACAGTCCGTATGCCCGATTTAGGACACAGATTGTGCTTTCTCTATTTAAGTGGTATCAATCTATATCAAGGTGAATCAACAAACAAAACAAGGGTTAGGATAGTTAGGGGTGGATTCGAAAGTCCTAGTGCTTTCTCTCTGATTGAATTTTCTTCCCTGTTTTAATTGTTTTTCCTAAAATTGTGCTTAGCGTTTAGTTCATTATTCATTGGATTAGTTAAGAAGAATCATAGATTTGAATTGTGACAACCAAATTCTCGTGGGAAGGATCTCATAATACGCACTGCAGTATCTACATCTGATTCAGTATACTTGCAGTTTATAAATCATTTAAATCGTGTTGGTTTAAATAAAACATCAAGTTTTTGGCGCCGTTGCCGGGGACTGTTTCGTTCCAAATTGAATTTAGGATTCTCTCTTATCATAATTCATAGCTTAGGATTTTACTAACTTAGGTTAAAGTTTTAATTTTATTTTATTTTATTTTTAGAAATTAACCGTTGCTTAGGATTTTTCTATCATTATTTTAGGAAACCTAAATTTGTTTTTTTTTTTTTTTGTTTACAGGAATTGAGGAAGAAAGCTACTAAGTGAGGAGAAGCTTCTTAACACCAATCATCTCCTTTTTCGGGTTCTTTCTTCCTATTCTCACTTACATAGTTTTAACTTGTTTTTTTTTAATAGCATAATTTCTAGTTCTAGTTTTCTTTCTCTTAGGTTGTTACTTAGTTTATGCTAGGACGTAGATCTCTAGATAAAGAACTAGCATCGTTTGATCCTGAAATAGAAAGAACACTGCGTGAAAGATTGAGAAATAATTCTGTTGAAATGGCGACTGAGACCGAAGTTAAGGCTCTCAAAGATTATTCACCTCTGTCCAATTTAATGCGCCTTCATGCATAGTGTTGCCAACCACTACGGCAAAGACACTTTGAACTTAAACCTGAGTCATACAATTGTTTCGCCATCCTTTTATGGATTGGACAAGGAGGACCCATATCATCATGTGAAAGAATTCTTAGACATTTGCTCCACTTTTAAGTTTCAAAACTTCTCAGACGATTCAATCCGCCACGTCTGTTTCCTTTTTTCTTTGAAGGATAAGGTGAAAGCATGGTTGAATTCTCTAGAAGTTGGAACTATCACTACATGGGACCAACTGTCTAAGAAGTTCTTAAATAAGTTCTTCCCGTTCACAAAACCAATGCCCTCCGTAGAGAAATTACTAACTTCACACAAAAAGAGGGCGAGCACTTTCATGAATGTTGGGAAAGATGGAAGGACTTGCTTCTTAAATGTCCTCACCATGGTTTTGAGAAGTGGCAACAAGTGCAATACTTTTATGACGGTCTGACACCCCAAACCGTCGCATGGTTGATGCCACCAGTGGAGGGTCCTTCATGACCAAAAGCGATACTGAAGCATGGAAAATTTTGAAACCTTGTGTGAAAACTCCCAGCAATGGGACTATTCAGATAGAGGTGAAAGAAGTTCCCAACCACAAAAGAGAGGTGGTATATACGAGATAGGAGTCGTGCCAGAGTTGTGCGCTAAACTTGATAACCTGACAAAGAAAGTTGATGCTCTGGTATTAAATAATGGACCTCCACAAACAAATTTCAAGTGGAGGCATGTGCCACATGTTCTAGTCCTGAGTCTTGTCCATCTAGGGCAGCATCCCCAGAACTTCTCTCTGAACAAGTTCATGCTATGAACACTTTTCAAAAACCTGGGAATGATCCTTACTCAAACACATACAACCCAGGGTGGGCTAGGCATCCAAATTTTTCTTGGGCAAATGGACCACATCAAGGAGGACCATCTGGAAATCCTCCCATGCAACCGCACCTCCAAGTTGGCAGTCAACAAATTCCACAATATCAACAACTGCCTACACAATCAAGGAACCCATCTCTTATGGATACACTCCATCTTTTCATGCAGAGTTCTCTCCAATTCCAAAAAGAAACCCAACAAACCTTACTGGCTAACCAGCAAAGCTTACATGCAAATGCACAATCCATTGCTAAGCTGGAAATACAAATGGGTCAACTAGTCACTACATTGAGTGAGAGAGAAGGGCAAGTTCCCTAGCCAACCCGAGGCTAACCCAAAGGGACAGTATGAGAGAGTGGCTCTAATTCCAACCAAAGGCAATATCATGAGCAAGCCAAATCAATCATTACCCTTAGGTCAGGTAAGCAGATTGATAACGGAATAGAGATGCCTGGGGATGAATCAAATTCTAAAACAAAAGATCAAGATGAAGCAGAGAGTCACACCAATGCATCCAAAGTTCAAAGGCTCTCTGACTCTCCAGGAGCCACTAATGTGCCACCGTACGTGCCCAAAGCACCCTTTCCTCAACGTCTGGCACCAATGAAGAAAAGAAATAACTTTGATGAAATCTTGGATGTGTTCAAAAAAGTGCAAGTCAACATCCCGTTGCTTGACGCTATCAAACAAGTCCCTGCTTACGCTAAGTTTCTGAAAGATTTATGCACTCAAAAGCGTAAGCAGAATGTTCATAAAAAAGTCTTCATTGCAGAGCAGCTCAGCTCCATGATTCAACAGAACACCCCTCCTAAATTTAGGGACCCAGGAGCTCCCACCATTTCTTGCGGCATAGGAGACCATAAGATCGGGAAGGCATTACTTGATTTGGGAGCGAGCGTTAATTTGTTACCTTATTCGGTTTATGAGCAGCTAGGACTTGGCGAGTTGAAACCGACTAAGGTAACATTACAACTAGCTGATAGATCACAAAAGTGCCCTGGGGTGTTATTGAAGATGTGTTAATTCAAAGTTGATAAATTTTATTTTCCAAAGGATTTCATAGTCATAGATACTCGGCTTGTCCAATCTTCATAGTCGATCCTGAGGATCCATTTTGGGTCGTCCATTTTTGGCTACATCTAATGCTATTATCAATTGTAGGAATGGAGTTATGAAATTGTCCTTTGGTAACATGAATATTAAACTCAATGTTTTTAATGCAGGACAACAATCCGCAGATGTGGATGACATATTTGAAGTGGACATGATCGAGAGCCTTGTGCAGGACTCCTTTCGTACATCTTTTGAAGATTCACTTGAGACCTGCTTAGCACAAGCTGGCATGGACTTTAACATCGATAGTCCCATCCATGAAGTCAATGCACTGTTCGACTCTACTCCTATCTTGGAGACTGAAAAATGGAGAGCGAAAGTGGAACCTCTTCATCTCTCTGAGACGCCTCCTGACAGCACAGTTTCGAACTCTGAGAAGACAAAGGCGAGCAGGCTGCTTACTTTTCTTAGAACATATAAGGTAGCAATTGAAAGAAAGATAGTGGAATACAGGGAGTATGCCCCACGATATGCATGGATCATGCTGTGGAAATGTCGCGTGAAATGCAAGGGAAGCGTGATCCTCACATGGAAGAAGTCGTACGAGCAGAAGTTCTTAAATTATTTGACGACAGTGTCAGTTACCTCCTTGCAGATAGCACAGCTCATGAGAACTCACATCACTTATCTGGGATTGGTTAATTAAGGTGGTAAGGTAATTTCTTTGGCGGACCTTGGTTATAACAATTAAGCTCATTTATGGTCCGTTCTTGTCTGGCTGAAGACGTTAAACTTAGCGCTCCTGGGAGGCAACCCAGTCTTTTGCTTTCTTGTATTGCTTTTTCTTAGTTATTTCAATGTTTGTGGGTAACATTACTGCAAACCCTCACGAGACTACAACTCGTCCACTAGGGGTAACTTAGGGGTTTAAAGGCTTGTTGCATGCGCTAAATGCAATCGAGAGCACCTGCGAAAGTGGTATAGGTAGGATCTTCTTTTGTTTTCTTTTTGCAATTTTTTTTTCTTCTTCTGTTGATTTCTCTCTTGAGCTAACCTGTTTTATGATGATATTTTTTTTAGAAAGCTTCTTGATTCTCCGTCCAGGTACTATCTTTCTCTCATTCCTCTTTTATTTTCGTTGTCCTATATGCATTGTATGCTTATTTCTTTTACATTGAGGACAATGTAGATTTTAGGTTGGGGGTGGGAGATTAGGTTACCTAATCAGTATTTTCTTGGTCTTGAGCAAAATTTGTGAAAATTTTAAAATTTTTCTAGAAATTCTATTGAATTCAAAGTGATTTTGAAGGATAGTGTGATTTTAACATTATAAGATACGTGATGTTCGTAACTTATGACTCTTGGATTTGGCCACCTGCTTGATTTCACAGTCAATTTTGAATTGTTAATCCATGATTAGAAGGTGTAAACATTGATTGAGCCATGATTTCCTATATCAGATCTCACTTACACATTAAGTTTTCAGTTCGATATTAAATGGTAACTTGGTAATCATTAGGCATGAAAGGAACCAGCCTGAGAAATTTGTTAACGTCAGTTTGTAAAGAAGAATTAAAAGGCTAAATCTTCACCATAGGTTTGCTCCCTATAGGTGTAGATTTGATTCTCCATAGTCGACATATGAAAAAATAAATAAATAAATAAATAAATAAAAATTTGGGTGACAAGTTTTTCGCTATAGGTTTGCTCCCTATAGGTGAGAAATTTGATTCCCCTCATTTGTGTTTCTGCTCATAAAGGAAATCAAAGGCTGGTAAAGATGAAAAGTTAATGTGACGATAAGTGTTGGTTTCAGTTTGGTTGTTACGAATTACCAATGATATCATGAAATTGACAATTGGATCTCTTAATGATTGTAAGTCGAGATCACACTTTACATTCATGGAGCTCAATGTTTAGGAATGTTCTAATTGATGGATTAATATTTTGAACTTGATTATGAAGTTTACTGTAAGCTTGATTCCAAGAGAAAAACTCCACACACCATTCATGAATCTTAGAATTTTCACATCTCACTATCTGTTCACAAGTCACTTGAGTTTACAGGAATTGTCTTTTATTTCGAATTATTTTTCGCATGTTTTGCTCGGGACTAGCAAAATGCTGGTTGGGGGTTGTGATAAGGGTCAAATATTGCATATCAAACCCCAGATATTGCACGATCTTATGTAAATCATAACGCCTAATGTCAAAAATTAATTGTGTTTTATCGCAGGATGAAATAAAAAGCGTGGATTGAAAAATGATATTAAAAGCGTGAATTTAACGCTCCAAAATTACCAGAGCACAGGATGGACTCCAGAAAACCGATAGTGAAGATTTTACATGCCTGGGATCTGAGGAAAGCACGACAAAGGGGCCCGAAAAGGGTCCAGAATGCAAGATCACATGTTTTCCGCCATCCGATCAACTCAAAACTTCATACATGTGATGGGGGCCGTGAATTAATCGTACATATTAAATTTCAGCTATTGATGATCTCGGGAAGTGCTCCAACTGACAAATCAGCCCACGAATCGCTGATTTTAGGCCCACCTGATGATAGGATATGCCTCAACTTTGGTCCCAACCCATTAATTAGGGAGATAAAGAGAATGGATGGAGTGGATTTCTCGTAAACATCATGGTGGACCCTGTGTATGGGGAGTGTACACCGTGTGCACGTGCACCGGCTGCGCACCGGGCAGACCGGACGGTCAGCGTGGGCGCTGACCCGCGCTCGTCTTCAAAGTCCGGATACGTTCCAGCGTCTTCCGCGGAACCGACCGCTGTCGTCGGTTGTGGGGCCCACCTTGTATCCAAATGGACAATCCGGACCGTCCATCTGCTTCCTGGGGCGGCAGTTACCCTCGCCTAGGTGGCAAAGATCCGAATGAAATCTTAGATCAGAATTCATCCATTCAAAGCAGGTTGGACGGTGAGTTCAAAACTCTGTGGGCCACCACGAATATAACTCGAAATTGGGTATTCTTAGTCATTTTTTCGTCCTCTGTCCATTAGACGGAGTGGATTTATTGAAGCAACGATGGAGTGGGCCCCACCAGAACGGACAGCGATCGCGTCCCTGTTTCCGCGTCCGCGTAACCCAGCCGCTGGCCGTTTTTGCGAAGGACAGTGGGCCCCGCTCGTCACCTGTACGGCCAATCCGATCCGTCCATCGCGTAGAGGGCCACGAGAACTACAAAACCATGCTGAGATTTCACTCCCATGCGTACACACGTGTGCGGTACAGAGGCCACAAAAGGGCTACCCGGCGACGTTCAAATTTGATCTTTTCGAGATTTCTTCTGTGGGCCGCGCCAATGGACCTTCAAAACCACCCATTCTTGACTGAAATTTCGTCCTGAATCTAATGGACGGGGTGGATTTTCCAGAAAACACCTCTGTGGGGCCCACCGGTCACGGTTGGGAAAATCAGTACTCCGAATCCTTATACGACGCTGCCACCGATTTCAGCCATCCAGCAGCTATAAAAGGGAAGTTTTGGACGTGGGAAAGGCATTCAGATCCAGGGAATTGGAGATCCAGAGCCAGAGAGAGGAGAAAGAGAAGAAAGAGAAGGAAGAAGAGAGAGAGATTGTTCGGTTTGGCATTTTATTTTATGAATTTTATTTAATATCTTTTTATGGATTTTATGGGTCACTAATCTCTCAGCTAGGGCTGAGATAAAGCCCCTAATTTGATTAACTCTTGTATTGGTTGATTTACTTTGAATTTTAATTAATTTGTTTCTTTCTCTGAGTGGGCTTTACGGGTTTAAATTCCATACTTACTCTATCTATGAACTTGATCAAAGTATATAGATGGATGTTGTTTGGATGCTTATTACGGGTGCTTGGGTCTGATCAAGAACAGGTTTCCTATAGAGGAAGAAACAGGGTGCTTTAATGAATGTACATTCCATGTGCCCGACCAAGGACATCGGATCTATTATTCATGGCATTGCTCAAAGGAATTAGACAGTCTGTATGCTCGATTTAGGACACAGATTGTGCTTTCTCTATTTAAGTGGTATCAATCTATATCAAGGTGAATCAACAAACAAAACAAGGGTTAGGATAGTTAGGGGTGGATTCGAAAGTCCTAGTGCTTTCTCTCTGATTGAATTTTCTTCCCTGTTCTTAATTGTTTTTCCTAAAATTGTGCTTAGCAATTTAGTTCATTATTCATTGGATTAGTTAAGAAGAATCATAGATTTGAATTGTGACAACCAGTCCTCGTGGGAACGATCTCGTAATACGTGCCGTATCTACATCTGATTCGTATACTTGCGAGTTTATAAATCATTTAAATCGTTTTGGTTTAAATAAAACATCAGGTCATAGCGAGCAACTCATCCTTCTTCTGAATCACATCATCATTCGATTTAGAGGAGTGGTCCAAACATTTTCACAAGAGTTATTAGGGTCGGTTGTAAGGGGCTCATCCTCTACTTTTAAATCAGACATGTCAGGTGAGAGGAGTGGCTCATTATGACCGACCACTTCGTGTACGTCTTGATCATTGACCTGAACCAAACTTGAGATTGATTATAGAGGAATTTGGGCTGCACGTTCATAATAGTCATCCCAATACCCATCATTGTTTAATTCCGTACAGTAGTGCACACTTGGGATGGGATCGGTTTTCTCACATTTCTTTCCTGAATCGGGTTGAGGTTCGAATAAACTAACATTTACCTCATCATTGAAATCCTGTGTGTCATGTGAGGGATGTGTGTCATCATCACTATATTTGAAAGACACTCATGTCTCTTGACCATTCCTTTAAACCGTCATCGAGATTGACTCATAGAAAAATTGAACCATATGCTCATTAATGGACTCCAACTCCTCATTTGTAATTCCAGAGTTCTTCAAAAACGAGTTAGGATCACTTTCCTCGCATTGTATTTCTGGAATGAATTGTGGCTGGGATGAACGAGCCTCCTCTACCTTATTAAGGGGCGAATTAAGTACTTCCAACAATTTTCTAATTTCTGTAACACAGGCCATGTTACGTTGAAATGAATCCTCTTGGATCGTTTCTGGTTGGATCTTAAAGGTAGGGGATCCAAGAGAATAATCATTATAACATGTTGTTGGTTCATTTTCCCAATTTTGATGTTTCCACTGATTATAGTCATACGGATCATAGGTGGGAGAATCTGATGGTTGGTAATACATATTATTACTCATAATATAATCACGCATTGTTTTCTTTTTATTGGATGGGTGAAATAATTCTCACTCCCATAGTTATGAAAACCCCAACACTCACGTACTGTTTTGTTAATCGGTGGGGTATAATTATTCTCCCTCATATGATCGTGTATAGACTTCTTAATTGGTGGAGGATTATATTCTGGTCGGTTCTCAATCATGGTTTCAGACAAACTTTGAGACATAGGTTGTTTCCAAGCATATGCATCTAACATTTTTTCATGGAACCTCTCGTTTTCTAGAAATATATTAACATACTCACGTGCCCACTCTAGCCACTCTTGTTCATTCATGGTGAAACCTTAATTCTGAATCTAATCCTTTAAAAAAAAAAAAAAAAAAAATAGATCCTACAGCAGTATGGAAAGTAAGAGGAGAAGTTAGAAAGAATTTACCAGATTAGAGATTCCTAAGTTAAAACCTGAAAAACAAAAAAAAAAATTAAAATAGGTCAGTTTCTAAAAATAAAAAGTTTCTAAAGGACGGTTCTAAACCTATAATTAGAAAGTAAGTTAGATTCTAAAAATAAAAGAAATCCTAGAATTAGAAAATTTCTAAAAATAGAAAAATAGAAAAACTAGAAAGAAATTACCAATTTAGAAAGTTTATCTCAGAATCTTACAAAACAGAAAAGTTAGGTTAGTTTCTAAAAATTAGAAAAAACAAAACCTAATCCTAACCTAATCTTAAACTAATCCCAAAACTAGTTAATCTCAGTAAACATAACTATCAATCCCCGGCAACGACGCCAAAAACTTGTTCACACCCCAAGTATAGGGTTGTCATGTAGTAATAAACTCGGTAAGACCGAGGTCGAATCCCAAGGAACTGAAACCTGTACGTAATTTGAAAATAACTCGAACTAGAACTAGACTAAGACGAAATCTAAATCAGGTAAAATGAATGGAATAATTGTGAAATATTTATCTAAAACTTAAAGAATTCAGAGGTAGGAAACTAGTGTGCCAAGGATCCACTTGTAGCAATTGAGAAGGTACCTTGCATAATTCAAGGACACAACTTTAATCGGAGTCCTATCTTATCCAGTTGGTAAGAAGAGATTTGTTAGATCTCTAAATGTCTCATTGATCTAATCATCAACAGATATGATTTGTGCAAATTTGGAAGTGATTCTATCACCTAACCATGCCCCAGGAGACTATGGCAAATAATAACAATTTACCAATCTCACAGCCAATCATGAGAGAATTGTGAAAGTTAGGAAGGGTTCTGTCACCCAACCATGCCTAGGAGACAATGGTGAACAACAGGGCCTCATAAGTTCATAATCTCATAATGAAAAGAATATACTCAAATCTATTGCAGATCTACTGTAATTTGAGTCACAATAAACCATTAAAAACTAAAAGTATTCCTTATAATCAAACTAGAATCCATGAGAGCTCAATAAACTTAAATCAAAGCAAAGCTAACATCCTAATCACGTTAAAAGCGTCACCTCTTAGCCCTAGCTAAGAGGTGTTGAGGGTCAAATCTTGGATTTACGAACATAATATTATTTAATAGTCCGATTTAATCGTGGTTGTAATGCAGGATGTGATGACGAGCTGAGACTGAAATTGAGTGCCAAAAGCATGGATTTAATGCTATGATGACACCAAGGCAACGGATAGACTCCAGGGGACCAAGATCAATGCCAGAGATCCAAGAAATCTGAAGAACTGCAGATCAAGAAGCCTGAAAGTCAGCCAGAATGCAGGATCACAGGGTTCTCACCATCTGTTTGGCTCAGAACTTCATACATGGACTAAAGACCATAAATTAACCGTACACATAAAATTTTAGCTGATGGATCTGTGTGGAAATGGCCCAACGGACAGAACAACCCATAAAACTCTGATTCGGGGCCCACCTGATTGCTAGATATACTTCAACTTTGGTCTCAACTCCTTAAATTGGGTGTCAAATCGGATGGATGGAGCAGATTTCTTAGAAATGTCACAGTGGACCCCACATTGCAAGATGCATGTGTACCATGGAAAATCCACATGCGCCACACCGGATTTAGAGCCGGTCAACACGGGCGCTGACCCGTAATCTTCTTCTTCATAGAGACAGCGTCCGACGCTGTCTGAGTTTTTTTGGCTAGTGGGCCCCACACATCATCTAAATGGATGATCAGCACCGTCCATTGCATCTCTAGGGTGGGTGTCACCCTCGCCTAGATGTCCGTTTGGTCCTGTGCATGTGTACAGACGTTGATTGATGAAAAACGCAGGATGGATGGCTGGGTTAAAATTCAATGGGCCACACTGAAAATTAATAAAATCTCACTTTTTCCAGACGGTTTTTCGCTAGGAATTCAATGTACGGTGTAGATTTCTCAGATGATTTGAATTGTGGGCCCCGCCAGCAGCTCAGCGGAAGGAATTTGTTGGTGCGAACAGAGCCACCGACTCGTTGCAGTGGGCCACCATCTTGATTCGAAGTCCCGATCCGGACCGTCCATTGAATTCCCACAGGCCCTATTACCAAGGCCTAGGTGACAAAACTCCAAAGAACAGCGATAATGGGCTTCCAGCCGTTCACACACAGGACGAACGGCGGCAAGAAAAATCCAGTGGGCCGCGTCAGCAACAATCCAAAACAGGCCCTCTCCGACTAAATTTTTATCCTGCATCCAGTGGACGGTGTGGATTTTTCAGAAAAAAAGTGGAATGGGACCCACCGATTTCACAGCGTAAGAGCGAAAGCTCTGTTTCGCGGTCCGGGAAATCCGGAGATTGCGGGCAGCTGTGGGCCACCGTCCGTGATCGGACGATTGATCTGAACCGTCCATCATGCAGAGGGCTGCGAGCTAGTCAAAACCACGTTGACCCTGTGCATTCATGCTCACACACATACTGGGTTCAACGGTCACAAATGGACAGCCTGCACCGATTTCAGCGGAGTTTCGCACCTGGGTCGCGCCAACAGGTAATTAAAACCACCCTTCTGTGGTCGAATTTCTGAGGGCCAGACAATGGATGGAGTGGATTTCATAAAAGTCAACTGAAGTGGGTCCACCAACACTTCAGCACAAGAAAAGCTAGCGTAAACAGAGAATTCTCCTCCGTTCGCACCTGTTCACGACTCCAGCACGGACTCTTCCTTCCACGGTCCCTTGCTGTTGTTATAAAAGAGAGAGAGAGAGAGAGAGAGAGAGAGAGAGAGAGAGAGAGAGAGAGAATGGAGGGCATCTGATTCTGGCTTGGACGTGGAGGCAGGAACGTGAAGAGAGAGAGACAGGGAGTTCTATTTTTTTATTTTTTTTTTTATGTTGTTTTGTTTTGTTTTTTTTTTTTTTTTATATTTGTTTAAGAGATTAGCCTAAACATGTTTATGGGCTAAACCTCTTAGCTAGGGCTAAGAGGTGAAGCTTGTAGCATGATGGGAGATTCTATGCCTTCACTTTAATTTTAATTAGTGAACCGAATTTGATTTTGATTTAATTTTATTCTGGGAATGTTTTTAGTCTTTAATGGTCTCATAGACTGAAATTACAATGGGTCTACGATGGCTTTGAGCATGTTCTTCTCCCTTTTATGTTTATGACGTCAGGAAGCCCTGTTGTTCACCATCGTCTCCTGGGCATGGTCGGATGACGGTACCCTTCCTAACCTTCATGGCATGTTGATTGGTTGGTAATTAGTTTAATTCTATTGTTGCTTTGTCTCCTGGACATGGTTTGGTGATGGAATCCATTCTAATTCATATACCTTTCATCTCTTGAAAATTATATCAATGTCAGTTCAGTTAATTTCCATGATTTGTGAAGCAGTCATAAGATCTCCCTGATCTCTACAAGTGGATCCTCTGAATCCCTAGTTCCCTTTCTCTGAATTTTCTAAAGTTTTAAATTAAATATTTCACCATTATTCTTCAAATTACACTCAATTTAGATTTCATCTCATTCTAGTTCTAGTTCTAGTTGGTTTCAGATTACGTACAAGTTTCAGTCCCTGTGGATTCGACCTCGGTCTTACCGAGTTTATTACTACATCACAACCCTATACTTGGGGAGTGAACAAGAGGTTTAGCCTGTCATAGACATGCTAAAATCTCATAAAAAGGAAAAGAAAATAGGAACCAAAGGAAGAAGAAGGAAGAAGGGAGATGTGCTCCACTCTATGTCCAAGCCTCCACGGCTGCCTAAGATCCCACGTTCAAGGATTTGGATCCCCGATCACTTCTCTCTCTCTTATATAGAAACCAAAAGTGGGAGCGCGTAAGAGGTTACGCACTCCCTGTTGTAGTAGAAGACAACTGATGTACTCTAATGCTCTCTGGGGTCCATCCTCGAGTTTAGACAGGGGATCTACTCCGTTCACTGCCTTCTCCTCAAAATTTCATTGGAGACAGCCAATTTTTGTTGTCTACCGATGCGGCCCAGGGAAGACTTCATTTCACCATCCATCCTTCTTTTGATCACGATTAACACGTGCTCGCGCGCATTAGAATAAAAGGACACCTAGGCATGGATGAGAGGGCCCTTGGGCTCCTACTGGTCGGTTCGGATCGGACCTTTGCTGCATGATGGTGGCCCACAACGAATGTACGCAGCCTCTGTTGCAAAACAGAGTCGACGCAAGTCGACTCTGTGAAGTGCGATGGTCCACTGACTGCTGTCAGATAAAAGATCCACACCATCCATTGGATTTAAGACAAAAAAACTGTCCAGGGAGGGCAATTCCGGTTTGATTTCAATGTGGCCCACAAGCCATTTCAGTCCACCGTCCATCTTTTATTAGGATGGCTGGATTGCGATCCTCACTATCTTCTATATTTCTGCCACCTAGGTAAGGGTAATACTCCCTCCGTGGAACCTTGGACAGTCCAGATTCATGATCTGGATGAGGGGTGGGCCCCACTGAATAAAACCGGTGGACGCTAGTGCGTCCGCTGGAAACCTGTATTTGAGAGGGAGAAGAAGCACAGGTAAAGCTTAGTTGACCGACTTCGTCAGTTCAGTGCAATATTAGTGTACATGTGCACTATGCACACTCGTCTCATATAGGGTCCACACGTGATGTTTGTGAGAAATCCTCTCCGTCCATCTGTCTCATCATCTCATTTGAGACATTAAGTCCAAAATTAAAGCATATCAAGATATCAGGTGGGCCCTAATTCACTATTTTATGGGATGATCTATCTGTTGGGCTACTTCCACCAAGATCTAATGGCTGATTTTTGACGTGTACGGTTAATTTATGGTCCCCAGGCCATGTATGAAGTTTCAAGCCGAACGGATGGTGAGAACCTTGTGATCTTGCATTCTGGACGTCTTTCAGGCCACTTGAGCTTCAATTTATCGATTTTCTTAGATCTCTGGCATGTAAATCCACCGATCTCGATCCCCTGGGGTCCTTGCCTTGCCTTGGTGAATTCTAAGCATTAAATCCATGCTTTTAGCACCCTGTTTCAGTCCAAGCTCATAAATACACTTTGTAGCAAACACGATTAAAATAGGCCATTAAACAGTATCATGTTCGTAAATCCAGGCAATAATTGGGGTCTAATATGCAATATTTGACCCTCAACAATTACAGCTGAATTTCTTTATTTTTTATTTTTTAGAAGTCTCTATCTCCCTTAGGTCGCACCTAGCATCACTTCTGTGGCACCGAACTTAGCATCGGTTGAACCTAAGTTTCAAGCCGAATTAAGTCTGAAAATCACAGTTCGTTGTTGGACTGTTCTGTAAACATTCAGTCGGGCCAAACTAACCTCTGGTGGGACCGAATTGTCTATAATTTTTGTTATTTGCATTGTATGATTTTTCATTCTTTTTTCTATATTTTGTACTTGGTTTTCTTAGATCCTTGAAATGTGAATTCTTCATTAATGACTTCTAAATCTCAAAGTCTTCTCTTAATTAATCTTTTAAGCTTTAATTATTTTTCTTAAGCATGATTTCGCCTTTATTTCTTGGATTACATTGCATCTACAAATTAGATATTATTTAATCAATTAAGCACTTCGAATGCATGGAAACTAAGACAATTGAGAGAAGAAATATGTAATATTTGGATGGTATCATGAAACATAATAAATGTTCTAATGATAGCCCTGAAACAATAGTATGCTAGAATATGCCTAATCATCAATCATCACAGCCATGGTAAAATTTACATCAAAGTGAACTGCTTAGTGTTTTAAAACACTATCCTAGGTGGGAGTGAGTCTGTTGAGGGTCAAATATTGCATATCGACAATTTAATACTTAACGTTAATTTAATTTTATGCACCAGGATGTAGGAAGCTTAAACTCTATTAAAAGTCCTTTAATTTACCGTAGGTCAACAATTACCCCGAGAAAATCGAGCATCACTTCCGTAATGCAAGATCGAAGGTTTCCACCATGCTCGAAACTCCATTGGCCTCGGACCATAAATGAACCTAAGTCTTAACCCTCGATCCATACGCCCAACGGATTCGGCCTCGTGCAATTTCTTGGTTTGGGGTCCACCTTCTCTCTGGATTCGCCTCTATCCGAAAAAATCATATGATGGAGCGTGGATGGAGCGATTTCTCAACCATGGAGGTGGGACCCACTTCCAATGATGAGGGTGTACACAAGACACGTGCACAAAGAACATTCGGCCAACAAGACCCCACCCCGTCTTCCTTCTCTGTTTCAAACAAATAACGGCCGTCAACCACTGTGTGGTATCAGTGATGATCTCGAAACGTCGAATCTCTATAATTTTCATGCAAACGCAAGAGCGTTTTGCCGTTGAAAGATGATTTTTCATTCTTTTTCTTGACCTATATTTTGTACTTCCCCAAACACGGGGTATGTGGACCCCACGGATCTTAAGATCGCTTGAAATGTGAATTCTTCATTAATGACTTAGGTAAAAATCCATTCCAAACGACGATTGATCAAAGTCTTCTTTTAATTAATCTTTGCATTCATTGAGCTTTAATTATTTTTTTTTTTTTGTCTCCCACTACAACATGTGTATCGCACTTCCGAGTTCTTTATTTCTTGGGATTACATCAATCTACAAATTTTAGATTTATTTAAGCACCATGTACATATGTGGCTTAAACCTCTTATGGGAAACTAAGACAATTTGAGAGAAGATGGGATATGTAATCCGATTTGATGGTTTATTATGAAACATAATAAATGTTCTAATGATACCATCGTCTCCGGGCATGGTTGGATGTCGGTACCCTTTCCTAACCTTCATGGCATGTTGATTGGTTGGTAATTAATTAATTACAATAGTCTCCGGGCATAGTTTGGTGATGGAATCCATTCTATACACCTTTCTAATGGCGATTCGATTAATTTTCCTAATAATACGCCTAATGGATCAATCATCAGTTTCATGGTAAAATTACCTCATCAAAGGTTTAGATTTCATCTTAGCCTAGTTCTAGTGTTTTTTTAAAACACTATCCTAGGTTCAACCTCGGGAGTGAGTCTACATAACTCATATTGGGGAGTGAACAGAGTCGGGTACCATTTTCTAAGTTACACATATTATCAATACAATCAAGTGTAGGTAATGATAACATAATAAAACAACCAGTTTTCTAACTAGTTAATTAGATGCATGTATGTCATGATATTAAAAACATGTTCATGGAATAACATGAGGAGTTTAAATGGTAGCACTAACGCAACCCACAGGATACCTGACACCCGATTTCATCTAAGTATCTATAAGACAATAGCACTGGAGCAACCCTCGGGCAACTAGGCACTCAATTCCATCCAAGTATTAATAAGAGGGTCGAAAGATAGCATTGGCACAACCCTCGGGCAACCATGCATTGACAATCATCCATAAGTACCCATCTTATTGTAATATAACCTGTGACCACCATTACCAACAGATGACATGATATGCATGATTGGCCATTATTTATTAATCCAAATTTGAACAGTAAATTTCCAAAGCTGAGATACCGTCATGATATCATGAATCGCTAATCTAGATCACATGGCTCGTTGTAACACCTAATGACTCCTCACCAGTGTTAATTGATCCAATTTAGGGTTTGTCACCCAATAGTCAAAATTACATGATCGAATAACGATAATGACTCATCACCCAAGGACAATTACAAATAAGGTAAGGGCTCGTCAGTCAACACAAATCAAGGTAAAAATGTCTTGTTACCCAGTTTTTATAATGGCATGTCGGCTCATCACCAATATCACTAACAACTAATATCCTAATGCGATATAGAACATCAACTTAATTAGTGCTGAAAGGGCACTATCGGGAGGATCATCACCCAGTATAAGTCGACAATTGAGATACGGTGTCCCATACCACTATGTCAAGCTCATGAGTCTTTTCAGGATCATAACGCATTAACGATTATGAATTGACTTATTTCATTAGTAATGGTGGTATCCAAGATTCATTTAAATGTTATATTATTACCAAGCATAAAAATGATCGGGTCTTGTGTTGGACTAATCCGATTGACTATGGAAAACTCTAGGTAAAAATGACATTAGGTGTAAAACATCTCTTGTAGTCCAACTATTATCGATCGTCCGTGTTCAACTTCAGTCGACCATATAAGTCTGGGATAACTAACCTAAAGTGGGCCATCTACTTAAGTAATTAACAAGGCTCGATTCACCACAACAACAATGCAGATATATCAAATATAGTCATAATCACAAAACAATTTAATACCACACTAGGGTATATCAATTGAACAGATGTACGAATCCGTACAATCCAATGTATATCAATACAAACCAACATATATCAATAACACATTAATACCACAGCAGGGTATATAATAGAACACATGTACTAATCAGTGCAATCCAATGTATCTCAATACTGTAAGACCTTTTGCGCAATAACTGTAGGATTTGTTGTGCATTGGATATGAAGGACCGATGAAGAAGATGGCTTAACTTGTTGTGTCGTCATTGCTGTGAAATCGGATTGTTGAGATCTTCCTCTCCTTATACCCTTTAGAGAAGCTGTGATGGGGCTGTAACTTCTGTCAATGGTGTTGGATTGAGAATCCAGCCCTGTTAATATAGGTTAGAGGGGCGAGGAGTTTGAAACCCATTAAAACTCCTCTCCCCAAGGCTCCACATGATTGGTAATCCTAATTCCTTTAAACCACTGTGTGCGTATCATAGTCGTAGCACTCTGCCCCTTAGACGAATTTCTGGATATGTCACAACTTAGTGGGGCCCACTAGTACACCCGATCATATATCCAACTCTTAGGACAATCTGGACTATTGATCAATAAGGCCCACCTTATAGGATTCTTACATTCTCCCACTTGGGCCACATTGATCAATGTCAATGATTAATATTTTAAAAATAATTTTAAAAAATATATTTTGATTTGAAAAAACATCCAAATGGTTAACCAATGCAATTCTTGGATAATACGGGTAATGCTATTACAATCTGGTCTATCAAGACTACCAGTATCGGATCGCGGCAGCTATCATAACATTTAATCTAAGCGAAGTGAGACTAAACATAGTTATAAAAACTGTCAGTATCAATGACATAGATCAGGAACTAGGAAGTGTGGTATAAGGATTACACATGTAGTGTGACGATGTGTGCCCATCCTTAAGAGGTCTTGAAGCTTTTAAATGTCTCCAATGAGACATGACCGTAGTTCTACTTACTCAAAAATAGATTACGCATATTTAGAGAGAAGCAGAAATTAACTTTATATTAGAATCATCAAATAACTTAATCAAATGAGATCTCTTAAATGTTTATGAAAATAAAACATGCTCAAATTCTACTAATTGAAAACATTTGTGGGATCAATGACTCCCATGGATATTACATGCTCCTGAAATGGCGTGATAGGGAGTCCTTTAGTGAGTGGATTTGCAATCATTTTCTTAGTGTCGATGAACTCTACAGACACTTGACAATTCTGAACTCTTCTTACAACAAGATACTTGATATCGATGTGCCTCGACCTTAATGAATGCTTATTTTTATTAGAGAAGGAAATCGAAGCTGAATTATCGTAAAATATTCTCATTGGTTTCGGGATATGCTCCAATACCCATAAACCTAAAAAGAAACGTTGAAACCACAATGTCTAATTAGATGCCTCATGACAAGTAATGAATTTAGCTTCCATGGAGGATGAGGCTGTAGTTGACTGTTTCATGCTTTTCCAAATTATTCTTAAGACACTGGAATTGTCTGAATTTATCACTCTTAACAATGGATGCCTATCTAGGAGCACAATTTTTGTATGTCATACCTTTCGAGTACCTTACTAATACAAGTCCTCTGAGACAGACTGAGCAATCCATGTGATCTATCATGGCTAATCTCAATGTCGATAACATAAGAGGCGTCACTAAGGTCCTTCATTTTAAATAGTTGAGATAAGAATTTCTTAATGTCGTTCAATATCCTGATGTCACTGCTAGCCAACGGAATGTCATTAACATATAAAATCATCATAATGAACTTACTCCCACTGATTTTAATGTAGATACATTCATCCGCAGTATTTTCTACAAAGCCACATGAGATAATCACTTCATGAAACTTTAGGTACCACTGTCATGATGCCCGTTTCAACCCATAAATGGATTTCTGCATTTTACAAACTATATGTTTTGAGTCATCGGCTATAAAACCTTCAGGTTGTAACATATACACGTTCTCATTAAGATCCCCATTGAGAAATGCAGTTTTTACATCTATCTGATGCAGCTCTAAATCCATATGAGCCAAAAGAGCCATTATGATCCTGAATGAGTCTTTCTTAGATACTGGTGAGAAAGTGTCCTTGAAGTCAATGCGTTTACGCTAGTTAAAACCCTTGCCAACAAGTCTGGCTTTATATCTTTCAACATTACTCTTGAAGACTCGCTTAGTTTTAAATATCTATTTACAACCAATCGGCTTTATTCCTAAAGGTAACTCTATAAGATCCCACACTTTATTCTCCTTCATAAATTTTAACTCATGTTTCATGGCATCAATTCAACGAAAAGGGTTAGCACTCTGTTTGATTTGTGTAAAGGATTTAAGATCCTTTTCCACCCCTATGTCAAATTCATGCTCCTGTAAGTATACGATGTAATCGTCTCAATTTACAGCCCTTCTCTATCTTTAAGATATTCTCAATGGCTCAGTCTCTCGGGTGTGATTTTGATTTCCCTCATCAGTGGGTTGTACAAGAGGTTCATAGTGGTGTTTTGCAGTGATTTCAAGCTCGACTACAACATTAATATCCACATGATTTGGAGTGACCGTGATCGGAGTTACAGTCCTTTATTCCTTAAATACAAAGTTTATAATGTTGATGCTCCTACTATTTTTAGTGTCCTTAATAAATTTGGCATTCCCAGTCTCCATGATCTTGATAGAGTAGGAAGGATAGTAGAATCGATAACCTTTTGACCTTTCTAGGTATCCTATAAAGAAACTACTTATGGTTTTGGGATTAAGTTTTCTTTCATACGGGTTATAAACTTTGGCCTCAATAGGACATTCCCAAACATGCAGATATCGGAGACTTGGCTTTCTCCCATTCCACAACTTAAAAGAGATTTTACTTATAGCCTTGCTGGGAACCTTGTTAAGGATATGAATTGCAGTTTTGATCGTGTCACCCTATAAATGTTCTGGCGATGTTAAATTACTTATTATGCTTCACACCATGTTCATAAGGGTGCAATTACGCCTTTCAACCACACCATTATGCTCTGGAGTCCCAAGCATGATGTACCGGGCGACAATGCCATAATCTCGTAAGTATCTAGCTAATGGCCTTGGATTGCGACCTGATTCATCATATCTAATATAGTATTCACCACCATGGTCAGATCTAACAACCTTAATCTTTTTTTTGTTAAGTTGATTTTCAACTTCAACCTTATAAATTTGAAAAGCATCCAGAGTATCTAATTTTTCACTGATAAAATAGAGGTATCCGAAACGAGAGTAATCATTTATAAATGCGACAAAATATTTGTGCCTATTCCAGAATACTTTAGGGAATGGTTCACAAATGTCTATATGTATCACCTCTAAGACTCCTACACTCCTTGTTGCACCTTTCTTACTGGTTCTATTCTGTTTTCCTTTAATGCAATCGATACATACTTTATAGTCAGAGAAGTTTAAAGAATGAAGAATCTCTTCTCACACAAGTCTATCCAATCTCTCACAAGATATATAGCATAATCATCTGTGCTACAAGATAGATGAATTCTCATAGTCTAGTCTTTGCTTAGATCCTACTTTATTTTCATGCAGACTAATTTATATATGTGTGAGGCATTCAAGTCCAGTTGGTATAGGTTGTTCATTATAGAGCCAGTACCAACTTTAATTGAATCAAAATAGATACTCAATCTTTTATTCTTAAATTAAAATGAATAACCTAATTTATCCAACCGAGAAATAGAGATCAAATTGTGCCTTATAGAAGGGATACAAAATATATTTACTAGATCTAATAAATGACCTGACCTTAACCTAAACCTACATACTCCAACTGCCTCCACATCAACTTTAACGCCATTGCCTACATATATTGAGCGTTCCTCATCAGTTGGTGGTTTATTCTGAAGTAGGTTCTGCACAGAAATACATATGTGAATAGTTGTTCCCAAATCTATCCACCAAGAATCTACCAACACATCAATTAGATTGGATTCAAAACATACTAGAATTGTGTTATCGTCTTTCCTTATGGGCCATTGCTTGTACTGTATGCATTTTTCCTTCAGATGGCCTAGCTTCATGCAAAAGAAGCAATATTCCTTTTTAGCCTGCTTATATCTCGATCGAATCTCAGGTTAATTGTCAACTGGAGAACCTGGAGGACCATGAGGACCTGAGGATCCATCGTTAGAACCATGTTTCCTTTTTTTTTTTTTCATTATGTTTAAGTCCATGTCCTAAGGTTGCAAAACTAATATTTTAATAGTTTTCAAAGGGTTTTGAAGGTTCTGATCTTTCTGGAGTACTGTCTAAATGTAAGCATCTCAGGACTCTCTTTATGGCCTCTATTTGTTGAACATAATCAGACCCGACAAGGATGGGAACTTGATGCGTTTGAGTAGGAATTTTAACTGGTTGCAAAATATACTCACATTAGCAGATTGTTTACATAAAATAATTAATGAACAAAATCAAATATCAGGCAAACATATCAATTCAATTGATTGGGGCTTTCAATTGAACTATCTAGGATGAAGATGGGCCCAACCATCCAATCTTGATGAGAATCAGTTACATAATCATCACTCCTCCTATGGGTGGTAATGATAATATGTAAGTGACCCTGCTGAACATGAAGATAAGTGATGCTAATTATGCAAATTTGAGACACTTAAAACTTGTGGGTATGATGAGTCTTTCATCTTTACATCATAAGCACCATTTACTCAACCTCGTTCATGCTCCTGCCAAACGGTGATCGTTTGTGTTTTCATCATCGTTTGAATGAAATGTCAACGCAACTAAATGCAATCCTTTAACTAAATTACCAATATCACAAGTCCCGATTCATGAAAATTTTCACCGATTGAGGTCATTGTGGTGGCTAACACAACCGGATTCAATCCCACAAAATTTGACTTAGGATTGTGATTTTAATCCTACCCTCAACGGATTAAATATTAATTAGTCTGATTTGGTCCACAAGGCGGTTGGTATTGATCGTTGGAAAATTTTAAGGAACCTTAAAGAGAAACAGACGGGTATGCTTCACCTTCCTCATTCCAACAGTTTATATTAACTTCTAAAAGATGGGTAATGGGCCCATAATTAAGCCGAATTAAGACTCTATATGATATGACCATCATTAATGAGCATTATAAGTCTAGCCTTTAACATTCACACGATTGACGGTTGGCATATAACGATTCAGATAGATGGTTAGATCCTTACATTAGTGTCCATAAGATGGACATATCAAATCCAATACCGAAGATCCACATGATGAAAGGTCCATATTATTTATTGTTCATCTAGTGAATGATCCAGATTATATACTCATTTTAAACTAAAATGATGGCTCAAATCAAAGAAACGGATCCCAAATTGATCCTCAAGGGAAGGCCCAAACATTAAATGTGCATTCAATATTCCCTCAACTTGGGCTAAATTAAAATGATATGGGCCTAGGATAGGAGTTCCATCTGGTCAACGAGCAGGCTTAATTGGGCCCAAAATTAACTAGAGTGTGCCCATAAAATGTCAAATGAATGTGAACTAAATTGGATGGCCCACAAATAAAAATAGGCCTAGTCAAGAGTCCCTGTCATAAGGCAATCAAGCCCACAACCTTACTTTAAATGGGCATAGGCCTAAGGACCAGGCCCATTAATGTAACATCCTGAAAATCGAGGATCGAGTGGTAACTCAACTCTCGAGTTCCAGAACATCACTTATGCAACAAAATGAATGATGATTGAATGTTGACTGTATTAGAGTAGTGAACATGAGTGAGATTAAGCCAAAACAGTATATCATACTCCAGAGACAGTTAAATTTGCAAGCGGAAGATTGTGATAGATAGATAAAATATATAAACTATGATGAGTCTCCGTGAGTGTGATAACATTACCAGTTAAATAATTACATGTACAATCCTAAAATATACCAAATGTGTAAGGTCCTCTAGTCAATATCCCAGAAAGCCCCGTCGATCAGGACACGGCTCACAGGAAGCCGTTAGAAGACAACCAATACAAGCAAGCATCGTAGTCATTGCAAAGGTCCGGCTCCGCCTCAGAAGTAGCGTCGCCATCTGAAATCAAACAATGTCCGGTGGGTGTTCGAAACACCGTCCCATAACGTGGGAGTGAGTAGCTAACTCAATGGAACAATAAAGCATAGGTTAACATGTTATCGACTCAGTCAAGCAGTAATGATAAAGCAGTACAATCAAACACTCCTAACTACTCTTATTAATGCAAGTATGAATGACATGATGTATGCCCTTACCACACCCTCTCTCGTGCAACACCATCTCACATTCGCGGCATGCTTTCTTCCCTCAGTGCTCCACATCTTCCAGGCATATACAATGCATGGTGAGCATGATTACCGAGTTGTTATTAGTCCATTTCAAACAGCAGGATTTGAGAAACTAAGGTACCTCCCTTGTATCATTCCCAAACATGATCCATTCTAGGTCGTCGATCCTAGTTAATATCGAGATGATGGTGTGTTTTCTAGGTCACCAAGTTGTCGCTGTGGCATTACGCACAAAGGTTACACCACTCCCCCATCACCTCTCAAACGATTCAACAGGCCTAGTTCATACTCTATATACCGTGGCAAAACTCTAAGGCTCACCGCGATTTTAGAGTATGCTCGAGGTCACTACAAAGGGCTGCTCAGGGCTGTTGCTCGCATTTGTTGCACCACTCCCCATCACCTTATCAATGTAGGCCGACAACACGAATATAATGTCCCATACCACCATAATCGGGTCACCAGTCCGGTTGCCCACTTTGGTCACTACGGGAGGCACGTGGCCCCAGCCAGAGGCCGACAGCTCGACCACGGTGTCCCACACCACTATGCCCGGCTTATGAGTCTTAGCAGATTGAGGTACCATGGTTAAAAGGGTTTTCACTGGTAAGTTTGGTACCCTAGGTTCAAGTAGTAGCGACCAAACATGGTGAACATACATTAGACAAATAGGGTTACATGACGAGCCTGACTAGATCGAGCGCACAATCAATTAGACGACATGAAGTGCATAAGCACTTCGCGTGGCCTAACCACTGTCGCCAACTGACATACGAATCGGGTTCGTCAAACACATCTTACGTGGCGACATGAAACTCAACCATGATCTCCAATCTGGTACTGATTGTCTGGACTATAGACATAGTCCCAAACTCAATCAATTCTCATCCATAACATGTGGAGTAAAGCATGATAAACAAAGTAATTCAAACATACTAGTAGACATGTTATAATGCATGTTATAAAGCATGATATAAGGCATGTTGTAAAGCACTACGTCAATAGGAATACAAACACATATATTGCAAGTAAGCGGTTTAAGTAAACAACCTCATGGAGGTAATCATGCATGTTACTAGGGTAGTTGAGAATCCCATCTCAACACTCTCCTAAGGCATCAACATTCAAACACTTGCTCACACAAGCATTTTCACAAACACTTAACATACACTATTTCAACATACATAGAGTATGTTAACAAACATGTATTAGGGCGAATCCTTTCTCCAAGCAAGTATTTTATGTACACATAATATATTTATACAACAATTAATCATGGCAAACACATCTCTAAAATAAACATGTATACGGTACTTTTACAATACAGTATTTCTACATACATAGTGTATATTAGTAAAACATGTATTTAGGCGAATCCTTTCGTCAAATAAGTATTTTATCCATATATCGTATATCCATACAATAAATAATCATGTCAAACACATTTCCAAAAAATATACGTATACGGTATTTTCTACGAATACCTAGAATATGTAAAATTCCATATTCTACAACTTTAATCAAAACAGAAAACGGAAAGCACTTTGTACATGTACAATTGCATGCAGATTATGAATCTATCATTATCTGACATTGAAAGTGTGTAAAACCATAACCTATAGACCTAAAGTCCGTACCTCGTGTCGTAGAATCGTAACGGAGTCGATAGGTTTGCTAAGCTTCCGTATTCGGCAGTTTGGCAACCTATAGAATGAAATAGGTTAGCTATTTCATAACCTACAACCTTCACAGCCCAAAACAGATTAGGGTTGGGTTTTCTTACCTAGAAACGACGCCGGGATTGCCAAGAAATCGAAGAGAGAGGGGTGGTTGAACACGTATAGCAGCGGTAGGGAGATGCTCCCATATCTCCCACACTTTCTCTCTCTTTTCTCTCTTTCTCTCCTAGGGTTTTCTCAAATTCGTATGGCTGCAATGAGAGAGGGTTTAAGGTCCTTATATAGCCTAAAAACTCCCCGAAACAGACTCCAGGTCAAAGTATACTTATGTTATAACCAAAGCGGACCTGTTTCAGCTCAACGGAGGACTTCTGGCGGGCCTCCTTGAGCCAAAGGTCGGACTTAAGCTCACTGACACCGGATATACGTTCTATTAAGTTTTCGTTTCGGTCGGGATTCCAGATCACGCGTAGCGGACCAGTTTCAGTTCAATGGTCAGCGGATCTCAATCGGAGATTCCGAGTACATGTAAATGTGTATGAAATTTTTCCTGATCTGAGGGTGTAATTTGGTCTGATTCTGACGGTCTAGTTGCTTAAAACTGATCTGCAAACGAGAGATGCCAGATTACTATTCAAAATATTTATTTTGTAAAGAAACATGTGTTTTCACACTCTCTCGCTCCGGACTCAAGCGAACAGCCGTGGGACACTATTTGAGTTTGATTTCCGAGATGGTTGTCAAGCCCAGCGAGGCAGTCTTAAGTCCTTAACCTCATATTATTCGGACTCACGATGTGCGGTCTAGACCTGATACGGAGTTTCAATGCATTCCCGAGAGCAGTCGGGTAATGAGTTTGATTCGAGATTTTAGGGTAACCTAGCGTCAATGATTCTACAAGTTTTGGGTCTTGCAGATCGTATTTAAAGTGATTCAAACGGATTTCATAGCTAATCTAGTTTAACACTTAGTTACTTTGTCTCATTTCTAAAGGATTTAATCCTAAGTGATTTCTGGTCGAGGTGGTAATTAGGCCTTTGTAGTTTGTGTATAAAGTGATCCAATTTATACTACTTAGCTAGTTTAAGATAGTGTCTAGGGTGCAAGTACTTAGGAAAATTGGAAGATCAAGGTGGTGAAGGGTGAGATTTGTGAAGGAAATGGGTTCAAAGGCGGCTTTAGACTTTGGGATTCAGTTCTGACAAGTTAATGAGGTGTTAGGAGCGGCCCATTGCCTAAGGACGTCTAATCCCAGGTTGGCAAAAATCCGAGATGTTACAATTAACAAGCCCATTAACAAGGCAACAAGTATGAGCCCAAAATAATAGTCCTCTGACAGGGTCTGAATAGGCTTTGACCCATTCAGCAGGTCTCGTAGACAAGGATCTAAAGTGGGAGCAGACCCACTTAACAGGCCAGCAAGTAGGGCCCACAAGCAATTTAAAAAAATAAATAAAAGGGCCTGCTCGACAGCCCACTCCAAAAGGCTCTTAAGCCTCATATGAACCGAGACTAGAGAGAGAAAGAGGGGAAAAGATAAACCCTAGTCGCTCGGCCTCGAAGGAGTCCAGAGGGCGCACGACTCTGTTCTTTGAGGAGATTAGCTGGTTCCGGCATCCGCATGCACCTGCGGCTTTGAAAAAACTTCAGAAAGAAGTTAGTTGCCAACATCCATAGCTGGCGTCTGAGATTTTCAGCCATTAACGACAACTTTATCGTCCTTACTGATGGATGCCAAAAGGATGACATCTGTGGCTGTGAAGCAGAGAAGAGAGGGTTGGAAGTCGGACGACTTACTGTAATGCCAAACTATAATGGCAGCAATAATCTTTGTCGAAGAGGAGTGATGATAATGGCGATGACAACCCAATATGGTGAAAACTACGTAATTCTTTCTTCTTTCTCTTGATATTTTCAATTGAATCAGCATACGGGGCCTCATGAACATCTGAATCAGAGGTCATAGATTATAAAAACCCTAATTGATGTCTGGATATGGGGATTTTGGATTTGAAATCCCCAATTGATGTCTGGATATGGGGGTTTGGGATATGAAATCCCCAATATGTTGATTTGGGAATCAAATCTCCTAATTCCTGATTTGGGGATTGAAATCCCTAATACCTGATTTGGGATTCAAATCCCTAATGTCTTGATTTGGTATTCGAATCTGAATTCCCCAATTGATCATGATATGGGAATTCGAAAAACCCTAACTGTATGATTTAGGGATTGGAATTCGAAATCCCCAATCTGTCTGGATTTGGGATTTCAATATGAAATCCCTAATTCTTTTTATTTTGGGAATTTGAAATCCTAATCGATAGACTCAAGGATTCAAAATTTGAGATCCTAATCTCTAGTTTCAGGAGTTTGAAAATCACTAATTTGGAATCAAGGTCCCTGATATCTAAGTTTGGGAATTGGAATCCCTAATGGTCTGAATTGATCCTCCATACCTGATGCACAGTGTCTCTGATACCAACTATAAGACCTCTTGCGAAATAGCTGTAGGATCTGTTGTGCATTGGATATGAAGGACCGATGAAGAAGATGGCTTACCTTGTTGTGTTGCCATTGCTGTGAAATTGGATTGTTGAGATCTTCCTCACCTTACACCCTTTGGAGAAGCTGTGATGGGGCTGTAACTTTTGTTGGTGGTGTTGGATTGGGGCCAACCCTGTTAATATAGGTTAGAGGGGTGAGGAGTTTGAAACCCATCAAAACTCCTCTCCCCAAGGCTCCACACGAATTGGTGATCCTAATTCCTCTAAACCATTGTGTGGGTATCACAGTCATAGCACTTTGCTCCTTACACAAATTTCTGGATGTGTCACAACTTAGTTGGGCCCACTGGTACACCCGATCATATTATCCAACTCTTGGGACTATCCAGACCATTGATCAATAAGGCCCACCTTATAGGATTCTTACAAATATACCCAATGTATATCAATAACATTTATTCATTGGCATAAATAAGTTCTGACAATAAGAATTTTATATTAATCAAACATCTCATCAAACATGTTGAGTACCAATAAGAAGTAACATTAGGGTTATAATAATAAAGCAATCCAAGCATAAATAGCATATGAAATCCTAATAATAATCAAAGATCATTATTTAACACTATCAATGGTTGATAAAAGGAAACCTATAAGAATGGTCCACACCATAGTAGGGTTTCACATGATCTAATCGTGCTTAGGATTAGGGTTTATTGGAAAAAATTTTGATTTCTAAATCAATTAAAACAATCTATATAAGATTCATAGGTTTTAAATGTAGGTAGCTAAAACAGAACATAATGAGTGTTTCTTATCTCTTATGGAAGTGAAAATGGATTCGATAGAGGATTTGATGGCTGTTAGCAATCAATTGGAGCCCTTTCTTCTTCTTTTCCTCTCCTTATTCTTATGAAAAAAGTCTTGGTCACTTCACCTATACACACACAACAACTTCCCATTTCTGTTTTCTAAAAGGATGTGAGATGTGGAAGATCAAGTCTCATCCTCATCCATTAATATCAGACATGGCTTCCTATTTAGGTACGTGTTTTAGATTAAATGTGAAATTTGAATCCTTTCACTCAATGTATTGAATTGGAACACACTTAGAAATCCAACGAATCACACTAACTGACTAACCCTAAACCAAATCCTAGAACTTATGCCCATTCAATGCAGATCATCGACTGCTTTGATAGCTTCTCTTAATAGTGTGCAATACTAAATATTCAATAGCTAGGATCATCAAATATGCTCCATAATATGGCTATGGATAAATAGTTAACGTCATGTTTACTTGTGAGAGGTGTGCTACGTCTACATAACATATATAAGAAGTGAGAGGAATGATCACATCTATTTCATTGTACAACTACCATAGATTGGAGCTGTGTGGGGCCCATTGGGATGTGTGAGTGCCATCCAACCTGTCCATTACATGCTCTCCTCCATTTTAGGTCTATATCCAAAAATACATCTTAATCCATGAAAATTTCCAAATGGATCTGAATCCAGGGCATAAGGAACTGGACCAGCTCTTTCTTGTCTGGGATCAAAGCAAAAATCCCATAGCTGTATTGTGGGGCCCGCATTCCTCATGAACAACCCCTGTCTAATTCCGCATCGGCGTTCTCGCAGATGGGAACGCTTGTTTGTGGTCTTGGGAGCAAAAGGCCTGAGCAAGGTGCTGAATAACGGATTGTGGGTCTAGGGGTGGCAATGGATTAGGCTGCCCAGCCTAGCCTTTGAAGGGCCAGGATTTGGACCACTAAACTTGACCTGATGGTTGTGCTCAAGCTTGAAATCTATGCTCGGTGTATAGGCCGGGCTAGGCTAGGGCCAGTGATAATAACCTAGCTCACCCAGCCGGCCCTTTGCATTGATCTATATAGGCTACACATGTATACTATAGAGTGATGGATGGTAGGTAGACACTTAACTATTTAAAATATGGCCTCACTTTAAATGATGAGTGATATATTAATGCACTCTTTTAAGTCCATGCGAAATATTTAATTACATATACATATGTTTCGTGAATGAATTATAAGTGTGATATAGGTAACTTTCCTTTAACTTGTAAGGCCTGCGGTGCCCCAGCCCTAACCTGGCTCAGCCTTCTAAGGTTAGGGATGGCCCAGCCCTATCCGGCCAGGGCCTGCAGGGCATCTTTAGCCAATTATGGCCTAGGCTTATGACTATAGGGCCAGCCCATGGCCAATCTCAGTCCTACCCTAACGTGGCCCACCAGGATGAAAGGACACGCTTAAACTCAGGCCATTCCCAAACTCAAGGAGGCCCAATAAAGAAATATATATGTTCCAGGCAGGTTGCACGTTCCTTCCTTTGATGTGTCCCACCTGAGCATTGGATCCAGATGATTCCTGGGATATACGGTGAACATCAGTAGATGCACCAGATGCACGTTTGGATTCCACACAAATATAACGAGTGGGCCCCACAGAAACGTACACGATCATTTAAAGTAGTGGATTAACAACAAATCATATGTTAAGAGTATTGAAAATGAATTATCCTCCGTCAAGCAGAAGATCTGTACCGTTGGTCTAGCGGGCCTTACAATGGATAGACCATGGCCCAAGAATCAGACAGATCTGACGGTTTTAACAGTTCGATTGGAACCAGGACGAAGATCTTGTGCTAAACACTTCACTAGTCATGTAATCAGAAGATCAGCCATTTTGCAAAGGTTAACATTTCCAGGTGAAAGTTAGGTCAAATCCTTTTGGAAAGTGAGCGGCTTATGACACTGGATCTTAGGAAATTAATAACAGAACATGTGTTGATGAACATGCAAGGTGCGCCTCGGAGAAATCACAACAGATAAAAAAATGAGAAATTTGCGAGAATACGACCCATTTAGGAGGCTAAGCCCACCTCATTTTCCCTTGCGAGAATACGCCCCAGCTGTACGGACGCCTTTCCAAAGGTCGAAAATGCCCCTGCTTTTTCCTTCAAGCGGGAAGACGAGCGCTGACGCTCGTCGTACTCCGAGTTTTACGAACGGTTCAAAATAGATCAACGTTACATGGACCCCACAGTTATGTATTTATTATATCCACAACGTTCATCCGTATTTCGAGATCATTTCGGATCATTATCCCAAAAAAAAAAAATCATATCCAAAGATCAACTAGACCACACCACAGAGCAGCACAAAATTGATTTTCACCGTTGAAACTTTTGTAGGGCCCACCGTAACATTTATTTTTCCATCCAATATATTCATAAGGTCACAAAGACCCGGATGAAGAGGAAAAACAAATTTCATAATGATCCAAAACCTCTGTGACCCTTAAAAGGGTTTCAATGGTAGACGTTCAATTCCCCACTGCCTTTTAAAGTGTGGTCCACTTGACAGTTAGATCTATCTTATTTTCCGTCTCAAGCCTTATTATGAGTTCTCCAAATAGATGTACGGTTTGGATATAACATGGACCTCATGACGGAACCCAAAAAATAACAAATGTTAAAAAGAAAAAAAAAAAAAAAAAAAACTGATTTTTATTTTCTTGGATGCAGATATTTGGCTACGGATTATAACCGTAGCCATATCTACCACAAACCGTAGCCAAAGGCATTTGTCCGGGGTGGGCGCACCGAACTAGGATGCCCGCGCCACTCGCTGCCCTATCCGGCAGGGGCGCGCCAATCTGGCGTGGCCACACCCATCTGATGACCCCTATAGTTACGGATTATAACCGTAGCCAAAACTATAGTATGTGCCAATCTATGGAAAAAAAATTTTATTTTATTTATTTATTTTTTATTTTTTTACATGGAGAACTTCATTCTACCTACAATTTTCTCTAATGCATATTTATATAAATATGTATATACATAAGCATATAAAAAAAAATTTCTCACATTTTTTTCATTTCTTTCTTTTTTCATTTAACAAGAATATCTTCTAAACCAAAATTAGTTACTTGACATACCGTATATGATTTTGGGGTAGGAGAAGCTAATTTAGCCAACCAACCTAGTTATTTTTCAAAATTCTATCAGATCGATGGTTGAAAATCCATTTCATTCACTTAACGGTCAATTTCAATCAGTTCGCGGTCAATTTCGCTCATTTCATTTACTTCGCGATCAATTACATGCATTTCACGGTCAATCCCGATGATTCTGTTTTGATTCACGGTCATTTCCATGCATTTCATGGTCAATTCTCTTCACTTCATGGTCATTTCCATGCATTTCACGGTCAATGCGCTTCACTTCACAGTCATTTTCATGCATTTCACGGTCAATCCCAGCGATTACGTTTTGATTCACGGTCATTTCCATGCATTTCACAGTCAATTCGCTTCACTTCATAGTCATTTTCATGTATTTCACGATCAATCCCGGCGATTTTGTTTTGATTCACGGTCTTTTCCATGCATTTCATGGTCAATTCCCTTCACTTCACAGTCATTTCCACGCATTTCACGGTCAATTTGCTTCACTTCACGGTCATTTTCATGCATTTTATGGTCATTCCCGCCTATTCCGTGTTGATTCACGGTCATTTCGACGCATTTCGCGGTGAACTATAGCGATTGGACCGTGAAATGCGCGGAAATGATCGTGAAGTGAAGGGGCATGACCGTGAAATGCGATGAAATGACCGTGAATCAACACGGAATAGGTGGGAATGACTGTGATATGCATGAAAATGACCATGAAGTGAAGCGAATTGACCATGAAATGCATGGAATGACCGTGAAGTGAAGGAATTGACCAGGTGAAATGCCGAAATGATCAATGGTGAATCAACACGAATAGTCGGGAATGACCATGATTTCCATGCATATCACAATCATTCCCGCTTTATTCGTGTTGATTCACGGTCATTTCGACGCATTTCACGGTCCATGCCCCTTCACTTCACGATCATTTTCGCATTTCACGGTCAATTCGCTTCACTTCACGGCCATTTCCATGCATTTCACGGTCATTCTCACCTATTCCGTGTTGATTCACGGTCATTTCGATGCATTTCACGGTGAAGTGTAGTGATTGGACCGTGAAATGCCCGGAAATGACCGTGAAGTGAAGAGGCATGACCGTGAAATGCGCCGAAATGACCGTGCATCAACACGGAATAGGTGGGAATGACCGTGATATGTATGGAAATGACCGTGAAGTGAAGCAAATTGACCGTGAAATGCATTGATATGACCGTGAAGTGAAGGGGTATGACCGTGAAATGCGTCGAAATGACCGTGAATCAACACGAAATAGGTGGGAATGACTGTGATATGCATGGAAATAATGGTCATTCCCGTCTATTTCATGTTGATTCACAGTCATTTCGACGCATTTCACGGTCATGCCCCTTCACTTCACGATCATTTTCACTCATTTCACGGTCAATTTGCTTCACTTCACGGTCATTTCTATGCATTTCACGGTCATTCCCGCTTATTCTGTGTTGATTCACGGTCATTTCGACGCATTTCACGATGAAGTGTAGCGATTGGACTGTGAAATGCGCGGAAATGACCGTGAAGTGAAGGGGCATGACCGTGAAATGCGACGAAATGACCGTGAATCAACACGGAATAGGTGGGAATGACCGTGATATGCATGGAAATGACCATGAAGTGAAGCGAATTGACCGTGAAATGCATGGAAATGACTGTGAAGTGAAGGGAATTGACCGTGAAATGCACCGAAATAACCATGAATCAACACGGAATAGACGGGAATGACCGTGATTTCCATGCATATCACAGTCATTCCCGCCTATTCTGTGTTGATTCACGGTCATTTCGACGCATTTCACGGTCATGCCCCTTCACTTCACGATCATTTTTGCGCATTTCACAGTCAATTCGCTTCACTTCACGGCCATTTCCATGCATTTCACGGTCATTCCCACCTATTCCGTGTTGATTCATGGTCATTTCGACGCATTTCACGGTGAAGTGTAGCGATTGGACCGTGAAATGCGCAGAAATGACCGTGAAGTGAAGGGGCATGACCGTGAAATGCGCCGAAATGACCGTGAATAAACATGAAATAGGTGGGAATGACCGTGATATGCATGGAAATGACCGTGAAGTGAAGCGAATTGACCGCGAAATGCATGGAAATGACCGTGAAGTGAAGGGGTATGACCGTGAAATGCGTCGAAATGACCGTGAATCAACACGAATAGGCGGGAATGACTATGATATATATGGAAATCACGGTAATTTTCGCCTATTCCGTGTTGATTCACAGTCATTTCGACGCATTTCACGGTCATGCCCCTTCACTTCACGATAATTTTCGCGCATTTCACAGTCAATTCGCTTCACTTCACGGTCATTTCCATGCATTTCATGGTCATTCCCGCCTATTCCGTGTTGATTCACGGTCATTTCGACGTATTTCACGGTCAAGCCCCTTCACTTCACGGTTATTTCCGTGCATTTCACCGTCAATTCACTTCCCTTCACAGTCATTTCCACGCATTTCACGGTCATTCCCGCTTATTCCATGTTGATTCACGGTCATTTCGACGCATTTCACGGTGAAGTGTAGCGATTGGACCGTGAAATGCGCAGAAATGACCGTGAAGTGAAGGGGCATGACCGTGAAATGCGCCGAAATGACCATGAATCAACACGGAATAGGTGGGAATGACCGTGATATGCATGGAAATGACCATGAAGTGAAGCGAATTAACCGTGAAATGCATGGAAATGACCGTGAAGTGAAGGGAATTGACCGTGAAATGCGTCGAAATGACCGTGAATCAACACGGAATGGACGGAATGACCGTGATTTTCATGCATATCACGCATCATTCCCGCTTTCCGTGTTGATTCACGGTCATTTCGACGCATTTCACGGTCGTGCCCCTTCACTTCACGATCATTTCCGCGCATTTCACGGTCAATTCGCTTCACTTCACGGCCATTTCCATGCATTTCACGGTCATTCCCACCTATTCCGTGTTGATTCACGGTCATTTCGACGCATTTCACGGTGAAGTGTAGCGATTGGATCGTGAAATGCGCGGAAATGACCGTGAAGTGAAGGGGCATGGCCGTGAAATGCGCCAAAATGACCGTGAATCAACACGGAATAGGTGGGAATGAACGTGATATGTATGGAAATGACCATGAAGTGAAGCGAATTGACCGTGAAATGCATGGAAATGACCGTGAAGTGAAGGGAATTGACCGTGAAATGTGCGGAAATGACCATGAATCAACACGGAATAGACGGGAATGACCGTGATTTCCATGCATATCACGCAGTCATTCCCGCTTTATTCGTGTTGATTCACCTGTCATTTCTACAAGATTTCACGGCGTTTATGCCCTTCACTTCACGGTCATTTCCGCGCATTTCACAATCCAATCGCTACACTTCATGGTCATTTCCATGCATTTCACGGTCATTCCCACCTATTCTATGTTGATTCACGGTCATTTCGATGCATTTCACGGTGAAGTGTAGTGATTGGACCGTGAAATGCACGGAAATGACCGTGAAGTGAAGGAGCATGACCATGAAATGCACCGAAATGACTGTGAATCAACACAGAATAGGTGGGAATGACCGTGATATGCATGGAAATGACCATGAAGTGAAGAGAATTGACAGTGAAATGCATGGAAATGACCGTGAAGTGAAGGGAATTGACCGTGAAATGCGCCAAAATAACCGTGAATGGGATCAATTTTAAGGTAATGATGGTGATGTCAGTGGATTGTCTTAAGATCCATGGTATTGCTATATCCCAGATCAGATCACCCTGGTCTGTTTGGCACGCCCGGCCAATCCCGGATTTAATTTCCAATACCATCCAATCCCTTCCAATCCGCCTGGCCAAACGGGCCTTAAGGTAATGATGGTGGTGTTAGTGGATTGGTTTAAGATCCATGGGATTGCTATATCCCGGAACAAGTTCACTGGGTCTGTTTGGCACATCAGGCATATCCTAGGATTTTACCTTCCACTCCTTCCAACCAAGGGATGGGATCAATTTTAAGGTAATGATGGTGATGTCAGTGGATTGTTTTAAGATCCATGGGATTGCTTATATCCCGGGACAAGTTCACAAGGTCTGTTTGGCTCATCATGCATATCCCGAGATCTCGCGATCCCATTCCTCCTAATACCGTGGGATTGGTTTGGCCAAACAGACCTTAAAGGTAATGATGGTGATGTTAGGAGAAGCTACTTTAGCCAACCAACCTGGTTATTTTCCAAGATTCCATCAGGTCGATGGTCGAAAATCCATTTCATTCACTTAGCGGTCAATTTCATTCATGACCGTGAAGTAAAGGGGCATGACTGTGAAATGCGCCGAAAATGACCGTGAAGTGCATGGAAATGAGCGTGAAGTGAGGCGAATGGACCGTGAAATGCGCGGAAATGACCGTGAAGTGAAGGGGCATGACCATGAAATGCGCCAAAATGACCGTGAATCAACACGGAATCGGCGGGAATGACCATGATATGCATGGAAATGACCATAAAGTGAAGTGATTGGACCAAATGCACGGAAATGACTGTCAAGAGAAGGGGCATGACCGTGAAATGCGTCAAAATGACCGTGAATCAACACGGAATAGGCGGGAATGACCATGATATGCATGGAAATGACCGTGAAGTGAAGCGATTAGACCGCGAAATGCACAGAAATGACTGTGAAGTGAAGGGGCATGACCGTGAAATGCGCCGAAATGACCGTGAATAACACAAAAGAGGCGGCAATGACCGTGATATGCATGGAAATGACAGTGAAGTGTAGTGATTGGACCGTGAAATGCATGAAAATGACCGTGAAGTGAAGGGGCGTGACCGTGAAATGCGTCGAAATGACCGTGAATCAACACGGAATAGGCGGGATCAGGGTCGGGTTTAGGTTTGGGTTTTCAAGTTTAGGTTTACGTGTAGGTTAGGGAGTTGAGATTAGGATTAGGTGTATGTTTAGGTTTAGGGATTTGAGAATACGTTCAGGTTTTAGGTTATAGGTTATAGGTTTAGGTTAAGGTTATAGGTTAGAGGTTAAGGTTTAGGTTTAGGTTTAGGTTTAGGTTTAGGGGGATTTAAGAATAGGTTTAGATTATAGGTTATAGGTTAAGGTTTAGGTTTAGGTTTAGGCTAAGGTTTAGGTTATAGATTATAGGTTATAGATTTAGGTAATTGAGAATAAGTTAAGGTTTAGGTTTAGGTTATAGGTTACAAGGTATAGGTTTATGTTTAGGTTTAGGTTATAGGTTATACGTTTAGGTTATAGGTTAAAGGTTTAGGTTTTGGGATTTGAGAATAGGTTCCAAGTTAAGGTAATAAGTTTAGGTTAAAGGTTTAGGTTAATGTTATAGGTTTAGGTTTAGGTTTAGGTTTAGGTTATAGGTTTAGATTTGAGAATAGGTTTAGGTTATAAGTATAGGTTTAGGTTAGGTTGTAGGTTAAGGTTTAGGGAATTAAGTTTAGGTTATATGTTTAGGTTATAGGTTTAGGTTAAGGTTTAGGTTGTAGTTATAGGTTTTGAGATTTGAGAATAGATTTAGGTTATAAGTATAGGTTTAGGTTTAGGAATTCGGGTTCGGGTTCGAGTGTATGTTCGGGTTTAGGTTATAGGTTATAGGTTTATGTTAAGGTTTAGGTTTAAGTTATAGGTTTTGGAATTTGAGAATAGGTTTAGGTTAGGGCGTAGATTAAGGTTTAGGGAAATGACCGTGAAGTGAAGGGGCATGACCGTGAAATGTGTCGAAATGACCGT
Organism: Magnolia changhungtana; assembly: GCA_030180095.1. Taxonomy (NCBI): domain Eukaryota; kingdom Viridiplantae; phylum Streptophyta; class Magnoliopsida; order Magnoliales; family Magnoliaceae; genus Magnolia; species Magnolia changhungtana. Next base: position 855,995 of record JASAUF010000555.1, on the reverse strand, counting down.
GAATCAACACGGAATAGGCGGGAATGACCGTGATATGCATGGAAATGATTGTGAAGTGAGGCGATTGGACCGCGAAATGTGCAGAACTGACCGTGAAGTGAAGACGCGGGACCACAAAATGCATCGAAATGACCGTGAATCAACACGGAATATGCGGGAATGATCGTGATATGCATGGAAATGGGGGTGAAGTGAAGCGATTGGACTGCGAAATGCACGGAAGTGACCGTGAAGTGAAGACGCGGGACCGCAAAATGCGTCGAAATCACCGTGAATCAACATGGAATATGCGGGAATGATCGTGATATGCATGAAAATGGGGGTGAAGTGAAGCGATTGGACCGCGAAATGCACGGAAGTGACCGTGAAGTGAAGACGCGGGACCGTAAAATGCGTCGAAATGACCATGAATCAACACGGAATATGCGGGAATGATCGTGATATACATGAAAATGGGGGTGAAGTGAAGCGATTGGACCGCGAAATGCACGGAAGTGACCGTGAAATAATTCGAAATCACCGTGAATCAACACGGAATATGCGGGAATGACCGTGATATACATGAAAATGATTGTGAAGTGAGGCGATTGGACCTCGAAATATGCGGAACTGACCGTGAAGTGAAGACATGGGACCACGAAATGCATCGAAATCATCGTGAATCAACACGAAATATGCGGAAATGATCGTGATATGCATGGAAATAGGGGTGAAGTGAAGCGATTTGACTGCGAAATGCACGAAAGTGACCGTGAAGTGAAGACGCGGGACCGTGAAATGCGTCGAAATGACCGTGAATCAATACGAAATATGCGGGAATGATCGTGATATGCATGGAAATGGGGGTGAAGTGAAGCGATTAGACAACGAAATGCATACGGCCAATACTGATCATTTACGTGCATTTCACTTCACACGATCATTAGCGTATTTCGCAATCCAATCGCTTCACTTCACCCCGATTTCCATGCATATCACAAGATTCCCCGCATATTCCGTGTGTTGATTCACGGTCATTTCGACGCACTTCACGGTCCCGCGTCTTCACTTCACGGTGTACTTCCGCGCATTTTGCCGTCCAATCGCTTCACTTCACCCCCATTTCCATGCACATCACAGTCATTCCCGCATATTCTGTGTTGATTCACGGTCATTTCAACGCACTTCACGGTCCCGCGTCTTCACTTCACGGTCACTTCTGCGCATTTTATGGTCCAATCGCTTCACTTCACCCCAATTTTCATGCATATCACGGTTATTCTCGCATATTCCGTGTTGATTCACGGTCATTTCGACGCACTTCACGGTCCCGCGTCTTCACTTCATGGTCACTTCCGCACATTTTGCGGTCCAATCGCTTCACTTCACCCCCATTTCCATGCATATCACAGTCATTCCGGCATATTCCGTGTTGATTCACGGTCATTTTGACGCACTTCACGGTCCCGCGTCTTCACTTCATAGTCACTTCCACGTATTTTGCGGTCCAATCGCTTCACTTCACCCCCATTTCCATGCATATCATGGTCATTCCCGCATATTCCATATTGATTCACGGTCATTTCGACGCACTTCACGGTCTCGCGTCTTCTCTTCACGATCACTTCCGCGCATTTCGTGGTCCAATCGCTTCACTTCACCCCCATTTTCATTCTTATCACGGTCATTCCCGCATATTCTGTGTTGATTCACGGTCATTTCGACGCATTTCACGGTCCCACGTCTTCACTTCACGGTCACTTCCGTGCATTTCACGGTCCAATCGATTCACTTCACCCCCATTTCCATGCATATCACGATCATTCCCGCATATTCCGTCCTGATTCACGGTGATTTCGACGCATTTCGCGGTCCCGCGTCTTCACTTCACAGTCAGTTCCGCATATTTCGCGGTCCAATCGCCTCACTTCACAATCATTTCCATGCATATCACGGTCATTCCCGCCTATTCCGTGTTGATTCACGGTCATGCCCCTTCACTTCACGGTCATTTCCCTAAACCTTAATCTACACCCTAACCTAAACCTATACTTATAACCTAAACCTATTCTCAAATCCCAAAACCTATAACCTAAACTTAAACCTTAACATAAACCTATAACCTATAACCTAAATCCAAACATAAACCCGAACCCGAACCCGAATTCCTAAACCTAAACCTATACTTATAACCTAAATCTATTCTCAAATCCCAAAACCTATAACTACAACCTAAACCTTAACCTAAACCTATAACCTATAACCTAAACATATCACCGAAACTCAATTCCCTAAACCTTAACCTACAACCTAACCTAAACCTATACTTATAACCTAAACCTATTCTCAAATCTAAACCTATAACCTAAACCTAAACCTAAACCTATAACATTAACCTAAACCTTTAACCTAAACTTATAACCTTAACCTAAACCTATTCTCAAATCCCAAAACTTAAACCTAAACCTTTAACCTATAACCTAAACGTATAACCTATAACCTAAACCCAAACCTAAACCTATACCCTGTAACCTATAACCTAAACCTAAACCTTAACTTATTCTCAATTACCTAAATCTATAACCTATAATCTATAACCTAAACCTTAGCCTAAACCTAAACCTAAACCTTAACCTATAACCTATAACCTATAATCTAAACCTATTCTTAAATCCCTAAACTTATAACCTAAACTTAAATCTATAACCTATAACCTAAACCCAAACCTAAACCTAAACCTAAACCTAAACCTAAACCTTAACCTATAACCTAAACCTAAACCTAAACCTAAACCTATAACCTATAACCTATAACCTTAACCTAAAGCTATAACCTATAACCTAAAACCTGAACGTATTCTCAAATCCCTAAACCTAAACCTACACCTAATCCTAATCTCAACTCCCTAACCTAAAGGTAAACCTAAACTTGAAAACCCAAACCTAAACCCGATCCTGATCCCGCCTATTCCGTGTTGATTCACGGTCATTTCGACGCATTTCACGGTCACGCCCCCTTCACTTCACGGTCATTTCCATGCATTTCTCGATCCAATCACTACACTTCACTGTCATTTCCATGCATATCACAGTCATTGCCGCCTCTTCCGTGTTGATTCACGGTCATTTCGGCGCATTTCACGGTCATGCCCCTTCACTTCATGGTCATTTCCGCACATTTCGCGGTCTAATCGCTTCACTTCACGGTCATTTCCATGCATATCACGGTCATTCCCGCCTATTCCGTGTTGATTCACGGTCATTTCGACGCATTTCACGGTCATGCCCCTTCACTTGACGGTCATTTCCGTGCATTTCGCGGTCCAATCGCTTCACTTTACGGTCATTTCCATGCATATCACAGTCATTCCCGTCGATTCCGTGTTGATTCACGGTCATTTCGGCACATTTCACGGTCATGCCCCTTCATTTCACGGTCATTTCCGCGCATTTCACGGTTCATTCACCTCACTTCACGCTCATTTCCATGCACTTCATGGTCATTTCCGGCGCATTTCATAGTCATGCCCCTTCACTTCACGGTCATGAATGAAATTGACCGTTAAGTGAATGAAATGGATTTTCAACCATCGACCTGATGGAATCTTGGAAAATAACCAGGTTGGTTGGCTAAAGTAGCTTCTCCTACCCCAAAATCATATAGGGTACATGAAGTAACTAATTTTAGTTTAGAAGATATTCTTGTCAAATGAATAAAGAAAGAAATGAAAAAGGGAAAAAAAAAAATTTATACGCTTATATATACATATTTATATAAATATGTGTTAGAGAAAATTATTGGTAGAATAAAGTTTTCCATGTAAAAAAAAAAAAAAAAAAAAAAAAAAAAAAAAGGCTGCTCTACGGTCAATGGATACGGCTATAATCCGTAGCCATAGGGCTCGCCGCTGGGTGTGGCCCCGCCAGACGGTCGCGGCCCGGCCGGATAGGTCAGCGAGTGGCGCGGCCGCGTGGGGGGCCGCTAGCTTGGCGCGCCCACCCTGGACAGGCCTCTTTAGCTACGGATTTTGGTTGATTTAGCTACGGTTATAATCCGTAGATAAAAATTTGTATCAAAAAAAATAAAATTCAGATTTTTTTTTTCAATGTCGAATTTTTGTTTTTTTTTTGGGTCCCATCATGAGGTCTATGTTATATCCAAACCGTCCATCTATTTGACGAACTCATATTAATGCTTGAGATGGAAAATAAGACAGATCTAACTATCAAATGGACCACACTTTAAATGGCAGTGGGGAATTGAACGTCTACCATTTAAACCCTTTTAGTGGTTACAGAAGTTTTGGATCATTATTAAAAAAAATTTCCTCTTCAACCAGGTATTTGTGACCTTATGAATAGATTGGATGGAATATAAATGTTATGGTGGGCCCTACAAAAGTTTCAACGGTGAAAATCAATTTTATAACTCTCACGCTTTTGTGGTGTGGTCCAGCTTGCTCTCTGGATATGATTTTTTTTTTTTTTTTTGCATAATGCTTCAAATGATCTCAAAATATGGATGAACGTTGTGGATATAATAAATACATAACTGTGGGGCCCATGTAACGTTGATCTCTTTTGAACCGTTCGTAGGAGTTCGAGGAGCGTCAACGCCGGTCTTCGAGCACCAGCCGATCCGCTTGGAGGAAAAAGCAGGGGCATTTTCGACCTTTGGAAAGGCGTCCGTACAGCTGGGGCGTATTCTCGCAAGGGAAAATGAGTTGGGCTTAGCCTCCTAAATGGGCCATAAATGGGTCATATTCTCGCAAATTTCTCTAAAAAAATTAGAGAAAATGACCACTGTAGACAAACCCTTTTACCCAGCGGTTTCTATGAAAGAATACAAACCTTAGTTACCAATCTAGATTAGCACGTGCGGACAGCGACGTTGAGGACGAAACTACCCCTCCTTTTCGGGCCGCGAAGACGTGCCGACGCTCCTCGAACTGAGAGTTGTACGAACGGCCAAAAAGGATTGGGGTCGGTGGTCCGTGGGCCCCACCATGATGTATGCTATTCATCCATGCCGTTCATATATTTTTCCATATCATTTTATGGTATACGACCAAAAATGATGTATATGCAAATCTCAAGTGTACCACATTACAGAAATGATGTTGAATGAGCGTCGACCATTAAAAACTTTTTGGGGGCCTACTGTGATGTTCGTGAGAAATCCTCCCGTCTAAGTTCATTCATAGGTCACAAAGACCTGGATGAAGAAGAAAAACAAATTTCATAATGATTTAAAACTTCTATAACCCCTAAAAGGGTTTCAATGGTAGACGTTCAATTCCCCTATTGCCTTTTACAAGGTGGTCTACTTGATAGTTAGATCTATCTTATTTTTAGTCTCAAGCCCGAATATGAGCTCGCCAAATAGATGGACGGTTTGGATATAACACATACCTCATAATAGGACCCACAAAAAGTGGTGGAATTACAACAAAAAAAAAAAAAAAAAAAAAAAAAAAAAAACCAGCGTCGATATATCGACTAACAATGATATATCGAAAATGGTCCAGAGTCATCAAAAGAGTTTTCCTCAAAAATCTTACAATTTTCGATATATCGACGTCTGTCGATATATCGAAAAAATGTTTTACCTTTAGCTACGGATTATAACCGTAGCCATAATCTATAGTCTCGTGCTACCATGAAATTTTTTATTTATTTATTTTTATTTTTATTTTTTACATGGAGAAATTTATTCTACCTACAATTTTCTTTAATACATATTTATATAAATAGGTATATTTAAGTATATAAAAATTTTTCCTCTTTTTTTTTCATTTATTTTTTAATCATTTAACAAGAATATCTTCTAAACCAAAATTAGTTACTTGACGTACCACATATGATTTTGGGGTAAGAGAAGCTACTTTAGCCAACCAACCTAGTTATTTTCCAAGATTCCATCGTGTCGATGGTTGAGCGAGGCAACGAGAAATTGAGCGGCAACGTAGAAAACGAGCGAGGAACCTACGATTTGAGCTAGGCAACCTAGGAATCGAGCGAGGAAGCTACAAATCGAGCGAGGCAACGTAGAAATTGAGCGAGGAAGCTAGAAATTGAGCGAGGCAACGTAGGAATTGAGCGAGGAAGCTAGAAATTGAGCGAGGGAAGCCGAAATCGAGCGAGGAAGGTAGAAATTGAGCGAGGGAAGCTCGAAATCGAGCGAGGAAGGTAGAAATTGAGCGAGGAAGCCAAAAATGAGCGAGGAACCTAAAAATTGAGCGAGGAAGGTAGAAATTGAGCGAGGAAGCTAGAAATTGAGCGAGGCAAGCTCGAAATTGAGCGAGGAAGCTAGAAATCGAGCGAGGAAGCTGAAATTGTGCGAGGCAACGTAGGAATTGAGCGAGGAAGCCAGAAATCGAGCGAGGAAGCCAAAATGAGCGAGGGAACCCAGAAATTGAGCGAGGAAGGTAGAAATTGAGCGAGGAAGCTCGAAATTGAGCGAGGCAAGCTTCGAAATTGAGCGAGGAAGCCAGAAATCGAGCGAGGAAGCTCGAAATCGAGCGAGGAAGGTAGAAATGAGAGCGAGGCAACCTAGAAATTGAGCGAGGAAGGTAGAAATTGAGCGAGGCGACCCAGAAATCGAGCGAGGGAAGGTAGAAATTGAGCGAGGCAACGTAGGAATCGAGAGAGGAAGCTAGAAATCGAGCGAGGAAGCCGGGAAAATGAGCGAGGAACCCAGAAATTGTGCGAGGGAAGGTAGAAATTGAAATGGGGGGAAGCTCGAAATTGAGCGAGGAAGGTAGAAATCGAGCGAGGAAGGTAGAAATCGAGCGAGGTAACCTGAGAATTGAGCGAGGTAAGGTAGAAATTGAGCGAGGAAGCCAAAAAATGAGCGAGGAACCTAAAAAATTGAGCGAGGAAGGTAGAAATTGAGGAAGCTAGAAATTGAGCGAGGAAGCCGAAATCGAGCGAGGAAGGTAGAAATGAGCGAGGCAAACCTAGAAATTGAGCGAGGAAGATAGAAATTGAGTGAGGCAAGCTCGAAATTGAGCGAGGAAGCTAGAAATCGAGCGGGAACCTGAAATCGAGCGCGGGAACCCAGAAATGAGTGAGGCAACCTGAAATTGAGCGAGGGAAGCTAGAAATTGAGCGAGGCAACCTCGAAATGGAGCGAGGAAGCTTAGAAATTGAGCGAGGAAGGTAGAAATGAGCGAGGCAACCTAGAAATTGAGCGAGGAAGGTAGAAATTGAGCGAGGAAGCCGGTTTGCATGGCGTGGGAACCTGAAATTGAGCAGGGGAAGGTAGAAATTGAGCGAGGCTCGAAATCGAGCGGGAAGCCGTAGAAATTGAGCAGGCAACCTAGAAATGAGCGAGGAAGGTAGAAATTGAGCGAGGAAGCTAGAAATTGAGCCGAGGCAAGTTTGGCAAATTGAGCGAGGAAGCTAGAAATTTAGCTTAGGAAAGTAGAAATTGAGCGAATAACCTAGAAATTGAGAGAGGAAGCCCAGAAATTGAGTGAGGAAGCCAGAAATTGAGCGAGGCAACGTAGGAATTGAGCCGAGGAAGCTGAAATCGAGCGAGACGTAGGAATTGAGCGAGGAAGCTAGTAATCGAGCTTATGGCAGGTAACGAGAAATTGAGCGAGGAAGCCAGAAATTGAGTGCGGCAAGCCAGAAATTGAGCGAGGAAGCCGAAATTGAGCGAGGAAGATAGAATTGAGCGAGGAAGCCAGAAATTGAGCGAGGCAACATAGGTTCCCTCGCACAATTCCTACGTTCCTCACTCAAATCCTGGGTTACCTCGCTCATTTCTAGCTTCCTCTCAAATCCTATGTTGCCTCATTTGAATTTCTAAGTTCCTCACAATTCTAGCTTCCTCGCTAAATTTCTAACTTACCTCGCTCAATTCCTAGGTTACCTCGCTCAAATTATCGGTTTCACAATTTTTACCTTCCTCGCTCAATTTTAGCTTTTCCTCGCTCAATTTCTAAGATCCTCGCTCAATTCTTACGTTGCCTCGCTTCAATTTCTAGCTTCCTCGCTCAATTCTCATCTTCCATCGCTCAATTTCTATGTTACCTCGCTCATTTCTACTTCCTCGCTCAATTTCTAACTTCCTCACTCATTCCTCGTTGCCTCGCCTCAATTTCTTCCGCTCAATTTCTAGCTTTCCCCGCTCAATTCCTACGTTCCCGCCTCACCTCTCGCCTTCTGCTCGCTTAATTTCTAGCTTCCTCGCTCACCTCTCGCTTCTCGCTTCAATTTCTCAAGCTTCCTCGCTCAATTACTAGCTTCCTCGCCTCAATTTCTAGGTTACCTCGCTCAATTTCTAGCTACTTTACCTACCGCTCAATTTCTACCTTCCTCGCTCAATTTCTACGGCTTCCTCGCTCATTTTTTGGCTTCCCTCGCTCAATTTCTACCTTCCCTCGCTCAATTTCGAGCTTCCCTCGCTCAATTTCTACCTTCCCTCGCTCAATTTCTAGGTTACCTCGCTCAATTTCGAGCTTGCCTCGCTCAATTTCTACCTTCCCTCGCTCAATTTCTAGGTTGCCTCGCTTCAATTTCTCCTCGCATTCAATTTCGAGCTTCCTCGCTCAATTTCTACCTTCCTCGCTCACTTTCTAGGTTCCTCGCTCAATTTCTAGCTTCCTCGCTCAATTTCGAGCTTCCTCGCTCAATTTCTACCTTCCTCGCCTCAATTTCTACCTTCCTCAATTTCGAGCTTCTCTCGCTCAATTTCTACCTTCCTCGCTCAATTTCTAGGTTCCTCGCTCAATTTCTCTAGCTTCCTCAAACATTACGAGCTTCCTCGCTCAATTTCTACCTTCCTCGCTCAATTTCTGGGTTCCTCACTCATTTTCTCGGCTTCCTCGCTCACAATTTCTACCTTCCTCGCTCAATTTCTAGCTTCCTCGCTTTCAATTTCGAGGTTGCCTCACGCCTCAATTCTAGCTTCCCGCCACGATTTCGCTTCCCTCGCTCAATTTCTAGCTTCCTCGCTCAATTTCGAGCTTGCCCTCGCTCAATTTCTACCTTCCTCGCTCAATTTCTAGGTTTGCCTCACTCACTTTCTACCTTCCTCGCTCAATTTCGAGCTTCCTCGCTCAATTTCTAGCTTCCTCGCTCAATTTCTACCTTCCTCGCTCAATTTAGGTTCCTCGCTCAATTTCTACCTTCCTCGCTCAATTTCCGTGTTGCCTCGCCTCAATTTCTACCTTCCTCGCTCAATTTCGGGTTCCTCGCTCAATTTCTAGCTTCCCTCGCTCAATTTCTGGTTCCTCGCTCAATTTCTACCTTCCTCACTCACTTTCGCTTCCCGCTCAATTTCGAGCTTCCTCGCTCAATTTCTACCTTCCATCGCTCAATTTCTGGTTGCCTCGCTCAATTTCTACCTTCCCTCGCTCATTTCTGTTCCTCGCTCAATTTCGAGCTTCCTCGCTCAATTTCTACTTCCCTCGCTCAATTTCTACCTTCCTCGCTTTACAATTTCGCATCCTCGCTCAATTTCGGCTTCCCTCGCTCAATTCCTACGTTGCTCGCTCAATTTCTAGCTTCCTCGCTTTCAATTTCTACGTTGCCTCGCTCAATTTGTGCTTCCTCGCTCAATTCCTAGGTTGCACTAGCTCAAATCGTAGGGTTCCTCGCTGCTTTCTACGCCGCCTCGCTCAATTTCTACGTTGCCTCGCTCAACCATCGACTGATGGAATCTTGGAAAATAACTAGGTTGGTTGGCTAAAGTAGCTTCTCTTACCCCAAAATCATATGTGACATGTCGTCAAGTAACTAATTTTGGTTTAGAAGATATTCTTGTTAAATGATTAAAAAAATAAATGAAAAAAAAGAGGGAAAATTTTTTATATATACTTAAATATACCTATTTATATAAATATGTATTAAAGAAAATTGTAGGTAGGATAAATTTCTCCATGTAAAAAAATAAAAATAAAAATAAATAAATAAAAAATTTCATAGACTAGCACAGACTACAGTTATGGCTACTATATAATCCGTAGCTAAAGGTGTTTTTATAATCCGTAGCTAAAGGTAAAACACCTTTTTCGATATATCGACAGACAGTCGATATATCGAAAATTGTAAGATTTTTGAGGAAAACTCACTGGACAGCTCTGGACCATTTTCGATATATCGACTAACAGTCGATATATCGACGTTGGTTTTTTTTTTTTTTTTTTTTTTTTTTTTTTTTTTTTTTTTTTTCGCTGTTGTAATTCCACCACTTTTTGTGGGTCCTATTATGAGGTATGTGTTATATCCAAACCGTTCATCTATTTGGCGAGCTCATATTCAGGCTTGAGACTAAAAATAAGATAGATCTAACTATCAAGTAGACCACACTGTAAAAGGCAATGGGGAATTGAACGTCTACCATTGAAACCCTTTTAGGGGTTATAGAAGTTTTAGATCATTATGAAATTTGTTTTTCTTCTTCATCCAGGTCTTTGTGACCTATGAATGAACTTAGACGGGGAGGATTTCTCACGAACATCACAGTAGGCCCCCAAAAAGTTTTTAATGGTCGACGCTCATTCAACACTGTTTCCTGTAATGTGGTACACTTGAGATTTGCATATACCTCATTTTTGGTCGTATACCATAAAATGATATGGAAAAATATATGGACGGCATGGATGAATAGCATACATCATGGTGGGGCCCACGGACCACCGACCCCAATCCTTTTTGGCCGTTCGTACAACTCTCAGTTCGAGGAGCGTCAGCGCACGTCTTCGCAGCGAAAAGGAGGGGTAGTTTCGTCCTCAACGTCGCTGTCCGCACGTGCTAATCTAGATTGGTAACTAAGGTTTGTATTCTTTCATAGAAACCGCTGGGTAAAAGGGTTTGTCTACAGTGGTCATTTTCTCAAAAAATTATAAGTAGAAAGTTGGGGAATGATAACGTGCGAACGTATGCATGGTAAGTACCATACAATCACGCCTCATGGGGCCCACTTGTGATAGCCATATATAATCCAAACCGTTCATCGGATGAGATTCCTCGTGGGAACAGTAAATTCGAAAGTAATAAATAATAAAAACTCAGGTTAACCACACCGGAGCGAGAAACGTAAAACCATGTCTCCAGCCTGTAAATTCGCTATGGAATGTACTGGGTTTCAGTGTGTCATTTAAACTTGGCTTGGCGCACCTTATGAATGGGTTGGATGAGATGTAATCAACACCGTTGGTCCCAACACCCCATATGAATGTTTTTCCCATCGTGCGGCCCACCGAATCTATGGATGAGGATGGACTTTTGGGTCTAAGCTTAACATTCGGCTGCATCTAATGGACGGTTGGATGGCACTCACACATCACTAAGGGTCCAACACAGGTCGAATGTGTGTGGGTTCGAACGTATGTGACATTCCAAGTAAGGTCAAAACTCACATATCTATCTCTATCCCTGGATCGTTGGATGAATAAATGGATGGTATATAAGAATCAGTGGACCCCGCACACAAATAATGGTGAAAATGAGGCAATGCATCTGATGGACAATGGGGATCTCATACAAGTTTCCCTCAGCCGTAGGCACGACCTGTATAACTATTTGTGGGCCGGGATTTGGGCTGAAATTTCAGCCCAAAAATAAACTAGCTGTATGAGGCCTGAAATCTTCGCAGATAAATTGCGACTGGTATGTACCATCCTGGCTTTTTAGAAGCACATGATAAAAACCAAGTTGCATGGACATCCTGGTCCGCAGTCTAAGAATCAAGGATGACCGTCCGATGGTTGAGTAACCAGCCATCAGAGTCATTCATATCTACTCCAAAAAACAGGACCAGTTAATAATCGGCCCTAAATTTCATAACCAATGCAAGTTTGAGGGTTTTTGCCACAGCCCAAATCAAGGACGAAGTACCTAGAAGTGGCAAATGAGCAGGCCGGGGTTGGTCCTAGACCAGCCCTTAGCCTTAGAGGCCCTCACCCTGGCCTTGACCCTTGAAGGCTAGGGCAGGACTTGTCCTCTGAAGAAATGAATTAATAGAAGGTTTGAGATGATCTAATTTACAAATTTTAGGGTATATATATATATATATATATATATATATATATATATATATATTAGTGTGAACTGACAGTGGCTTCTGCTATCAAGCCAACAAAAAAAAAAAAGTCTAATCATATAAATAGTTTTAATAATTGAAAAATGACACTGAAAAGGCTCTGTGAGCCTCACCATGATATATGTGTTTTATATGTGCTGTCCATTCGCATGGCAAGTTCATTTTAAGATATAAGCCCACTGTTGAAACCTTCTCAAAGCCTTCAAGCAATGTTTATTTGCCATCCAACTTATTCATAAGGTCACCGAAACATTGATGAAGGGAAAAATCAAAATCAGCTTAATGGCCCAGAAGAAGTTTTCAATGTTTGTTGTGGTGTGGTTCACTTGAGATTTGGATCTGCCTCAGTTTTTGGATGATGCATTAAAATGAGATGGAAAAATTGATGGACGGCGTGGATAAAATACATACATCGTTATGGGGCCCACATAGCCTCAATCAGTACTAAGCTCGGTACTGGAGGGGTCACTTCGGAAGCCGAGTTAGAGAGTACCTTTAAACTACCGTGTTGTAAAGGAAATGTGACAGTGACAAGCATACTTAAACTTTCAGTCTCTGTATAGTGGTAGTTTATGAATAGAATGACCTGGGCTGGGCCGAATTTTAAGCCCAATCCAGCCTTCGATGTAAATTTAAGGGCCCAACCCTAGCCGTACAGGCTGTGACAAGGCCAGATCAGGCCGCCAGGTCCATTGCCACCCCCAGGAAGTTTGCTTATCACTAGTGTTGTACATGTGGAGTCGAGTTGAGGTGGGCCAAGCTTGGCTTGACTCAGCCCTGCTCTCCTCAAGTTTGAGCTCAGCCTCGAACTTACCATAGGAACTTAGCTTGTTTGCCAAACCTCACGAATCGAGCTCAGGCGAGCTAATGGATCGAGGCAAGGCGTGCTTACCTCAGGTTGAGTCAAGCTTGCTCCTATTCTGACGTAACCCAGCACCCAACTCGCACCTAACTAAACCTAGCAACTCAATTCAACCCTCAAATCAAATATTCAATTATATATATATATATATATATATATATATATATATATATATATATATATATATATATATATATATATATATTCCAGCTCGAGCTTTGAAGTGAACTGAGTTCGAGTCAAAACAAGCTCCAGTATGCTTGAACTCAGCTCATTTTGAAAACGAGCTGTGAACCTTGGCTCGCCTTGAGTCGTTGTTTAAACCGAGTCAAGCCGAGTTAGATCGAGCTTTTTGAGCTATCTTGGCTCATGTACAACCCTACTTATCGCAGCCATCTCATTAACCAGGCTTGGGTTGTTGCCTATTGTCAGATGCTATTAGGAATTCTTTCATGGAAGGTGGATATATTTGTGGGCCATGAATTACCTATATTGGGCCTAGGCCCATGTAAAAGTAAAGGCCCACCAATCTCTTCTATCATCCAATCTGAATAAACCAGCCCCATTGACTCGATCACAGATTCATGGGCCTTTGACTACACATAGCCCAGTTGATGATCTTGCACGACAATCTGTTCCGATGGGAGAAATCCCACTATAGATGTGGGTCCCAACATTTGGTGATCCAGTTTCTTCACGCGGTGGGCCATGATGGCTGCGAGATACCAATAGCAAACCCCGTTGGATTGACCCCCTTCTAATTTGGGCCCAATAAATGTGGACCATTGGCTGTAAGTGAAGGCTGGCAACCCCCAATCATGTGGCTAGGATTCATCTGATAAGACAGATGTCGTGTGCATAGGGCCTTAAGCGAAATGGACTAGATTGCCAAAAAGTGGGACCCACCTGTTCCATTCCCCGACAGTTAGTCCTCAGAAGGTGGACCCCACACGGTCAGGTTAACACCCACTAATCCGCTACTTGTCAGCCCCTGAGTCGCATGTTTGAATTTCTGACAAGTTGAGCATATGGGTCGGAAATCCAGACCGTCGATCTGTTTTATCCTACTTTGAATGGACTTGATCCGAAATGCTCACTCGTTGGAAGATCATATCCATCACACGGGGATCCTTTCAGTTGAATGTGACCGTTGCTGTTGTTCCATCACCGTCAATTTGTAGGCCGCAAATTGAAAGGTGGGGATTGACCAATGAGTTATATTTTTGGACGTGGTACATGACATCCACGGTGGAATGCAATGGTCTTGATTACCAAACAGTAGGCCCCACTTATCAGAATCAAAAGAGTCATGTTCAAAGCCGTAGGTTGAGGATCCTATAATCACTGTATTTGAATTCGTAGATGAATTAGATACAAGGACTAGTGATCAAATCCAATGATCTAGTGCTACTGTAACCGTTGATCAGAACTAATATTTCAACATTTCTGGTTAATCAACAGTCCAAATTTAACAAACACAAATGGTCCATTAATCACATATCACGATTGTTCGAAAAGTCTGGTTTTGAAGGTGGGCCCCATCTATAATAGGTACCACTATTTGGGCTCCTTGGATTGAGATACTTGCATGCCACGTGTGCAGTGGATGCATGAATGCGCATGGATCGTCGTACAGTTGCAACGTATCAAACAACTCTTTTATAACGGACCCTAACGTTGAAATGATGGGAGCTGATTGCCTGTGACCGCGGGCATTGAGATAATACCGTGGCCGGGACTGTGTGGGGCCCACAGAGATATCCGTGAAGCGGATTGCCTGTGACTAGGGCTATATATCGAGCCGAGTCGAGTCAAGGTAGGCCAAGCTTGGCTTGAGTCATCCATGCTATACTCGAGTTGGAGCTTGAAGCTTGGCTTGTTTGCCAAAGCTTCCGAGTCGAGTTTGAGTTGGGCTAGTGATTCGAGTCAAGTCGAGTTTATCTAGGTAGAGTAAGGGAAAGAAAAAAGAGGAAATGGGGACGGGTAGGGTTGGTTGGGGTTTTTAGTAAAAACTTTTAAGATATAAATTTTTTTTTTAAAAGAGGAGATGGGGACGGGTAGGGGGCCGGGTGAAGTTTTTTAGTAAAAGCTTTTAAGATTTAATTTCTTAAAAGAAAAAAGTTTATATATATATATATATATATATATATAATTAAAATATATTACTTGAGCCGAGTCAAGCTCAAGCTCGAGCTTCGAGTCGAGTTGAGTTCAAATACACCATGCTCGAACTTGGCTTGGACTCAACTTGAGCTTTAGTAAACAAACTTAACTCACCTTGAGTCGCCCTTTCAAGCCGAGCCAATCCAAGCTGAGTCGAACCGAGTAGAGTGAGCTTTTCGAGCTAGCTTAACCCGTGTACAGCCCTACTTGTGACCCCCGGCACAGAGGTGTTCCTGTGGCAGGGGCTGTATAGGGCCCACAGATATGTCCCTGAAGCGGATTGCCTGTGACCCCGGGCAAGGAATATTCTTGATGCCGGGGCTGTATGGGGCCCACAGATATGTACTCGGAAAATCCACTCCGTCCATCTGTTTTGAAAGACCAAAATCAGGAGTAAAAAATTCAGTAAGATGCAAAACTCATCTGCTCCATACCACACGAAACAGTGGGGATTGAACACCCAACGGTGACAGAAGTTTTGTATGAGGATGATATTTGGTAATAACCCTATGAACGGTTTGGATGGTATATAAACATCATGATAAGCTCCGGAAAGGTTTCAACCGCAGAAGTTTCTGTTTCCTAAGTTTGGTTGGTCTGGCCCACCTGAGTTTTGAATCTGACAGATTTTTAAAATCCCATCCTATTGTTGTCTTTCAAAACAGATGGACGGTGTGGATTTGTCATGGACATCTCCGTGGGCTACAGGCAATCCGATTCCCAAATGATATGACGTAGACAGTGGAGCCATTTGAGGCGACCCCTCTAAAGGGGCCCTGTAGGCGTGAGCTCTGTGAGATCCACAACGATGTTCATGTGAAATCCACTCGGTCCATCACTTTCTCCAGATCATATTACACCATGATATGAAAAATGAAGCATGTGAGAAGCTTGAGTGGGCCACGCCACAGGAAACAGGGGGGATTAAATATCGAGCATTGAAACTTTCCTGGGAGTCACAGAGGTTTTGCATCAGACCAATTTTGTGTTTTCCGTTCATCCCTCCGGGAATAATCTTATGAGTGGGTTGGATAGCATATAAACATCATTATGGGCCACAGGAAGGTTTCATCAGTGGGCGTTTCCATCACCACTTCTTGTAGTGTGGCCCATTTGTGTTTCCCATCTAACTCATTTTTCTGCTCATGTCCTAATATGAACCGGGTAAACGGATGAACGGAGTGGATGTAACAGGAACGTCATGATGGGCCTTACAGAGCTTATGCCTGTAGGGGCGTAGGTTACCTGAAAGTCTCCACCCCCAGCCTACAAATTCAGGCCACGTGCCCGCATTTAATAGTCTGGAGAAAATGACCACTGTAGACAAACCCTTTTACCCAGCGGTTTCTATGAAAGAATACAAACCTTAGTTACCAATCTAGATTAGCACGTGCGGACAGCGACGTTGAGGACGAAACTACCCCTCTTTTTCGCTGCGAAGACGTGCGCTGACGCTCCTCGAACTGAGAGTTGTACGAACGGCTTAAAAGGATTGGGGTCGGTGGTCTGTGGGCCCCACCATGATGTATGCTATTCATCCATGCCGTCCATATATTTTTCCATATCATTTTATGGTATACGACCAAAAATGAGGTATATGCAAATCTCAAGTGTACCACGTTACAGGAAACAGTGTTGAATGAGCGTCCACCATTAAAAACTAATTCCCCATTGCCTTTCACAGTGTGGTCTACTTGATAGTTAGATCTATCTTATTTTTAGTCTCAAGCCTGAATATGAGCTCGCCAAATAGATGGACGGTTTGGATATAACACATACCTCATATTAGGACCCACAAAAAGTGGTAGAATTACAACAGCAAAAAAAAAAAAAAAAAAAAAAACCAACGTCGATATATCGAAACATCGATATATCGAAAATGGTCCAGAACTGTCCAGTGACTTTTCCTAAAAATCTCATTAATTTTCGATATATCGGCTGTCATCGATATATCAAAAAGGTGTTTTACCTTTAGCTACGGATTATAACCGTAGCTATAATCTGTAGTCTGCCTACTATAAAATTATTTATTTATTTATTTTTATTTTTATTTTTTTACATGGAGAAATTTATTCTACCTACAATTTTCTTTAATACATATTTATATAAATAGGTATATATAAGTATATAAAAATTTTTTCCCTCTTTTTTTTCATTTATTTTTTTAATCATTTAACAAGAATATCTTCTAAACCAAAATTAGTTACTTGACGTACCACATATGATTTTGGGGTAAGAGAAGCTACTTTAGCCAACCAACCTAGTTATTTTCGAAGATTCCATCAGGTCGATGGTTGAGCGAAGCAACGTAGAAATTGAGCGAGGCAACGTAGAAAACGAGCGAGGGAACCTACGATTTGAGCTAGGCAACCTAGGAATTGAGCGAGGGAAGCTACAAATTGAGCGAGGCAACGTAGAAATTGAGCGAGGGAACCTAGAAATTGAGCGAGGGAAGGTAGAAATTGAGCGAGGCAAGCTCGAAATTGAGCGAGGGAAGGTAGAAATTGAGCGAGGGAAGATCGAAATTGAGCGAGGCAAGCTCGAAATTGAGCGAGGAAGGTAGAAATTGAGCGAGGAAGATCGAAATTGAGCGAGGAAGCCGAAATTGAGCGAGGCAACCTAGAAATTGAGCGAGGAAGCCAAGAAATTGAGCGAGGAAGCCAAAAATCGAGCGAGGGAAGGTAGAAATTGAGCGAGGGAAGGTAGAAATCGAGCGAGGAAGGTAGAAATCGAGCGAGGAAGGTAGAAATCGAGCGAGGCAACCTAGAAAAATGAGCGAGGAAGCTCGAAATTGAGCGAGGAAGTAGAAATCGAGCGAGGAAGGTAGAAATTGAGCGAGGCAACCCAGAAATCGAGCGAGGAAAGTAGAAATTGAGCGAGGAACCCAGAAATCGAGCGAGGAAGGTAGAAATTGAGCGAGGCAAGCTCGAAATCGAGCGAGGAAGCGTAAAAATGAGCGAGGAACCCAGAAATTGAGCGAGGAAGGTAGAAATCGAGCGAGGAAGCTCAAAATCGAGGAGGAAGGTAGAAATCGAGGAAGGAAGATCGAAATTGAGCGAGGCAAGCTCGAAATCGAGCGAGGAAGGTAGAAATCGAGCGAGGAAGATCGAAATTGAGCGAGGAAGATCGAAATTGAGCGAGGGAAGCCTAGAAATTGAGCGAGGCAACCTCAGAAATTGAGCGAGGAACCTAGAAATTGAGCGAGGGAAGCCAAAAAATGAGCGAGGGAAGGTAGAAATTGAGCGAGGGAAGGTAGAAATTGAGCGAGGAAGCCAAAAATGAGCGAGGAACCTAGAAATCGAGCGAGGAAGGTAGAAATTGAGCGAGGAACCTAGAAATTGAGCGAGGAAGGTAGAAATCGAGCGAGGAACCTAGAAATTGAGCGAGGAAGGTAGAAATCGAGCGAGGAAGCCGAAATTGAGCGAGGAACCCAGAAATTGAGCGAGGAAGCTCGAAATCGAGCGAGGAAGCAGTAGAAATTGAGCGAGGCAACCTGAAATCGAAATCAGAAATCGCGAGGGAAGGAAGGTAGAAATTGAGCGAGGAACCCAGAAATCGAGCGAGGAAGCAAATTGAGCGAGGAAGGCAGAAATGAGCGAGGAATGTAGAAATCGAGCGAGGCAAGCTCGAAATCGAGTGAGGAAGCTAGAAATCGAGCGAGGCAACGAGAAATCGAGCGAGGAAGCTAGAAATCGAGCGAGGCAACATAGAAATTGAGCGAGGAAGCTAGAAATTTAGCGAGGAAGCCGTAAAAAATGAGCGAGGAACCTAGAAATTGAGCGAGGGAAGCTAGAAATTGAGCGAGGAATCTAGAGCGAAATTGGCGAGGAAGCTAGAAATTGAGCGAGGCAACGCTAGAAATTGAGGAGGAAGCTAGAAATCGAGCGAGGCAACGTAGAATTGAGCGAGGAAGCCAGAAATTGAGCGAGGGAAGCCGAAATGAGCGAGGAACCTAGAAATTGAGAGAGGCGAAAGGTAGAAATTGAGCGAGGGAAGCTCGAAATCGAGCGAGGAAGGTAGAAATTGAGCGAGGAACCCGGAAATCGAGCGAGGAAGGTAGAAATCGAGCGAGGCAACGTAGAATTGAGCGAGGAAGGTAGAAATCGAGCGAGGCAACGTAGAAATTGAGCGAGAAGGGAAGCGAGGGAACCCAGAAATCGAGCGAGGAAGGTAGAAATTGAGCGAGGAAAGCTAGAAATCGAGCGAGGCAACCTAGAAATCGAGCGCCAGAAGCTAGAAATCGAGCGAGGCAACGTAGAAATCGAGCGAGGAAGCTAGAAATCGAGGAAGCCAGAAATTGAGCGAGGAAGCTAGAAATCGAGCGAGGAAGCTCGATATCGAATTGAGCGAGGAAGGTAGAAATTGAGCGAGGCAAGCTCGAAATTGAGCGAGGAAGCTAGAAATCGAGCGAGGAAGGTAGAAATCGAGCGAGGCAACGTAGGAATCGAGCGAGGAAGGTAGAAATCGAGCGAGGCAACGTAGAAATCGAGCGAGGAAGCCAGAAATTGAGCGAGGAAGCTATAAATGAGCGAGGAACCTAGAAATCGAGCGAGGAAGCTAGAAATCGAGCGAGGCAACGTAGAAATCGAGCGAGGAAGCTAGAAATGAGCGAGGAAGCAAATCGAGCGAGGAAGGTAGAAATCGAGCGAGGAAGCTCGAAATCGAGCGAGGGAGCCTCAGGTAGAAATTGAGCGAGGAAGCTCGAAATTGAGCGAGGAAGGTAGAAATTGAGCGAGGAAGCCAAAAAATGAGCGAGGAACCCAGAAATCGAGCGAGGAAGGTAGAAATTGAGCGAGGCAACCCAGAAATCGAGCGAGGAAGGTAGAAATTGAGCGAGGAACCTAGAAATTGAGCGAGGGAAGCCAGAAATTGAGCGAGGCAATGTAGAATTGAGCGAGGAAGGTAGAAATTGAGCGCGGAAGCTAAAATCGAGCGCAGGAAGCCGTAAATCGAGCGAGGCAACGTAGAAATCGAGCGAGGAAGCTAGAAATTGAGCGAGGCAACGTAGAATTGAGCGAGGAAGCTAGAAATTGAGCGAGGAAGCCGAAAATGAGCGAGGAACCCAGAAATTGAGCGAGGAAGGTAGAAATTGAGCGAGGAAGCCAGAAATCGAGCGAGGAAACGCGTAGGAAATCGAGCGAGGAAGGTAGAAATTGAGCGAGGAAGCAAGGGAAATCGGAAGCCAGAAATTGAGCGAGGAAGCCAGAAATCGAGCGAGGAACCCAGAAATCGAGCGAGGAAGGTAGAAATTGAGCGAGGAAGCTCGAAATCGAGCGAGGAAGCCAGAAATCGAGCGAGGCAACGAGAAATCGAGCGAGGCAACGAGAATTGAGCGAAGGTAGAAATTGAGCGAGGCAAAATTGAGCGAAATGAGCGAGAAGCCCAGAAATTGAGCGAGGAAGGTAGAAATCGAAGCGGGAAGCCGAAATCGAGCGAGGGAAGCTAGAAATTGAGCGAGGCAACGTAGAAATCGAGCGAGGAAGCTAGAAATCGAGCGAGGCAACGAGAAATTGCGAGGAAGCTAGAAATTGAGCGAGGGAAGCCGTAAATGAGCGAGGGAACCTAGAAATTGAGCGAGGAAGGTAGGAAGCAGAAGCCAGAAATCGAGCGAGGAAGCAGAAATCGAGCGAAGCGAGCGAGGAACGTAGAATCGAGCGAGGAAGCGAAATCGAAATTGAGCGAGGAACGGAGAAATCGAGCGAGGAAGCCAGAAATCGAGCGAGGAAGCCTAGAAATTGGCGAGAGGAACTCAGAATGAGCGAGGAAACCCAGAAATTGAGCGAGGAAGGTAGAAATCGAGCGGGGCAAGCTCGAAATCGAGCGAGGAAGCTAGAAATCGAGCGAGGCAACGAGAAATCGAGCGAGGGAAGCCAGAAAATCGAGCGAGGCAACGTAGGAATTGAGCGAGGAAGCTAGAAATCGTTTAGCGTAGGGAAGCGAGAAATGAGCGAGGAAGGTAGAAATTGAGCGAGGAAGCCAGAAATGAGCGAGCGCCAGAAGCTGAAATCGAGCGAGGAAGCTAAAAATCGAGCGAGGAAGCTAGAAATCGAGCGAAATCGAGCTTGGAAAGCCAGAAATTGAAAGAGAAAGAAATGAGCGAAGGAACCTAGAAATTGAGCGAGGAAGGTAGAAATTGAGCGAGGAACCGAGAAATCGAGTTTAGGAAGGTAGAAATCGAGCGAGGAACATTGAATCGAGGCGAGGAAGCTTGAAATCGAGCGAGGAAGCTAGAAATTGAGCGAGGAAGCTAGAAATCGAGCGAGGCAGGCAAATCGCAGAAATTGAGCGAGGAAGCTAGAAATTGAGCGAGGGAAGCTCGAAAATCGAGCAGGCAACCTAGAAATTGAGCGAGGGAAGCTCGAAATTGAGCGAGGGAAGCTCGAAATTGAGCGAGGGAAGGTAGAAATTGAGCGAGGGAAGCTAGAAATTGAGCGAGGCGACGTAGAAATTGAGCGAGGCAACGTAGGAATTGAGCGAGGGAAGCTAGTAATTGAGCGAGGTAACGTAGAAATTCGCCGAACGGCAAAACCGACCGAAATCGACTGCTGATTTTGGGCCCGCACGCACCCATGATCACGCGAAACAATCCCGATCACTTCTAGGCCGTCAGTCGACGGGTTTGAGTCGTTCCTTAGAGACGAATGTTCTTAGGTTGTGGGTCAATCACAACATCAAAGCCTAAAACCCCTTTTTACTCAATTTCTTCAAAATCTCTCCTTGCACCACTTCATTCTTTAAATTTTTTTCATCCTTTCATACCAGATATAAATTCTAATGTATAAATGATGAAGAATAATACTTAAATAAAAAGTTACTATAAATAGTAAATATATGTATAAATTGGACTTTTGACCATTCAAACTTTGGAATCTGACCAAGTAAATAGGTTAATTGGATAGATCAGCTCCTCCTACCCCAAAATCATATGCCACACATCATATAAACTCATTCCAGTTTGCAATTTGACACCGAAAACATCTCAAATGGAGTTAGGGGCCATACTATGCGATCCGGGGGGACCCAGGACAGACCCGGGGTACCATTGGCCCCTTGGGAGGGTGGAGAACACCCCCCAACTGCGGTGGTGCGGCACCGGACAAGTTGGACCGCGGTGGAACCGCGGTTACCGCGGTGGACCGCGGCCCAGCGGGCCCGGCGGGCCGCAGTCATTGTCGGCCCGTTTTCGGCCACAATTTTTCTGCAAATTTGGTCCGACTTTGAAAAGTCATAACTCCATCGTTATAACTCCGAATTAGGTGATTCAAAAGCCATATTTAATCTTGACAAGTCTAGTTTCATATAAAAATAAGTAAAAAATATAATAAATTATTTAATATAGTTAAACATGGGTCATTGTGTCAACTGTCCAAAAATTATTAGTTTGGACAGCTGCTGCTTCTTGAATTTTTAGAATTTTTCTACAAGAGGAAATCTAATGAAATTTGATGGAGATGAAGTATACTTGATGATGAACTACTAGAAAAATAATTAAAATAGTAGACTAACTAAAAATACCAGAAAAGGCGTAGAACTTCCATAGGTCTGTGTGGTGCCCACCAAATTTTGTGGGGGCCCCTGTTTCACGTCCGTTTTGCCCTCTCTCTCAACTACACCTCCAAGCTCTCTGTTTCTCCAAAAATTATTATTTTTACTCTCAAATCTTTCTCCCAATCACTCAATCCCTTTATACACAAACCCATCCATTTTCTTCCCTTCCCTTCTTCATTCCCTGCCTTTTCGCCCTTACAATCCCTGATGAGACTCCAATCCGTGGAGAACCAAAAACTCTCGGTAATCATGCTCATCATGCATCGCACGACTAATTGTCATGGATAATTGAAAATGACTGAATGAGTATAGAATTCTCATTCGTGCTCGCCATGACTAATTGTCATGGATAATTGGTTGTCAGATTGGCAATACCCCTTTGACGAAAGGATTTACCCTAAATTACGCCACGCTACCAATACACACTATATATGCTAAAATGTGTGGCCCAAGTGTTTGTGGAAATGACCGAATGAATATGGAACTTGGTTTCGCTTGCCATGACTATCCGTCATGGGTGTATGCAGCAGTTATGAGGAACGACTAAACCCGCCGACCGACGGCCTGAAGTGATCGGGATTGTTTCGCGTGATCATGGGTGCGTGCGGGCCCAAAATCGCCACGATTTCGGCTTGCTTTTGCTGCTCGGCGAATTTAGAAAATCCTAAGTCAGTTTCTTACGTTTCGTCGCTCCCTCCTAAGTTAACTTTGTCAAATTTCTAAAGGATTTAATCCTAAGTGATTTTCGTCTCGAGGTGGAACTTAGTCCATTAGTGTTTGTGTATAAAGTGATCCAAGTTATACTACTCAGCAGTTTAAGATAGTGTCTAGGGTGAAAATACTTTGAAAAATTGAAAGCACAAGGTAGTGAAGGGTGGGATTTGTGAAGAAAATGGTTTAAGGAGCGATTTGAGGCTTTAATTGAGCGTTTAAGAAGTTAAACTTGTGTTAGGATTGATCCATTGCCTAAGGACGTCTAATCTCAGTTGACAAAATCCGGGCGTTATAGCTTGCCATTAATTTCTAAGTTCCTCATGTCAAATTCTGGCTTCCTCGCTAAATTTCTAACTTACCTCGCTCAATTCCTTCGGTTACCTCGCTCAAATTCTCGCTTTCTCGCCTTCGAATTTTTACCTTCCTCGCTCAATTTCTAGCTTCCTCGCTCAATTTCTACGTTGCCTCGCTCAATTTCTACGTTACTCTCGCTTCAATTTCTAGCTTCCTCGCTCAATTTCTAAGCATCCTCGCTTCAATTTTACGTTGCCTCGCTCACCTTCTTCAATCGCTTCAATTCCTAGCTTCCTCGCTCAATTTCAACGTTGCTCGATCAATTCCTACGCTTGCCTCGCTCACTTTCTACCTCCTCGCTCAATTTCTAGCTTCCCTCGCTCAATTTCCTTCGCTCAATTTTACATTCGCTTTCAATTTCTAGCTTCTCGCTCACTTTCGATTTTAGCCTCGCTTCAATTTCTAGCTTCCTCGCTCACCTTCTAGCTTCCTCGCCATTTTCTGTGTTCCTCGCTTTCATTTTCTAGCTTCCTCGCTATTTCGCTCAATTTCTACTTTCTTGCTCAATTTCTACCTTCCTCGCTTCACTTTCCTCGCTTCAATTTCTACCTTCCTCGCTCAATTTCTGTTCCTCACTCAATTTCTACCTTCGCTCAATTTCTACCTTCGCTTCCTCAATTTCTAGCTTCCTCGCTCAATTTCTAGCTTCTCGCTCAATTTTCCTTCTCGCTTCATTTCGCTTGCCTCGCTTTCAATTTCTACCTTCCTCGCTCAATTTCGAGCTTTCCTCGCTTCAATTTCGAGCTTCCTCGCTCAATTTCTACGTTCCTCGCTTCAATTTCTAGGTTCCTCGCTTTCAATTTCTACCTTCCTCGCTCAATTTCGAGCTTCCTCGCTCAATTTCTACCTTCTTCTCGCTTCAATTTCTAGTTCCTCGCTTTCATTTTCTTCTCGCTTCCTCGCTCAATTTCTAGCTTCCTCGCTCAATTCCTACGTTGCCTCGCCAATTTCTAGCTTCCTCGCTCAATTTTCCTCGCTTCAATTTCGCTCACTTTCTTTCCTTTCGCTCAATTTCTACTTCCTCGCTCAATTTCTACTTCCTCGCTCACTTTCTAGGTTCCTCGCTCATTTTCTAGCTTCCTCGCTCACTTTCTAGCTTCCTCGCTCAATTTCTACGTTGCCTCGCTTCAATTTCTAGCTTCCTCGCTCAATTTCTAGCTCTCCTCATTTCCTCGCTCAATTTCTACGCTTCCTCGCTCAATTTCTACGCTTCCTCGCTCAATTTCTAAGTTCCCTCGCTCAATTTCTAGCTTCCTCGCTCACTCAATTTCTACCTTCCTCGCTCAATTTCTACCTTCCTCGCTCAATTTCTAGCTTCCTCGCTCAATTTCTACCTTCCTCGCTTCAATTCATTTTCTTTCTAGCTTCCAATTTCCTCGCTCAATTTCTAGCTTCCGCTCAAATTTCTACCTTCCTCGCTCAATTTCTCCCGCTTCCTCGCTCATTTTCTGGCTTCCTCGCTCAATTTCTAGCTTCCCTCGCTCAATTCCTACGTTGCCTCGCTCAATTTCTAGCTTCCCTCGCTCAATTTTTACGTTGCCTCGCTCAATTTCTAGCTTCCCTCGCTCAATTTCGAGCTTGCCTCGCTCAATTTCTACCTTCCCTCGCTCAATTTCTAGGTTCCCTCGCTCAATTTCTACCTTCCCTCGCTCAATTTCTAGGTTCCCTCGCTCAATTTCTACCTTCCCTCGCTCAATTTCTAGGTTCCCTCGCTCATTTTCTAGCTTCCCTCGCTCAATTTCTAGCTTCCCTCGCTCAATTTCTACGTTGCCTCGCTCAATTTCTACCTTCCTCGCTCAATTCCTACGCTTGCCTCGCTTCAATTTCTACCTTCCTCTCTCAATTTCTAGCTTGCCTCGCTCAATTTCTACCTTCCTCGCTCAATTTCGAGCTTCCTCGCTCAATTTCTACCTTCCTCGCTCAATTTCTAGGTTCCTTCGCTTTCATTTTCTACGCTTCCTCGCTCAATTTCTACCTTCCTCGCTCAATTTTTACGTTGCCTCGCTCAATTTCTAGCTTCAAGCTCAATTTCTAGCTTCCTCGCTCAATTTCTGTGTTCCTCACTCATTTTCCTCGCTTCCTCGCTTCCTCGCTCAATTTCTAGCTTCCTCGCTCAATTTCTACGTTGCTTCGCTCAATTTCTACCTTCCTCGCCACTTTCTACCTTCCTCGCTCAATTTCTACGTTGCCTCGCTCAATTTCTACCTTCCGCCGCTCAATTCCTACGTTGCCTCGCTCAATTTCTACCTTCCTCGCTTCAATTTTAGGTTGCCTCGCCACTTTCTGCTTCCTCGCTCAATTTCTACCTTCCTCGCTCAATTTCTAGTTCCCTCGCTCATTTTCCTCGCTTCCTCGCTTCAATTTCTAGCTTCCTCGCTCAATTCTACGCTTGCCTTAATTACTTCTTCCTCGCTCAATTTCTACAATTAATTTCTCACTTTCTACGCTTCCTCGCTAATTTCACCTTCCTCGCTTCGATTCTACGTTGTCTCGCCATTTTCGCTTCCTCGCTCAATTTCTAGCTTTTCCGCGCTCAATTTCTACCTTCCTCGCTCACTTTCTTTCGTTCTCGCCATTTTCTCGCTTCCTCGCTCAATTTCTAGCTTCCTCGCTTTTCGCTTTTCTACGTTGCCTCGCCAATTTCTAGCTTCCTCGCTTCAATTTCGAGCTTGCCTTCGCTTCACTTTCTACCTTCCTCGCTCACTTTCGAGCTTCCTCGCCACTTTCTAGTTTCCTCGCTCAATTTCTACCTTCCCTCGCTCAATTTCGAGCTTCCCTCGCTCAATTTCTACATTCCCTCGCTCAATTTCTACCTTCCCTCGCTCAATTCCTACGTTCCCTCGCTCAATTTCGAGCTTGCCTCGCTCAATTTCTACCTTCCCTCGCTCAATTTCTAGGTTGCCTCGCTCAATTTCTGGCTTCCCTCGCTCAATTTCTAGCTTCCCTCGCTCAATTCCTACGTTGCCTCGCTCAATTTCTAGCTTCCTCGCTCAATTTGTAGCTTCCTCGCTCAATTCCTAGGTTGCCTAGCTCAAATCGTAGGTTCCCTCGCTCGTTTTCTACGTTGCCTCGCTCAATTTATACGTTGCCTCGCTCAACCATCGACCTGATGGAATCTTGGAAAATAACTAGGTTGGTTGGCTAAAGTAGCTTCTCTTACCTCAAAATCATATGTGGTACGTCAAGTAACTATTTTTGGTTTAGAAGATATTCTTGTTAAATGATTAAAAAATAAATGAAAAAAAAAGTGGGAAAAAATTTTATATACTTATATATACCTATTTATATAAATATGTATTAAAGAAAATTGTAGGTAGAATAAATTTCTCCATGTAAAAAATAAAAATAAAAATAAATAAATAAAAATTTCATAGATCGGCACAGACATCATAATTATGGCTACTGCTATAATCCGTAGCTAAAGGTAAAACACATTTTCGATATATCGACAGACAATGATATATCGAAAATTGTAAGATTTTTGAGGAAAACTCACTGACAAGCTTCAGATTATTTTCGATATATCGACCGTTAGTGGATATATCGACGTTGGTTTTTTTTTTTTTTTTTTTTTTTTTTTTTTTTTTTTTTTGTCATTTGTAATTCCACCACTTTTTGTGGGTCATATTATGAGGTATGTGTTATATCCAAACCGTCCATTTATTTGGCGAGCTCATATTCAGCTTGAGACTAAAAATAAGATAGATCTAACTATCAAGTTGACCACACTGTAAAAGGCAATGGGGAATTGAACGTCTACTATCAAACCCTTTAGGGGTTATAGAAGTTTTAGATCATTATGAAATTTGTTTTTCTTCTTCATCCAGGTCTTTGTGACCTATGAATGAACTTAGACGGGAGGATTTCTCACGAACATCACAAGAGGCCCCAAAAGTTTTTAATGGTCGACGCTCATTCAACATTGTTTCTCGTAATGTGGTACACTTGAGATTTGCACATACCTCATTTTTGGTCGTATACCATAAAATGATATGGAAAAATATATGGACGGCATGGATGAATAGCATACATCATGGTGGGGCCCACAGACCACCGACCCCACTTTTTTAAGCCGTCGTACAACTCTCGGCTTCGAGGACCGTCACGCACGTCTTCGCCGCGAAAAGGAGGGGTAGTTTCGTCCTCAACGTCGCTGTCCGCACGTGCTAATCTAGATTGGTAACTAAGGTTTGTATTCTTTCATAGAAACCGCTGGGTAAAAGGGTTTGTCTACAGTGGTCATTTTCTCAATAGTCTGTGATCTTTCCGTCCCTGAGTGCACACTTTCCATACTCGTACGGCCTACCTGATGTGCGAGCTGGGCAGAATTTGGTGCTAACGAACAATCCAGACGGGCCCACGTGGCGAACGTCCCGGGTCTCACCCCGGTCATGCACGTTGGTGGCGCATGAGTGCCGGCAGGTAGGGGTGTACACGAGTCGATCCGAGTCGAACTAGGCTCAACCCAGCCTGGCTCGGTCACTAGCCAAACCCAGCTCGGCTTGGTCACCGGGCCAATATGTCCAGCCCGAACTCGGTTTGGTCAGCAATCGGGCGAGTTCGGACCAGTTTCGGACCTTACAGCAAATTCATGGGAAAGACTTTAGCAGATAATTTGCATCCCATTACAAGGCCCCCGATCAACGGTTTAGATAGTTAAACTATAAACTTCACAAAAAATCTAACTCGTTAAGACATTATAATTCATTTTTGTATTTAGATGAATTTAGGCTGTTCAAGTTATACATCTGTGAGGTGGATGAGTTATTGTCACTTCAAAGATGGGCGGTGAACTATCCCAGTAGAGTAAAAGAGAAAGGGACGGGTAGGATTTTGAATATATATATATATATATATATATATATATATATATATATATATATATATATATATATATATATATATATATATATGGAAAAGGTACAATGCGCCAAAGCTGACGATAAGCTCCCATGAGGTCGAGCTGTGTGGGCCCCACCGTGATGTGTTTCAACCATCAACATCGTTCATTTGATGGGTCCCCTTTAAATTATGGGATGTCCCAAAAATTAGCCGTATACGGAACTCAGGTAGGCCATACCATCTAAAATTATGTGAAGACATCGTTAAAACATATAAAAGCACTTGGCGGGGCCCACCTGAGTTTTGCATGCGCCTGAAACTTGGTCTGAACCCTCATTCAAGTGGGACACACATAATGGATGGGCTGGATTTTCAAACTACATCTCGATGGGCCCTCAAAAATGGTTATGAATGTTTTAATGGTGCACAGCCCCTCTGCACTTCTGTATGTGGTGTAGCCCACAAAAGTCACGGATTGACTTGATTTTTGAGACCTAGGCCCATAATGGAATGGTGCATCTGACTGATGGGGTAGATGTTCGAAACCTCATGGGGGGTTAAAATCAACTCAAGCGCATTATACCTTTCCCCATATATATATATATATATATATATATATATATATATATATATATATATATATATATTACACCACTCGGCTAAGTTGTGCTGGGTCGGGCCAGGTCGAGTCGGGTTTCTGATCGAGTCGGGCCGAACTGAGACCTATCCGAACTCGGCTCGAACTCAGTTTTGGGCTGAAGAAAATGGCCCGTCCTAACCCGAACTCAGTTTCTGGTCGGGCCGAGTTGAACAAGTTAACCGGGCTAGCTCGATTCGTTTACAGCCCTACTGGCAGGTGCACATGGGCGGCTACAAATAGCATGTGGACGGGAGTGGGTTAGGTGCGGCACCGGCTCCATTCAGCACCATGCAGTCCTGATAGTGGGCCCACCTTGATGTATATGTAGTATACCGACGTTGTTCATCCGTTTTCCAAGATCATTTTAGGGTACAGGACTAAAATTGAAGCTGATTCAAATCTTAGGTGGATCACACTAAGAAAAAAATTGTGATTAACTAATAAAAACTTCTTTTTTGGACCACAAGATTTGGATCAAGCTGATATTTGTTTTTTACCCTCCATCCTGATCTGTATTACCTTATCAACAGGTTGGATGGAAAATAAACATTACAGTGGGCCCTAAATATTTTTAATGGTGGGCATTCCATGACCACGTTTCCTTTGGTGTGGTCCACCTGAGATTTTAACTTCTTCGTTTTTTTGTCATATGCCCTTAAATGAGCCGTAAAAACAGATGAATGGCGCGGATATACAACAGATACATCAAAGTGGGTCCCACGGTCAGGCCGCACCGTGTTGGGTGACGCCGAGGCCGCACCTAACCCGCTTCCGAAGTGGGCATGACCAAAAAGGACCTTGATTAGATGGTCCATGTCATCTCTGGTCTGTTAATGGAATGATATGATGTTGTGGTCCTTGGATCCTATTTCACCATCCAACTTTTAGGGGCGCGGCTTCAGTAGATTCCCCGATCTATCGTCGTGGGTGGATACCAGACTACGGGGCCCACCTTGATATATTTTATTTACATCCAAGCCGTCTATAAATTTTGAAATATTATTTTAGGATATAGTGACAAAAATGAAGAATAATCCAAACTTATATCTACCATAATATAGAAAAGGTAGTGAATGAATACCCACCATTAAAACATTTTAGGGCCATCAGAAAAATTATTTTCCATCCAACCTGTTGATAAGATCATAAAAACATGGATGAACGGAACAAACAAATATCACCTTAATCCAAAGATTTCATCACCCACAAGAAGTTTTTAATAGTCAGTCACCACTGTTTTCTGTAGTGTGGTCTACCTGAGATTTGGATATGGTTAATTTCTAGGGATAATGCCCTTGAATGAGGTTCAAAACGGATGGACCACGTGGATTTAAGGAACATACATGAAGGTGGGCCCCACAGTCTGAGATCCACTCACCTTGGTACATCGGTGGATCCACCGAAGCCGCACCCAACTTTTAGGTGCGTATCATAAAGTCGTTGTGCCCAAAATATCAATGGATGCTTTTTCATTGTCATACAATCAATTCCATGGTAGGTACCATTGATGCTGACTTTTACTTACTACTACTCCATCAGCGGATTTCGGAGATATCTAAGAACTTAAATAAAATGCTTTTGGATGGTACTATAGTCTTGGTGGGCCATCATGGACCTGTGACCCGCCATCTCATCATCGGAAGGGGATTGGCTGGTGTACCACACACCATCCATTTAGCTGGTGTGTTGACGTCAGTAAGTTTTGTGGTTCCATCATGAGGTACATGTTATATCCAAAGTGTTCGTAAGGTTTGAAGGGAAAAATAAGACAAATCTAAAGATTAAGTAGACCACACTCAAAATGAAGTGGTAGATTGAATGTCTACCATTGAAATCCTATTGAGGGTTATAAAAGTTTCGGATCAATATGATACTTTTGGTCTTTGTGACCTTATGAAAAGATTGGATGGAAAATAAACGTTATGGTGGCCCTATGAATGTTTTAACGGTAAAAATCATTATCCCGCTGCTATTTGTGGTGTGGCCCAGTTAAGCTTTAGATATGATTCATTTTTTGTCTCATGCTTTAAAATGATCTGGACAAATGGACGAACGGTGTGGATATAATAAATACATCATTTTGGTTATGATTCTCTTGTGGGACCTAAAATTAACTAGTCTTTGCAAGTACCCACAGGTAGTCGCATGCTCTCTGCCAGTGTGTATGGGCGCACATGTATCATGTGGGCCCCATTTGAAAAAACCAGACCTATCTGATCATCAGGTGGGCCACACCATTTGAAACGAAGGATACGTGATGGTCTGACTCAATATACAATTGTGGTCCATCTAATGAATAGATCAGCCTGATTTTTCTGATGAATTATCTTCATGATTGGACTTATCGTTTGCATGGTACAGATTTTATACACAAAGCAGCATTTTAGCGGGAATGATAGGCCTGCATCCCAAGCTAGGGTGCGATTGCTTATTTACAGGTGATCAGTCCTCTATGGGTGCATTCTCACTCCCCATCCATGAGAAATACTCATTACGTGAGACACAATCGTAGTGTTTTTATGTCATCCCACCCTTCCATCATGGTACACACGTAATGAAAATGGGATGTCACAAAAACTTAGGTCGATCCAACCATTGGTGGGACCCATATGAACATAGAGGCTTTTGAGCGTTTGTTCATTGGTTTCTATGGTGTGACTCACCTGATAGTTGGATCGAACCAATATTCTGAGCATTTTGATTTTCATAGTGGCTTGGATGTTATGTAAACACTATGGAAGCCTCACACACAATTAGTTAGACATACAACTAATTGTATTTGATTATTTCCCTGAGTTGGGATCCAGCTGGGGTTGATAATTTCCTGGCCTACTGTTCATTATTCTTTTATTAATTATAGAAAATCAATGAAATCAATCCACCGTAGCTTGCAAACTTCGAACTTCTTAGATATTTTGGCAGGCGCTTAGAAATTGTACTCAGAGTACTTTGATCAAACTATATTGTCCAAATCAGGGAGACTGAAGAATGGGTCAACATGTAATATTGTTTGAACAATCCCAACTTCTGATTAATGAGCACTTGAATTTTTGCATGTTCATGTATCGATGACTACTTTAGTAATCAAAGATGAGTTTTGCCTTATAATCAATTTAAATTGTGGCCCCAATCTATTCTCTTTAGAAGCATGCCATTTCCATACATTTAGACTATGTACAGAATATGTGGCTCATGCATATGATTCACGTAGCAACTACACGGTGAGAAGATCATGATCCACTAAGAAAACTATTCATAGCTGGAATAAAGTTGATGGTATTGAAAATTGTTCTCTATGCAACAAAATTGACTTGGTTATGTAAGCTTAGCCTGTGAATTTATCCAACATAGCAAACTTTTTAAAATAGTAAATTTATTTAAAATAATAGAGATGATTAAATCAATTTAAATACTTTATAACTCAAATAAGAACTTTTAGTTATGGTTGAACTCTTTGAATCCTGGAACATAAAAAATGAAAATAACTAAAAATAGTATCATTTGACTTCAAATTGAAAATTATCCTGTAAAATGACCTTATTTTGTAAAGTCATTTAAGAATCTAAGGTGCCATTAATTGACCGAGTCATGAGGCTCATCCTTAGCTTTACAATGATCATATCTTATAAATTGTAATTCCAATATACAACTGCAAAGTTATACTTGTTGCAGGTTGTATTGTGCATTAGGCATTTTTTGCCTTAGTTCAGACCTTTACCTTAGCTTCTTTTGATCATGGCACTCCATTAATCATTTGTGACTTATTTTACATTAATAGCGATCTAAATACACATCTCAATTTGACACTAATTGGTCCCTAATCAACATTTGCTTTGATTCCATCATTTTAACCATTTAATAAATGAGCCAATTCACTCACTTATTGTGAGCCTTCTAATTAGCTAATAGGGGATTTTCAAGTCCATGCCCAAGTACTTATCACTTCTTGGGTTATACTTGCAAGCTTTAATATATTGTGGAAAATTCTCCACTGCTGCTTTCCGTGGGAGTCTGGCCGTGTCTCATTCCTAGTAGTGTAGTTAGTCATCCTCTTTGTTGGCTTTCTCTTATGTTATTGACGTAGGGGAGGACGTGAGGCCGAGCACTATCTTCCTCAAGAAGATAACTATTCCGAATCCACGGAACTTCTCTGGACTCCTCACAGAGACTTCTCGAATCCACGAGGAAAGAAAGCAGGAAATATAAATAAATTCTAATAAATTCGAAATTGATTAATGAATGAATAAAAACGAGTTCACAATCTTTTAAATAGGGGTACCAAGCAATGGGAAAGAAATCATAATCAAACTACAACTAAAACTACTAGAATTCGTGACTTACTATAAATAGTAAACTTACTATTTATAGACGGTCGTGATGTCTACTAGTGCGCAAGGTTTTTGGCCAAAAATAGTAAGTGTCCTATTTGAATTCACCAAACTATTCTCCTAATTTTTCTAAGCTCTTTTCATGTTGGGCGCAACTCCTAAAGCCCAATGGATGAAGAGTTATAATCAAACTAAAACTTATTATTTATAGTAAAAACGAAATTAAAACAGGGAAACGACCATCGATCCAGAGGTATTTCACAAATCTGGGTTGCGTAACTCGGCATAGCGGGGTTGGTTGGCTAAAGTAGTTCGTTCTACCCCAAAATCATATATTTTACGTCAGATAACTCATTCCAGATTGCGAGATACGCCCGATTTAAGGTCCGATGGTCTGGATCACTTCTGTCATCAACCGGGCCTTTTCTGATCCATCTTAGCCATGTAACTGTCCGTAACCCGCTCTAGATCAGTCTCCTCCACCTCAAAAGAACCCGTCCTCGAGTTCTCATCATGCTCTGGTTCATGATACTCGGTCAGGTCTGCGACGTTGAAAGTCTGTGAGATTGTCATGTCATCTGGAAGATCAACAACATAAGCGTTGTCATTGATCTTTCAGATAATTGGTACCGGTCCAATCTTTTTATTATTCAACTTGTTGTACGTCCCGGTCAGAAATCTTTCTTTGCGTAGATGAACCATTACTTGGTCGCCCACCTCGAACACTTTTTGTCGCCGATGCTTGTTTACTTGCTCCTTTTACTTTTCGTTCAAGGCATATAGCTTGGTCTGTACCTTCACATGAATGCTCATGATCTTGTTTGCCATATGTTCTACTGCAATGTTTATGCCTGGGAGCTTGGGCAGAGGGACCAAGTCTAGTATGTGGCAAGGTACTCGTCTGTAAATAACCTGGAACAGGGATTTTCCTATCGAGCAATTTACCATGTTGTTGAATGCAAACTCCGCTTGAGACAAAGCTAAATCCTATTGCTTCGGATTTTCTCCTGAAATATATCGAAGGAGGTTTCCTAACGTGCAATTCACAACCTTCGTTTGCCTGTCAGTGTGTGAGTGGTAGGCACTGCTGAACTGAAGTCGTGTATCGAATCGAGTCCATAAAGTCCGTCAAAAGTGGCTTATGAACTTCGTGTCACGGTCAAAAGTAATAGTTTTGAGAACCCCGTGTAGCCGCACAATTTCTCTTAAGAATAGATTCGCCACGTGTGTTGCATCGAGAGTCTTCTTGCATAGAATAAAGTGCGTCATCTTAGAGAAATGATCTACTACCACGAACGCCGAATCCATGCCGCGTTGTGTTCGTGGGAGACCAAGCACAAAGTTCATAGATAAATCCTCCTAAGGGCCGTCAGGTACGAGTAACGAGGTATAAAGGCCCGTATTATGAGATTGCCCCTTGGAGGTCTGACAAATATAACAACGTTGGACTGCCTTTCCGACATCACGTACTAATAGCGGCCAATAATACGGTTCTTCCACAAGAGCTCACGTCTTATCTCACCCAAGGTGTCCACTGAGGCCACCTCCATATAGCTCTTGGATTATCTGTTCCCTTAGCGAACTGTTCGGGATGCACAATCGATTTCTCTTGAAAAGGAACCCGTCTTGCATATGTAAGTCGCCGGGGTGACCTTTCTAGCATCTAACCCATACGTCCTTGAAGTTGTCATCGTCGGCATATATGTCTTTGAGACGCTTGAACCCGACAATCTCATTGCTCATAGTGACTAACAAAGTTACACGGCGACTCAGCGCATCGACTACTTTGTTCTTTTGCCCTGACTTATGTTTTAGCATGAACATCAATTTCTGCAAAAAATGAGATCCATCTATCACGCACACGGTTAATATTAGCTTGACTATTAATGAATTTGACAGCTTGATGGTCCGTGTAAAATATGAATTCCCTTTGAATCAAATAATGTCGCCAGTGTCGCAGTGCGTTGACCACCGCGTACAACTCAATCTTATATGTAGACCGCTTCTTGCGTGCATCGCTAAGTTTCTCACTATAGAAGGCTATTGGCCTACCTTCTTGAGACAAAACTCTCCCAATCTCGACATATGAGGCATTACATTCGACTTCAAACAGTTTGTCGAAGTTGGGAAGTACAAGAACCGGGGTTGTGGATAATCTGCGCTAGATTTCGACAAAGCTTCTATCGGCTTCGTCAGTCCACTGAAACTGCCCATTTTTCATGCAATCTATGATTGGTGGCATAATAGTACTGAAAATTTTCATGAACCGACGATAGAATGTCGCCAGTCCATGAAAATTTCGTACTTCATGAATATTTGTGGGAACTGGCCATTTTCTGATTGCCTTCACCTTTTCCTCATCCACCTGAATGCCCGTGGATGTTATGACAAAACCCAGAAACAATAGACTATTAGTCATGAAGCTGCGCTTTTTAATATTGAGATATAGTTTATTTTTAGTGAGCACTTGAAGGACTTTCTTGAGGTGTTTCATATGGGTGGTTTCATCTTGACTGTACATCAAAATATCATCGAAATAAACCACAACGAACCGCCCAATGAAAGGTTTAAGAACTTGGTTCATCAATCTCATAAATGTGCTAGGAGCATTCAAAAGACCGAAGGGCATGACCATCCATTCGTACAATCCTTCCTTGGTCTTAAAGGCCGTTTTCCACTCATCACCCAGCTATATTTGAATCTGATGGTAGCTGCTCCTTAGGTCCAATTTAGAGAATATTTTTACTCTCTCTAGTATGTCCAATATATTGTCTAACCGCGGTACAGGAAACCTGTATTTTATGGTGATTTTGTTAATGACCCGGTTGTCGACACACATGCGCCAAGTTTCATCTTTCTTTAGAGTTAACAGAACTGGTACAACACATGGGCTCATGTTTTCTCGAATAAGAACCTTACGGATCAGCTCCTCCACTTGTCCCTGCAGAATCTCACACTCATTCGCTAATGAGGACGATTGGGTAAACTGAACTTAGGAACAAAGTCGATATGGTGTTGGATATCCCGCATAGGGGGTAACCCATTGGGAATGTCATCGGGCTAGATTTCTTTGAATTCATGTAACAAGGGTCTTAGTCTTTCAGGGATGATGGTAGACTCGAGTTCTTCCCTTTTCACAATTAATGCATAAGCCTGTCCCGTTTCTTTGGAATGACTCTCCACTTTAGAAGTTTCATGAAGTCCCATATGGTTAAGAGAAAATGGCCCTCCACTTTAGAAGTTTCAGGTGGTCCCTCTAGATCTATAGGGGCTAATATGGTCTTTCGGCCGTCCTTGTTGAAGATATATATGTTATCTCGCCCTTTATGAGTGGCGTCACGGTCAGATTGTCAGGGTCGACCGAGTAGTATGTGACATGCTTCCATGTCAACCACATCGCATACTATTTCATCCTTATAATGTTTGCCAATTGAAAAGGATATGGTGCACCGTTCAGTTACCTTTGTTTCACTGACCTTCTTGATCCAACCGATTGTATATGGGGACCGATGACGTTTCGTTTTCAGTTGTAATTTTTCCACAATAACCTTGGAAATGATGTTCTCGCTGCTTCCACTGTCAATGATCATGTATAAACCTTTCAATTTACCGTACACCTAGTACGGAAGATGTTATGCCGCTGTGGATACACTTCTTTTCTTGGCACATATAATAGCCGCCTCACGACGAACGACTCGCCATGATCTTACTAAATCTATCCTAAATCATCTGCCTCGTCCTCGGTGGTATGCTCCTGTTCTTCAACATCTGGATCTTTATAGGCGTTATCAGCACTACCATCATTAATGGCGAGGTTTGCCACTTTTCGCTGGGGACAAGTATTTGATAAGTGGCTTGGTTGGCCACAATGATAGCAGTTGTTGGGCCTTTGCCGAGCATATGGGTTCGGGATTCTACTTGGACCAGCAGCAGTCGATACGCCCCTTTGGGGTCTTGCTTGCCCACTTCCCTGATCTCAGTTCTCAGACGTAGGAGGTTGAGTGCGTGCTCCTACGGGCTCCTTCCCCTTAGGGTGTGGAGCTCCCTGAGGTGGACCTACCACAGTGATCCTTGCGATAGGATAAGTTGTGTGTTAGGATGTTCAAGTTGTGCTTCCGCCCGAGTAGTCAACTTGATCGCATCATTCATCGTCTAGACGGACTACATCTAAACCCGATCCTAGATCGTCATACGAAATCCACCGTTGAATCTGGCGACTTGCTGTGATTCAGTTTCGACCAAATCGTTACGCGTCGTCAAGCGGTAAAATTCTTCTGCGTACTCTCTCACCGACTACCCTATCGATAATTTTGACATTGTTGGAATAATACCTGATCGTAATCACTAGGGAGGAATCGGGTACGTAGTAGCTGCTTCATCCACTGCCATACGCGGATTGGTGCTTTCATCTGCCTAGTTTGTGTGAGTTACAGTTGTTCCTACCAAGCTGAAGCTCCTCCTTTCAACTTGTAGGCCACAAGCTTGACATTCTTTGCTTCATGGATGTCCATATAGTCGAAAATTCGCTCAACTTAAGAAAGCCAATCGAGAAAATTCTCAATGTATAGTTGGTAATTGAAGTTAGGAATATCAACCCGCATCTTGAATTCTCAATCTATGCGATCTACTCGATTGCCACCGTGTCTGGGGTGTTGAAAAATTATATCGTTGATCTCTTCCTCACTAGAGCCTCCTGTCCATAGGAATGACCCTTGGATGCACTGCCGGTACTATCCTGCTATCAGGGCGATTACGAGTTTCAGCAATTGGCGGTAGAGGATTACTATCAAGAACACAGAGTTGCCCTATGGTTTTCGCCAAGAGATTCGCTATGCGGTTCATGGAAGTTTACAGCCCTTGCATGGCTTGCGGATTCTCTTGCTGCGCTGCTTCGAAAGCTGCCGCCGTTAAAGGTAAATTCCCTGAAGCACCGCCCATGAGATTATTGCTCGACCCGTCGTTAGAAGTCATCTATCCGAGGAAAAACCTTGCTTTGATACCAAACTAACGCAGAGGAAGACGTGAGGTCGAGCACCGTCTTCCTCAAGAGGATAACTATCCCGAATCCACGGAACTTCTCTGGATTCCTGACAGAGACTTCTCGAATCCACGAGGGAAGAAAGCAGGAAATAGAAATAAATTCTAATAAATTTAAAATTGATTAATGAATGAATAAAAATGAGTTCACAACCCTTTAAATAGGGGTACCAAGCAATGGAAAAGAAATTAGAATTAAACTACAACTAAAACTACTAGAATTCGCGACTTACTATAAATAGTAAACTTACTATTTGGTGATGTCTACTAGTGCGCAAGGTTTTCGGCCAAAAATAGTAAGTGTCGTATTTGGCTTCACCAAACCATTCTCCTAATTTTTCTAAGCTCTTTTCACGTTGGGCGCAACTCCTAAATCAAATGAAGAGTTATAATCAAACTAAAGCTTACTATTTATAGAAAAAACGAAATTAAAATAGGGAAACGACCGTCGATCCAGGGGTATTTCCCAAATCCGGGTTGCGCAACCCGGCATAGTAGGGTTGGTTGGCTAAAGTAGCTCGTTCTACCCCAAAATCATATATTTTACGTCAGATAACTCATTCCGGATTGCGAGATACGTCCGATTTAAGGTTCGATGGTCTGGATCACTTCTGTCGTCGACCGGGCCTTTTCTGATCCATCTTGGCCATGTAACTGTCCGTGACCCGCTCTACATCAGTTATCCATGGACGGATTTGGTGCCACTGTAAGGTTTTTGTGCCTCCATCATGTAACACATATTATACATGGATGAGATCAAAACCAACATTTTTTAACTTTTAATCATGTATGGGTGGTGGTCCAAATTATATAACAGATTCTCTACCTAAGAGACAAAAATAAGGAACGGCATTGAGGAGGGGCCCATTTATTAGACAATTAAGAAGTTCCCATCAAAGCAACTTTGATTGAGGGGGCTAATCACTGCAGAGCTCAAAGGAGCCTAGTACGGATCATCATACACATGTGATGTCCCACACATGCGGTACACAACTTGGAGGCAAGAAATGAGTGCTGTGATATTTTTTAGTGGCATTCAGATAGACATTAATGGGATGGAGTGTTTGGATTGTGTAATCTCAGCTGCCTTTTTAAAAAAAACTGAAACAAACAAGTCAGTGCCCGACCATAGCATCTCATCTCTTTATTTATGTTTGTTCTTTTTTTTTTTTTTCCCCCCTCTGTGATATAGTTAGATTGGCTCCTGATATATTGGATAACTGAATCCAGCCATATCTCTCTCTCTCTCTCAATCAATCATAAAACACACATATTGACATTAAAAGGTAATAAAGTAGAATGGGGATGAAAGCATAAGGCTCATTTCTTTTTTATCTTTAGCTTTCAAGAAGAGGAAAACATGCAAAGGAAAAGAAAAAGGGTCACTAGGATCTTATTCTCCATGTCTAAGTCTAAATTCCATGAAAAGAAAAGTTAATGAATAATGAATATCTATGCGTGTGTGTGATGGTAAGGCAAATGGAAAATAAGCAATTTATTGAAATCAATATCAATAGTCTTCTTTTCACTTTCAAGAAAAAGGAAATGATATAAAAGATGCAATGGAGAGAGAGAGAGAACCATTTGATTTATCAAGTTTTCTTTTTAGGGGAGAGAGAGAGAGGCGCCACTGGGGTTATCCACTGGGGCTAAATTCTCCATGTCTAGCCCACATGCCCCTAGAAAGAAAACTTGAGAAATCAAATGGCTCTCTCTCTCTCTCTCTCTCTCTCTCTCTCTCTCTCTCTCTCTCTATATATATATATATATATATATATATATATATATAGAAAGAAAACTTGAGAAATCAAATGGCTCTCTCTCTCTCTCTCTCTCTCTCTCTCTCTCTATATATATATATATATATATATATATATATATATATATATATATATATATATATATATATGCGCAACTCTTTCCTTATTTCATATATATAACTTTTCATTTACCATCTTCTTCTATTGCTAAAAACATACACCCTTTTTCTTAAAAACCACCTCCCCTTCATGCACCTTTATTCCACCTTCTCTTTAATTGCTTTGATAGTTCACCACCATATAGTTCCTCTACATAGGGGGACTCATCAGCCATATATGTGCCATGCAGGTCCCCATATTTGGA
Source organism: Magnolia changhungtana (assembly GCA_030180095.1). Taxonomy (NCBI): domain Eukaryota; kingdom Viridiplantae; phylum Streptophyta; class Magnoliopsida; order Magnoliales; family Magnoliaceae; genus Magnolia; species Magnolia changhungtana. The sequence goes on along the minus strand of JASAUF010000555.1, from coordinate 815,350 downwards.
TCTTCGTGCATATCTAAAAAATCACTCTAATAACAATGATCTTAACCACTCATCCATTGACTTCATTCAATCGACATAGTTTTTATTCATCCACTAGGTATCCACCAATTGGACCATTAACATTGCCTGATCAATGTAATTTAGAGGCCATGCTCCATCCACAGTGGACCAATGACTCAGATGGTTTAGATTTCCATACGAGTACCATACACGAGGCACCACCATTTCGAAAATCGTGAGAGTATCGCCCTAGATAAGCCCTTCCCAGAAGGGGACAAAATAATAAATAGATAAAGAGATGCTTAATTAAGTTCTCACAGTGCACTATAAGTTATAGTGCTCCTAATTGCATTGAAACACTTAAGACAATCTAATTGATCGATCTATACTGTCCATTGGGTCCCACACAGATTTCATAAGACACCATGCATGTATCACACCAATCTGACTATGGTAGCGATCTGATCATTGTCCTTTAATATGGACGATCAAGATCATTTACCAAAAACACATCCAATAAAAAATTTGACCAATCTATTTGTTGGACCATCATTGATCGCTTATGATTTTAAAGAGTCCCTTATGTTAGGCAATCCTAATTAATTATCTCATACATGGTTCAGAAAAAAAAAGAGATAGCTACCAAAACAAGGATAAATCACCCTGATTACACTGATTTTTTCATGGCAGCCCATAAAATTTGTTTTGGACTTAATGGACAGCTCAGATCAATTGACTGGAGTGTCCAAGTAGCTAGATGCAACTAGATTATAACTTGTTATAGTGATGTGCTCTAAGAGGACTGGAGCATTGCTCATAAATAAATAAATAAATATTCTCACACCTCATTTTGCACTCTATCAGCCCAAACCCTAAGTTGAAGCACCCAAGATGCTTTCTTGCACCACTCCTAAAGCCAAAGTACAAGTTCTTCATTAAACATAAGTAGCAAGGTAGGGTTGTTGAGAAGCATAGGCCCTCAATTTTCCCTTGACTTGGACCCCACACCAACATCACCTCATGTCTCATGCAATGCCATCTTTATCACAAAGAAACCAAAAGCTAAAAAGCAAACCACGTTCATGACTCTGGTGGGGTGTCAAAGTAGCCTGAGAGAACGTCCAAACCATACATGTTTGGCAAAAACCCCAGGGGAATTAACCCTTGTTAGATTGAAAATTTCAAACCCTCTTCCCTCCCATAGGTCTTGTTTTGTTTAATATTCGTTAAAAAATTATCAAAATCCTTCTTCCTTTTGTTTTTTCACGGTGTGCGTTTGATGCAGTGTTTTAAATATTGGTGACCGTACATGTACATGTTGATGCCCACACCATCCAAATTAAATAGTTGTTCCTATCGCTGAAAGAAGATAGTACATCACATTGATGTGAAAACCTAACCATCTGATTTGGCACGTTGAATTTGAACCCCTGGTATTTTGCATCGAACCGCCATGTGGTGGTCCTTGTTTGTACATTTAAGTTAAGATCGCCCATTAGTGTTATTTTCAAGGTAAGATCCAACCAGAACGGGCCTGACAAATTGGATGGTCTAGATTGTTAAGGCGATGGTGGCTGTATATGCTTATGAAATGCGTGGTGTGCTTCCATACCGGGACATGACTTCTCTCCTCTCATTTAAAAAGTGTGAAGTCTATTTTTCTCAAGGATTTGGAAAGTTTCACTTGCTGGTATTTTATTTACAAAATGGAAACACATGTAGAGAAAAATAATATAACTTACAACAGTTCCATATGTACAGTGAGAGGGTAAGAGAGAAAGGCAAGCTTTGTAGTCTCTGATTTCTCATTTTTTTTAGTGAAAATGAATCTCCAATTTACTATCCTATAAAGTGAGTAAATTGTTAAACAATGTAAATCTTTGTTCATCTTTATCTTCCTTATTCCTCTTTTGCTCATTCTTTTTTTTTTTTTTTTTTTTTGCTTAGCTTACATCGATTGTATGCGAGTGCTTTTCTACAACATTAATTGTTATACGCATATACATGTGTGGTGGATGACTCACCTCCATTTAGAATATCATAGCAAGAATGCACCCAATTGATGCCCATGATAAAGTTAAGCGTTTGCCAACGAAAGATACGACTTCCTTACTCACTAACAATGTAAAAGATAATCTAATGCAGGATCTCTAAAAAAGGGAAGTCCATTTCCTCATCATTTTAGGGTTTTTTTTTTTTTTTTTTTAGTTGTTGTTTCTTTCTCTCTATCTGTGAAACAGCTTTAAGTTCATTGCCGAAGCTTGTTTCACTCAAAACATGAGGCCTCAAAAAAGACCCAAATTAGAAAAGAAAAAGCCATAGACTTTTTATCCGATCTCGACAACCAACATTCCTTTAGGCCTTATTTGAACACAATTTATTTATTTATTATCTCCTTATACACAGGTAAGGCACTAAATTTCACATACAATATAGTCCATTTAATTATCCTACTTAAGAATATAATTCAAAGTAGTTTTAAAATCTTTTACTTGTTTAGTTACCAATTAATTTATTATAATAAAATCATATAATATATTGCTAGGATCGTCCTTAGGCACCATTGATTACTTGTCCATCCACCATTTATTGGATGGTTTAGATCCCATATGGTGGGATAACTAAACATGATTTTTTTTGGGAGGAATTGATGACCAAAGGTATACCCCACAAGGTGGATGGTACAAATCAATGTTCGGTTGAAATTGGAAATGAATGTTTCAATTTGATTGATATTACAATCAACTATTTGATTGGGGTCAATATATATTGAAGATCAAATGTTGGAATGGACCAACATCAATAATGAGTAGTTTGACTAGGTCAAAACTATAAATGAATTGTCCAAAGTTGGTAAAATTGATGATCATCGATTTGACTAGGTAATATGAAACATGAACAGTCTTAATGGTTCAATGTCGAAGTCCAATGTCTAATTTGAATAATATTTGAACATTAGTAGTCCAATTAAGCCAAATTTGAAGATAGATGACCCATATCAAAGATAACTATTTGATTAAATTAAAATTGAAGATGAATGCTCTGATTGGGTTGAAATTCAAGATGATCAATAGTTTGATTGGGGTAATATTGAAGATTAATGGCTAGAGTGGACCATTTATAATTCCCTCATCCATTGAAGAGAAGATGAGGGAGAGAAATACATGAGAAAGGACTTGAGCATATATTTCTAATAATATTTCTAAAAATTAAGAAAATATACCATCATGCATGCATAATACCCTAAGATTATAAGCATAATGAGTGTTCCAAACGCCTTCATCAACATACCCTAATCCATAGCTCAAGTGGTAGATGGAGTGAAAGATACCTCGTTTCAACACTGAGGTCGTGGTATCGATTCCCTAGTGGGGGTGGCTAACATTGAAAAAAAAAAAAAAAAAAAAAACAAAACAAAAACGCCTTCATCAATGTAATTAATTATGTTATATTGCATTCTTTTTATAATTGGTAAGTCCATAATGAGCTATCCAAACAGGCCGTAGTATTGTGTTTCACCTCCTTGTTTATGCACAAGTGGCACATGTGCCATGAAGGGGAAAACCATAGAAATCTAATTTTAGCTAAATTGCTATGGTCTCTATGGTGTTATCCTAAGACATTTTGTACTTGAAGAGAACTTCTAGAGAAGCACTTAATGTGAATTAAACTGTTCTTATATATTTACAAAGCCAACTAAACTTTCTTTAAATATTTATTTATTTTATAATCTTCCAAAATGCTAGTTCTAAGCCTTTTGGGTCATACAAAAAGCCAGTGAAGCATCTTCATTTGACTAAATTGGTAGCTAGGTATCTTATAATTTACTTTCATACTAGTTTTAAGGTGTAAATTTATAAATACACAAAGTAGAAAGAGAAATGCTTCTTCTCTTCTTTAGTGGGTAATACCTTAAGAATCTACTGCAAAATTCAAACACATACACATGCATGAGCGCGTCCACACACACATTCAAATATTTATGTATGTATAGGTGCATGTATAGATGGAAGTACATACATATATATGTACACATACACACAGAGAGACTCCAAATTTTTGTGAGCACCGTAAGTTGTGGGTGTGTGTGGAACACTTGGGGAGTCTAATCCGTCAATCTAAACTGTTTTCAATTGTTGCAACATATATTTCACAGGCTACCAAGCAAAATTCCCACTGTATGAATTGTTGAAAGCATCTATAAGTTAGCCTTTTATAGCCAATTTCCACCTCATGGATGGGATGTACAGTCAAATATATAGAAGTGATTCTATATATAGAATAATCAATTTATAATAATCCTCAACAACATATGGTTGATTGGACTTACATTTTCAAAGAGATTATGTTGATCCATTTTATAGGCCATTGATAGATGCTTAGAATTGTCCAAATGGAAGGGCTTTTACAAGGTACCTTCAAATTCATTACGTGATGACAGACAGTCGAGTGAATCAATTGGATAAGCAATATAATAGGATAAGCAAGTGTATAGACAAATGCACATACAATTGCACAGCGTAAGACATGTAGATGGGTAGAGCCTGCATTTAATATCAAGACTAGAATCGTAGCTCTAACACTATGTTAAATTTGTGCCTGATTATTCCATTGAAAATTATATACAAATTAAGTATATCTTAACATATATACACTATCTATTTATGTATTTTACATATATAATTGCACATGCAACATTGAAGCTTCAACTTGAGCAAAAACTTATTACTATTTTCACCTTTTGAAGTCCCTCCCCGTTAAAGTTGATCTATTGATTCTCATAGCACCTTAAGTTTGAGAGTGTGATGGGATTAGAGATACATTTATAAATATAACTCTAGGCTATATTACACACATGCGTACATACATACAAACATACATTCATAAAGATGGATTTATAGGTAGATTCATGGATAACTTGTGAGATATGGACGCCATGTATATTTTTTATATGGTTCATAGTGGAATAATCAAGCCATTTTGGCAAAGTAGCCCATAAGTTCAAAGCACTTGAATCACATCTAAAATCATAAGAAAAACCTAAGATCTAGTCAAAGGTCTTTTCTTTCTAATCTATGCACCCTCTCTCTTTTTTTTTTTTTTTTTTTTGTCCAAAACTACAAGTCACGTACAAAGCCCCTTTCATCACTTATTTTTTGACTTGGGTTGCACACAAATACAAGAAAAGACATTTCATATCCATTACAACCTTTAATTATCTTATCCTGCTACAATATTGTACAACTCCATGGTCCTGGTATGTTGGCATGCCATGTTTCTAAGCAAGCTACTATTTACGCCCACGCTTTGTGATTTCTATACACCCATTCTTCTTTTTTGTGAGTAAACAGTGTAGGATGTGTACTATTCCTATTCCCAAAATGGAAAAATGGGTGTGTGCAAAATCCAAAAGGGAGGGTGTACATATCAATTCCTTATCTTATTAGCAAACAAGAAAACAAAAGAGGGATTGAAAACCCAGGACTGTTCCAAAATTCAAACCCATAACAGCGAAATCAAGCATCACACTCGTCCCTTATCTATTTTTTTCGAGACCCACAAAACACACACTCGTGTGGTACCCTGCCCATTCATTATAAGTTACACGTGCAAACATGGCCCACCCAAATGAGATCCCAACTTTCCATCTGGTTCAGAACAATGATTAGATCTTCTCCCTCAAAAATCCAGGCTGTTTAAATCCTTAAGTGAGCTGCCACAAATACAATATAAACTGAAGGTCGAAACAAAATTTTCCTAGCCGTCCATTTTTCTTTTGTGTGATGTAGGCCACTTGACAAGCAAAATGACCTGCTTTTAACATCAGAAGATTGAAACAGTGTAGCCCGTCTGATGGAAGGTTCTGATCACGCACGCATATGAAATACAGGCATGTGTGCCTGCATGTGCATGGTGAGGTCTCCCACACGCGTGTGGGCTTTCCAAAAACCTCTAAGTATTAATTTAATGCGACTTGCTGAATAATCGAGCTCGCGTGCATTGTTCATCCATCTGTTGGAATAAAGAAATATGAAAGAATATTAATATTTTAATTGTTGTGTCTGATAATAACAGAAGGAAAGTTGGAGAAAGTTCCTATTATCATGGGATAGCCTTGTCGATCCAGATCGTCCAAAACGTGGGCCCCACCATGGATGGATAATATTATTAAAATTAGACCGATAGGAGAAACTTAACCATCCGATAACTTGAACCGTCCATCTGATTTTGATGGCCACTGATTAGATGGTCGATATTGATGGAACGGTGTGAATTTCAGGTTATGCTAAATCCAGTGGAGGGCACACAATTTGGATGGTCTGGATTGTCGTCCATCCTTTGCATGCCACGGTGGACATGTCACCACCATCTAATAAACAATGGAAACGCATATGGTAGTGTGGCTGATGGCTGTATCTTGTCAAACTTTTACGAGCTGGCTGAAATGTTACTTGTGAGACAATGCGCGGGCAATGCAAGATAGAAATGCGGCTTTCTCTTCCTCTCTCAGCTTTGATACTCTGGTATAGTGTGATGGTTGATACTCCGGCACTTAGAAATTAATTATAAATTGCATATGCGGCATAGAGGTAATTCAAATTAAACCGTCCAAATTATGGTCCCAGTTGGGATGTATCATGAAGCAAAAAATTAGGCTTATTTGATTATATTTACTGTCGGATTTGTGGACATTTATTGTACAGTAAAAAGATCCTATGGTTTTATTTCAACAAGCAAGTGTCCGCTAATCAAAGGTTGGGATTGTTCAACGAACTTTATTTTGGAACTCTGACTTGCCCACGCTGGATTAAAAAATTCACCTCGTTTAACGCCCTGTCTTAAACTTTTTGAGTGCCTGTGTGTCAACCATCATGCTCTGCCAGAGTATCAAACAATTCCACTTGAGAGTAATGTAGTGCTATCTTAGTGCTCAATCCGGACCACGTGGATCATTGTAAGACCCACTTAAAGAGACAGAGTCCACCACAGATAGGCCAACTGACGGTTCTCTTTTTGTGTAAAGATGATGGTAACCTTTTGAAACATGGATTTGAATGTAAACCATTGATTATATTATGATTTTATCTATCCATATAGATCGAACGGATAGGATCATTTGTAGAATTTCATGCATTTATTATTAATTAATTATGGTGGAACTAACTCGTGAACGGCTCCGATCATCAATAAGCAAGGCCAAACCACCGGATTATCGTTTCATTTCAGTAGTCCGCGGACTACAAGACCTGGCAATCAACCTCGTGCAATGATTACGTAAAACAGTTGTAACGTACACGTTTTCCCGCCAAAAGATGATCAGACAATCTAACCCCTGGGCTGTTATCTGAACGTGTCTCTTGTCCACGTGTGGGATTCATTGTCCATTGATCCAAACCGTTGGTATGATGGGCCCGACAGTCGATGGCGGATGGCCCAACAAATTTTCTAATAGGATGATCCCATCCCTTCTATATGGTGGCATGCATGCAAATTGTCGGTTGAAAGAAAAAGTATGGCACAGACCACATTCAATAGAAAAATGCTAAATATCAAAGGGTTGGGATTCGATCAGGGACATCTGGGCAATCCTCCATCCACTGTGTCCCATCAGATGAACGGTTTGGAGCATAGGCCTCACATGTATCGAATCCACACGAGACTAAACCAAGAATGATCTAAGCACCATAGCTGGCATCAATTAGCCAAGCGGAATTTCTACAGTCAGGATGTTTGATCTGAAGGAGTGGGCCCACCCATTGATAAATCGCCATACCTCTTTCCAGGAAGTGGATTGCGTACTGAGTAAACTCCGTGGGTCCTACTGTCATTCAAGTATTTTATCCACTCCGGCCATCCATTTTAACAGATAATTTTAGGTATTGAGCTAAAAATAAGATCATATCCCAATATTAAGTGGACCACACCACAGGAAACAGTATGAATTGAACGTTGAAAATTTATTGCGGGCGACAGAAGTTTTAGATCAAGATGATATTTGTGTTTTCCCTTCATCCATATATGTGAGATCTTATGAACAGGTTGGATGAGAAATAAACATCACTGTGGGCCTTAGAAATGTTTCAACGGTGGAAATCAATACTCCCACTGTTTCCTGCAGTATGGTCCACTTGAGTTTCATATATGCTTTAATTTTGGGCTCAGTCCCTAAAATAATCCGGAAAAACGGATGGACGGCGTGGATAAATCACATGTATTCACGGTGGGTCCAACAGAGTTTAGTCAGTCAGTACGTACGCAATCCGATTTCCTCTTTTCGCTGAAACCATTGCTGTACTATCGTGATCAACCGTTGCCAATTGAAGGGTTAGGATTTTCTCATTCAAAATGCCCACCTATCTACACCTACGGTTTCGGCTCAAAACCAAGAAATTCATGACAAGATCTATACCGTATCCTTTCACCGTGAGGCACAAGTATGCGTTGTCAGCCGTTGGACCGGAGAGGACGTGCGAAAAAAAGCTCTGTGGGGCCCACCGTGATGTGCGTTTTACATCCACTCTGTCCACTAATTAGTTACCCAGCTCATCTTAGGACGTGAACCCAAAAACTCAAGTGGCCCACACCACATGGAAACGTAGGGATGGGAACTTCTACCGTTGAAACCTTCTTGGGCCACAACATTTTCGATCAGGCTGATATTTGGTTTTCACGTCATCCCAATGGGACTCACCTTTTTAAGGGCTTGGATGGAATATAAACATTTAAAGAGTGGTTCCGAGAAAGTTTAAACGGTGGGCGTTACCATCCCACTGTTCCCGAAGCGTGGCCACATCAATTTTGGATCAGCCTGGTTTTGAGTGGATGTAATACACACATCAGGGTGGGCCCCACAGAGCTTTTTATTGCACCATCTCCCTAGAGAAATTCTCGTCCCTCCGGGGATAGAACATGGAATTAGACCGCAAAAAATCTTTTCAACGGTCAGGATCATACGAGTGGGAGACCCGAGTCTCCTCGTGACGAACATGGATGGCACTTGTGTTTTGGCTTTAGCATTGGAGTTAGGTTGCAGGTATTTATCTATTCTTTTACGGACACCACTCAGACTTACTCACACCTAAAGCTGTACACGAGCCAAGCTCAACCAAGTGTCAAGTTTGATTTAACTTACTAATGTAACACTCCTGTCTTAGCTTTACACAAGCCGAGCTTCTAGCTTGTCTTTATAATTTGAGCTTAAGTTAGTTTGGTCCAAATATTTGAGTCGAATCAAGCCAAGTTCAAATAGGGACCAACTTATTATTATTATTATTATTATTAAATATATATATATATATATATATATATATATATATATATATATATTACTACAAAATAACATAAAAAAGACTAATACAAAAGTAACAACACAAACAATAATTTAAAGTTTAATATTTTCTATAGGACAATAACAATTAACAAAAGTTACGACTTAAAATACAAGTATATCTGAGTGTCAAAGTTCCCAATCATAGAAAGCCATGACCAAAGTAATATAATTACATGGGAGGAACATCTTAATGCAGGTAAATAGGGACCTTCATGTAGATGCAGTCTCACCTTGACCCTTGTTCTTGTCCTCATGTTCCTCCTCAAAATTATAAGTACTATTACCTTCTCAAACCGGATGCAACTAATCTTGACAACATATGAGGGCCTCAATTTTTTTATTTTTTTATTTTGTATAAGTGAGCCATGATACTTTCTCACAACTCTACTCCTTGTACTAAAAGTAGCTTATGATGCCACAATCGAGATTGAAATTAATAATATATTACGTGCCATCATCGTCAACTCTATGTATAATTTCTTACTTTGTTTCAGCTTCCATAATCTCATAACATCAAATTTTAAATCAGAGTTCAAACTATATGGCTTTTTAGGATACAAGTCTAATTCTAATTCAGTTGTTTATTCCGTTACTTTCTCATTTTGTAAGAACGCCATGAAATTGTTATCATCGATATCTTGATCGGAATCATTTTCTGTTAAGTATTAGGCCCAACCTGAGGATGAGCTTCTTTGTTTTGTGTTTCAGCCACAATACCAATATAAAAATTGAATTACTCATTAAGTGAATCATGAGCAAAAAAAAAAAAAAAAACCCTCCTTTTGAACCCTATTTGTAGGATAAATTATGGTAAAACATAATTTAACCATTTTCATCTTATACCGAAGATCAAGAATAGCAACAATGGCCATTAATAACCCACAATTAGGCCAATACTAATCAAAATTTAATTTTATCATGATTTATAGAATTTGGACCTCCATTAGCCCATTTTTGTAAAGTATCTTTAATCTTACAAATTTATGAAATGAACATATTCCCAGTATGATACTTATTTCCTAAAAAAAATATTGGTAAACTGATAAAAAAAAAACTTAAGAAACTTATATACCTCTCTAGACATTTTCAAATCATTTTTAGAAGGCATTCAGACATATCTTCTATCACGATACACAAAGTGAGGAAATGCTTGCTGCAACTCTAAGGACGAATCCAACATTTCATAAGTTGAAGGCTAACGTGTACATATATCGAACTTTAATATCTTCTATGATTTCAAATTCAATCATTAAATTATTTCATTTTATATGTTCAACCTTGAAGGTGATCTCCTAATAGATTTAACACTATCTTAGATATTCTCTATCATCCTATCAATTGTTATAAGCCATTCTCAATTGTTATAAGTCATTTCGCTACAATCAAGTTGAGTATATGGGCACAACCCCTCACTTGAAATATTTTTTCCTCAAAATATAAATTTCCAGTAGCTTCAAATGTTTTTGTAGAATTACAACAACACTATCATTTGTGGAGGCATTATCTAAGGTTATTGTAAAAACTTTATTTACAATGCCCCACTCAACAAGACAACCGTAGATATAATTAAAATTTTTCATGCCACTGTGAGGAAGAATGTGGCGAAGTTTAGAATTGTCATGCATAATTTCCATTTGCATCAACATATTGAACAGTCAATGACATATAACCCTTTCTTTGCTTTGAAGTCATCCAAAAATCTAATGTCAAACTAACTTACGACATTGATGCTAAAAGGGTCTTCAACTTCATTTTATCCGACTCATATATCATCATGCACTTGCTCTTTATTGTTACACAAGATATTTTCTCACATTTGGGAATAAATTTGCATAATCCCATGAAAATCCTACTTTAAAAAAAAAAAAAAAAATCATTTTGAAAGATTTCTCCTTGAGGATCACAAGTCTTACAAATCATTCTTTTAATTTTTCTTTGCCAAATTTATAGTTGGAGAGGTTGGCTTGAAACTCGTCTCCTTCAGATGAGGTAAAGGAAAGTATTTGTTGTTCTTTCCTCAAATTCATAGGTTTCATTTTACCAATCTTAAGATGTCCAAATTTGAAGAATTTCACAATCAAATATTTTCGCCAAAAATTAAAGAAACTTTGAAAGGACACATGCATGAGATTTTTTTTTCTATACATCATAAAGCTAATCTGGAATAAAATATAACAGATGTAAGAGAAACATTTAAAGAGCATAAACCTCATGATTTCACTCTTGCATTGAAGAGCCATGATCCTAACCCTAATCTTAGAGAAGGGGAGAAAATTGCCGAGAGAGAGAGAGAGAAGAGAGAGAGAGAGAGAGAGAGAGAGAGAGAGAGAGAGAGAGAGAGAGAGAGAGAGAGAGAGATCTGCGGCAAGTCATGCGGTTGTGCGGGAAACAAAAAGAGCCGAGAAAATCACCCTTATAGAGAGAGAGAGAGAGAGAGAGAGAGAGAGAGAGAGAGAGAGAGAGAGAGAGAGAGAGAGCAGATGACCAAGTGAGCAGCTGTGTGCGGGAAACCTTTTGGCCTTCTAGGGATTTTTGTGGAGACTCAGATTTAGTAGTGACCCCTCAAGTATCGAGTTTAGTTACTGGTCAATGATGTGGGCCCCACTATGATGTATATGTTTAATCCACTCTGTTCATCCACTTTACAACATAGTTTTAGTGCATGAACCCAAAAATGAAATCTTTACTTTACGAGATTTTTGAAAATTTTGAAATTTTAGATAGCCTTATGCTAACCAACCACCTAATTATTAACAATGTCAAAAATCTACTAGTAAACCACTACTCATACGAAGTACCAGTGAGGAGATTGTAATGTCTCACTTGGGTTGGACTTCAGGAGATAGTAGTTGTAAAGGAAAAAAATGATAAATACAATGCACTAATGAGTAAAGGATAAATAATACAATAAAAAGGATGTTTAAGCGACAATTGGCTTCTAATATACTAAGATCTGGGAGTTTGGTACGGTATAGAGCATACAATCAAGAGTTTCTTAAATAATAAGCAGAGGTTATATGAAAGGGAGGATATGCAAATGCGATAAAAGAAAAATAAAATGGATGGTTGGATCACCACTTGTATACATGGATATATGGGAGGAGGAAAGGAGAGCTAAAATACTCATCTTAAGAGGAGATTATCGTAGATCTTAGATATCGACCCTACTCCGTTGATCTTGAACTATAGAAATGGATTGAATGCTTATATGGACTCACTACAGGAAATCGCTCTTTTACCGATGACATAATTTGTCGTTATTTTATCTTTTTTCGTTGGTAATGATTATTACCGACGAAATCTGTCGTCGGAAAGATCGTCGCAATAAGACCGTGGCTAAAGGTTTTTCCCGACGAAATATGACTTTGTCGACAATGATAAAACAAATACTGACGATTAAAATCATCGATAAAACATGTTACTTTTGGTAGGAAAAAACAATATATTTTGTCTGTAAACACAGCTTATATCGACGAATATCTTTATTGGTAAAATTGTGGATTAACGACATTACTGATGAGTACATTCGTCGGTAAAACAATAATACCGATGAGTATGTTTGTCGACATAAGCCCTCTATTACCGACGAAATAATTCGTCAGTATATCTCATATAGATCGTTGGTATAATTTTTTATATTAATTTTTGCCTACGAAATATTTCGTCGGTATAAGTTTTGAACCTACTATTACCAACGAAATATTTTGTTAGTAATAGTCTGTTTCTTCCTGGTTTCATTTATTTTCAAAATTCAAGAAAAAATTCCTAATATACACCTGTAAATACACTTATTACAATACATTTTCATCATATTCACATCCACATCCATCCAAACACAAACTACATCCATCCAAACACAAACCACATCCATCCATACACAAACAATCCTATCCACATCCACATACAATCCACATTCATCCACGCACAAATACATATAAGTTTAACTGTAACGTCCCGTCCAACCAACACAGTATCCTGGGGCATCCACGTCAGATTGGCCGCAGGACCATCCGTTTAAACTGCTCAAGGTGAGGTACCACCAGTAAAAATTAACTTAGGATTAGCCCATTAGAATAGACCAGGCTGGCCATGATGGGACCTGGCGTGGTCCGCCAAGCCTGATGGCCGTTTGCATTTGACAATAGCCCGTGTGGGCCACCTAGTGACCGAGGAGGGTCAGAAAAAAATCTAAAACTTCAGAAAATCATAGATCTCACTGGGCTTGTGGTCCATCGTGGACAACGGACCCAGTGGACACCCAGAACTGGGATCTGGCACTAGCCGAATGCACCCCACCAATGTCAAAATTGGAATCTGGCACTTACCAATGAAATCGGAATACCAGGCGTTCCAGTTGTCGGATTTCTTCCAAATTTGTGGTGACGGTTTAATATATTTTTCTACACCCTTCCACCAAAGCTGGGACCTGATCGTGGAACGGTGACCGTTGATCGCAAATCAAACCCGTACGGCCAAACCCCGCATCCGATCGATCCCAAATTTTGCATGGCCCTTCATCGGGCCATAGAGCACTTACCCTACAAGTTTCATGGCCAGAGGGCTGCCAGAACTGCCCCAATCACCAGATCAGCCCCCACAGGGCCATTTATGGGATGAAAATGCTTGCTCAGATCATATATCCGTTCATCCGTTCGTCCTTAGTTTTTGCATGGACCTTAGTCAGGCCATAAGGCAACTACACACCGAATTTGGTGGCCAAAGGGGTGTTAGGGCCATCCCAACACCAATAGGAGTCCTATAAGTCTATTTTGGGAATTTTAGGAAGCTTGGGGCCAAAGGGGCCAAGTCTAGAGAATAAAGCCTTAAGGCCCTCTTTCTCATAACCCTTCTCCCTTCTCCAACAAACCCTCTCCCCCTCATAACTCCCTTCAATCTCCCATAATCAATCTTTCTCCCTCATAACTCCACCCATCCACAATCCATCTCTCTCCCTCATAACTCCACAAATCTCTAACAACCCATCTCCCTAACCGTTCTTCAAAGGAAGCTCTTCGCCTTAACCTCAACCATCACCGTTGGTCGTCTAGGTAAGATCCTTTCCCCTCTTCTTCTTGAAATCCATGTATTATGGTGGGATTGGTTTAGAAAGCTAACATGCAAGAGCTTGGTTTAGGGATTCCAGCCGGTCATCCCAAAAGCCTCTTTCCTAGGACGTTTTTCGAGACGCCAACGATCTATAGGTGCGGACTATTATTCTTAGGTGGCCTAGCACCAATTTTAATACGAGTTTAATGATTTTGATTGCTCGGATGTTATATTTGAACGTCTAGAGAGACCCTAGGAATTGTAGCTTGATGAGATTTTATGGATATGTTTGCTTGACTCTCTCTCATGATGTGGATCTCATGCTCACATGGTTTTGTGAATGGATGGTTACATGCTCATGCATTTTTGATTTCTTGGATGATACATGCTCATGCATTTATGAATTCTCCATGCTTGTTGCTCCATAGTATGTATGTTTTCATTACTCTTGTGCAAGTGATTCTCAAGATGGAGGAAGTGCATTACCTTCCTCACAAACCCACACAACTCACACGCACTAAATTTCATGATTGCTTGCTATGAATAGTTGATTCATATGACTGAGATGCATGAGGTATGATGTTGATATGTTAATTGATAGCTTATTTAGACAGCTAGTTTTGGATCACCCTTACACCTGTGGGTTGGTCAGGAACATGAGAAGTGACGGTAGTCCCACCGGTAGGACTACGCTAGGGCTAGACCCGTGGATTTGGGCGGGTGTGTTCGGGTGGCTGTAGTTCGACTACATGGGTCTCTTGTACTCGAGGTCACTTGTCCCACGCTCGCTTGACTCGTGCGGTCTAGCCTACTATCTGACTAACCCTGTTTGTTAACCTTGTATGCTCACCTATGTATGGAACCTGAACCACCCTGCAACCGTTGTAGTCCATAAAAAATTCACTTAAAACGGGTCCATAGTCTCGTGAGCCGGGCATAGTGGAATGGGACACTGTGTCCGAGCTGTCGGCCTACGCTGGGGTACCGCGCCTCCCCTTAGTGATCGCGAGCGATCCCTTTCCTATCGGCACTCCTCATGTGCTTAGAGTCGGGGATGAGGACCCCGACGGGATCACGGACCGCAGGGACTCGGCCTCACGTGTTTATGGGGCCTTGGCCTTGCAACCAGCTTAGGGCAGTGATACGTAGGGTGAATCAGAATCCCCAACCTGTTGGATGAATGGACCTAACTAATAACTCGGCTAACACGATCGCATTGCATCGCATTAGTTAGGGTGGCGACTCGGCAGTCGAGGTCGCGCTGAGGGAGTGTTGCCATATGCGATCGTTAGATGGAGTCGCTCGAGGGAGTGTTGTGGCGAGGGCATGCATCATATCATCGCATTACATGCGCATTTAATAAGAGTTGTAGGTGTTGCTGATTAATTACTTTTCATTAAATTCCTATTATAATTGATGCCTGTTATAACTTAAGATTAATAGTTCACATTGAGTTGATCACTCACTCCCACTCTGGGACGGTGTTTTAAAACACCAACCAGACGCTTCCATAGACACATGTGGCGATGATCAGGAGGAGCTTGGTGAGGCGTGTTTCGAGGAGGAGGATGAGCTGTCTTATTTCCAGATGATGGATGATTTCCCGCCAGCTGGAGAGGCATGATCGGATCGCTGAGTTATGGGCTCAGTCCTATTCTTTTTGGACATATTATTTTGTTGTGATTTTATTGGGTAGCGCCATGTGCCCCTCTTATTCTTTTGGACATGTATATACGTATATGTATGCATTTCTTTCGGTCTCTTTCATTTCAGTAGACTGTGTGGTGATTCTTCATGTTCCAGGAAATTCCAGACTTGCGTAATTAACCAGATCATCCGCATATTAATGTAAACCGGTCATAAGTGACCCCGGGAACTCGGAAGTTGAGTATATACGCGACCCCCGATTTTCAGGGCGTTACATTAACATTTGTATATAAAATAAATCATAAATAAAATAAAAAAATCCTATCCACATCCACATACAACCCACGATATTCATCCACGTACAAATACATATAAGTTTAACATTCGTATATAAAATAAATCATAAATAAAATAAAAAATCATGAAGATGAATGCGGAGGTGGTAGGGCATCAGTGGCAAAGCGTGTAGCGAGAGCCTGAAACATCTCCTGCATCCATCGCTCATGCTCCACCCGCATCTCCTCGATCCTCCTCTCTTGATCCTCCCTTCGTCTTTCCTCCTCCTCCCTACACCTTTACTCCTCTCTCTGCCTCTCCAGCTGCTCTTTGATCTCATCGACGATGACCCATAACTGCTGAACCTCTCTTTCTGCCATATCAGCTCGGCGTTGGGCGCTATCTCTAGCGACGGATCGGATGGAGGCAGCTCTAGTGAGTGCCATGAGCTTGGCACCATGGCCAGGCCCATGCACATATCCAGAAAGGGTGCCAAGCACCTCGCTCAGGATATCTGGCTCACTCCGCTGATTGCCATCAAGAGTGGGCTGATTTCGTATGGTGTTCATCGCCGCATGTAATGAAAACATATGAATTTTCACAACAAATGACATTATTATAAATCAATGCAATTAAGTTTTATAATGTAAAGATTTTTATCCAATTCTCGCTAGCTCTATGATGAACCCAAGATCCTATCGCCTACCGACAGTGAGTCCCTTTATAGAGGTCTACTGGTCCAGGCTCCTGGCTGGTGACGGAATCTCGCTGCGCAATTGAAAGGACAATATAGTTAATACAAATGTATGGAAAGAATATATCAACTTAATAATCACCACTAATTTCTTACCATGTCGTAACGATGTCGTACAAATGACTTTAAACCAGCTACGTGGTTCAGTTGTAACTTTTTCCTGTTCGCAGAATTTATTCTGCTCCTCTTCTGAACATATTATTCATAATACATTGTTATTAATTGTGACTTTAATTGTTACCTTAAGATATCATAAATATGTAAATATTATCTGAAAAGCCTCAAACGAAAATCTCTCGTAGAGTATCCGCCAGTCGTCTATAGTCACGTGCGGTGGTGGGGATAGTACGACCTCATTGTGGGTCCTGCACCACTTATACCACTGGTGTAAATCTCTGCAGTACTCCTTGAACTACTCCTTGACCATGTCGTCTATGACATGGGAAATGTATGGAACACTCAAATCTAAGATAAATTTATTATGTAGTTTTGAAAATAATAGATTAAGGCGATAAACTTATTAAGAAAATAATTTAACCGTAAATAAACTTTCATAAAAGAAAATTTAATTTACTAAAATTTACCATAAGGCGCTGACGGATGAGCTGCCACACATCATCTATCATGTTTGCCCAACGGGGGGTGGTGGCGGGGATAAGAGATCGGCATAAGACATCGACCTCCGACATAAACAACCTAACATTATCCCCAACAGGTTTAAGGCAGTCCTGTCGGAACTCTACCGTCACCATACCATCATGCATAAGTGAATCTAAAACTAACCCATGCGTGGGTCCACTTCCTCGTCGGCTGGTCGACGATGCTGTCGTAAAAGAAATATATAAGTTTAAACATATACAGAAGTTACAAAAAGAAATATATGTCTATATGCAGTGCCTGGTGTATGTGCAACCGAGGGATCAGACGCTTGTGATGCAGCATGTGATGTCGATACTGTCTCCGTCACATCATGGGTGGAAGGGGTAGATCCAGTGCATGAACGACCTGATCTCCCACCTGGTGCTATGACTGAATATGTGCGAACTACAAATTTATAAATTTAAACAATGTCAGTACAAGTGTATGAACATTAATATAATAAACACATTAAACTTTATAGTGCAAGTGGAATATACTAAAACATTATACAAGTAGTATTGATGGTAGAATGAATTTGTGCTTATGCTTAGAGAGATGATTAAAATATGATTAGACCATTACATTATAATGCAAGTAGAACTATCACATCCCAACTTTTGAGGACCCGAGTATATGACTCATTTCCCAAAAACCCGAGTGTTAACCTTAAAATATGGTTAAATTTGAGTGTGTGTGTGTGTGTGTGTGTGTGTATATATATATATATATTTCTACTATCAGAGTAAGCAGATGAGTGTAGAATGGATAAGTAAGCATAAAGGAAAATTTCAAATTTCATTTAGAATGTACAAGAGGTTGCCCATAATGACTTATACAAACCAATGTCTTTAAAATTAACAAATACAATAATTAAATGATCCAATAAATGAGAAATAGTAGAATGCAAGAAAATTTGAGCCGCAAGACCCCTCAGCTTCTCAAGGTAGATACAGTCATGCAACCCTGGCACTTGAACCTGACACCTCATCAGACCGAACCTGAAAATCACTTAAGCCACCTGTACTACCTGTACAGTTATATTTATTTGATGGATGAGTGACCAACTCAGTGTGAACTCCCCTCAAGATTACACACTGCTGCATTAGGTAAGCATAGTTATAAAGCAAAACATACAAAGCAATACATGATGCAGGTCTTATTAGATGCATGGATGCGTGGAATGCAATCATCACCCCAGGGATGCTCATCCGTGCGGACAGTGGGCTCATCACCCATGCAATCATCGAACCTGAAAAACATCATCCAGTCGGAACAATACGTACATCACGTATGATAGCAATAGATGTTAGTCTGTGCCATGTATGCATGATTAGCCAATTCGTTATTAATCTAATTACACTCAGGCAATTTAATTAAGCTCAAGGTCACTACAGGCAACTCTTGGCCTAACCTAGGCCGATGGCTCGGGCATAATGTCCCATGACCACTATCCCCGGCCCATGAGACTAGCTACCATCTTAGGATGTTTAATAAAAATCCATCGACTAGTGGCCAATCATATTACTGTATATGGGGCTTACCATCGCATGGTTGTACAGTATAAAATATCGAATCCATATAGAGAAAATACCAGAACAAAGCTACATAAGACGATATCAAAACAAGTCACATAGGGCATTTATCAAAATAGGCTACATAGGTGAGTATCAAAACTATGTGAAAAAAGACCATCCTTAAAAACCATTAGACACAACAACCCTGGATGGTAGGCCCACATCAATGGTTAATTTAAACCACCATTCAATAACCATTAAGCTGAAGGTCCATTACAAGCACAACCAGTCGGGTTATATCCCAAGTATGGGTGTACATTTATAGGTGGGACATTCTCACTGATGTACCAGTTTAAGTTTCATAAGCAATCCACAAATAATTCACAAGCATGAATGAATATGCAGGATAAACATTAGGCATGTAATGTAGCAATTCAATTCTAACAATTAACACATGTGGCAATAAAATGGAGATCAATTATAAATTAATATAAAAACTATAACTTAAGCTAATAGAAAAATGGAAAGCTCAAGGGGAAGAATCATCACCTGACTAGTCAAATCGCCAATGCCAACTAAGGCTGCTAGGAAGCGCGTGTACTCTTAGAATCGGATCCTATCATGAATTGTGAAGTTGTACATGAGATCAATGTTCTACAAAGTGTTCATGGTTAAGGTTAATATAACCTAAGGTTTGGATTACTTGTTTTTTGGGTTTTGATGTAGACTTAGGGTTTTATCCTAGGGTCTAGTCCCATACTTAGATTTCAGGATTTGAACTCTAGTTAGTGTATTAGTTACAATATTAATATTAATAATTATAAGACAACTGTTAGAGTTAGTGTCATGATTTATATTTATCTAACATATCCATAATGGTGGTTCACAAGTTCATGTGTAAATATACCGTCACTCTATCTAATATTCCTAGCTAGAATGACTAAAAATCTCTTAAATTATGTAAGTATAATAATAGAATCTTTACTAACGGTAATATAGTAAGGGTTAATATTACTAATCATTTCAACAAGTATTTTACTAACCCCATAAAGAAAAATGATAAATACTTCCCAACGCTAATAGTCATGACCAATAATAATAATAGGCAATAGGAGCTATCATGAATTATGAAGTTCTACCGTTAGATCCAACCCTAAATCATTATTTAGGGTTAGGGTCTTAACTTAGGATTGAGATTACCTAGGTTTTAGGGTTTCATTCTCAAATTTAGTTCTAGGATAAATTTTAAGATTCAATTTCTAATGGATGTAATAACGATATTAATAATGTACTAATAATAATACAATAATGGCTAGTGATGTATAGTTGAACATAATGCTAATAATGCTAAAATTTCAAAATGATTATTAATATTAATAGTATACTTAATATTAGTTAATGAGGCACTAATAACTATTGTAATGAAATAACTGTATGCTCTAATCTCCAATGATAATACTTAAGGTTGACAAAATAAGTTCTAGTATTTAATAATGATAATTTGTATGTAATAACTAACATTAATATTGGTAATTTATTAATGGCTATTCACATATGGAATTAACAATCCTAATGATGATGTTGATGATAACAGTGGTATTTATGATCAAATAATTTAAATATGGAAGGGGAAGGTGGACTCACCTATGTAAAATTGGTTCGAGTCGAGTTGACTCGACTCAACACAACTAGCAATCATCATATTCTTTCTCTCTCTCTTTTTCTCTCTCTTTCTTTTTCTCCCTTTTTTTTTCATCCTTTCTTCCCTACTAGAATGTCCAGCAACGAGTTGGACAGACCACCCAACTCGACTAGGCTGGGCTCGGTCCCAGCCGAGTCAACACAGTAGTAACCCCTATCCACTCCCTCTTTTTCATTTCATCTTCTCTCCCTCTCTCTTCATTTCCTCTCACTCAGAAAGGCCCAGCTACATCTGGCTTCGACTTAAGCATGGCCCAAACTAAGCGGAGTTGGCCTGACTCAGCCCAAACTCGTCTTAGACTCAAATGGAGTTCGGACAGCCCAACCCAAGTCACCCAGCGAGTTGTTGGTTTGGTCGCAACCCGACCGAGTTGGGATGACATGCTCCCGCTTTCCCATTCGCCTCCTCCTTTATGCTCTTGTAATATCAGACCTGTCCAACAGGTCTGCTGGACTAGGACTCAACTCGCCTCACATCTCAGCGAGTTGGACTCGCTCAACCCAGTTCGAGTTGAGCTAGGGCCGCACACAGCAGCTGCCCCTACCTCCCTCTGCTTCTTCTTTCTTTCTCTCACTCTCCTCTCCATCTACTTCTCCTCTCTGCATAAACTCCATCATGGCATGAATCGGCCCACCCTGAACCGTGACTCAGTGCTGTCCCAAATGAGGAAGATGACCGGTGACAATGGTGGCTTTCAAACAACAATCCCATTCCTCGAAATGAAGTCGTTGGGTTGTCTTTGTATTGCCAACGAGGCTTGGGAAATCAACAGATCGAAGCTCTAGAGGTATTTCACCAGTGGGTTCGAATGAAGAATGGAAACGACATTTTTCTAGGATTTTTGTAAGAAAGGAAGGGAAACCTAGCTACAGTCCGATCCATCTCTCCCTTATAGCAGTTACAATGCTCCTAAGACCGTTAGATGAGGATGGAAGGCCAGGATCGGATTCTGCTATCCAGTTTTTTGGAAAACAGCAGCGGATAGAAGGTTTTTGGCGTCGATTTTCCACAAGAAACCCTTGCTCATGTGGGCAATCAACATACGGTTGGGATCCGTTTGATAATGGAGGGCTGAGATGGTGTAGGAGTGGATTTAATGCGAATAGCCAACGTGGAGGGGAGGGAAAAATGGAAGTTTCCCATTTTTGGAAACCCCAGTCGCACACAGCCCCCTTTTGTTCTTGTGTGCACGAATGAGTACAAATGCACGTGGGACCCACCATGTTTTGTTCGGGCCCATTAGACCAACAAGATGGCCGATTCGGATCAACTCTAGGTGACTTGTATTGATCACAGGTGGTCAGTTTCAAGAGGGTAGGAAACACAATTCCGCCCACGCGCCAACTTACTTCAGCCCGAAACTGTGCGCATTGTTGTGGGTTTCAACACAACAAGAGTGTTGGGTTTTGCTTGAGGCCGTGCCCTAAGCACGATGGATGGTTCGAATCATTTAAGAGGGTGATCGTGGTGGGCCACTGATCACTCTAATAGAAACGGTCTGTTTTAGGCCGTTGCAGGCAAAAACAGAGATGGAGAAGGAGGAATTTCCTTCTTTAGAAATCTCGGTTAGACCTGGTCTGACCGAGTAGTGTCGTCCAGTGCACAGCGGTTACACTGCCCTAGCTGTACACGTGCACTAATGTGGGGTCCATCATGATGGTTGTGATAAATCCACTCCACTCATTCCCTTTAGGAGGTCCAAGTTAGGGCTTTTGCCCAGAAATCAGGCAGATCCCAGGGCCCAAGTGGGGCCCACCACTTAGTTCGGATCATATGGGTGGGTTTCTGTTAATCTAAGGGTCGGATCATCTTAAGATTGAATGTTAACGGTTAAAAGGGCCTAAGCATCATTTAAGCCATAAATCAAAGGTTAGATTATGGGTATGTGATCTATTATGTTTTTATATTATTAAATATCATGTTATAATATTTTTAATAATATTATTTATCATTATTATTATTATTTTCTCTTTCACATATGCATGAGATTTTAATTCATGACATGGGTCCCACTCTATAGGTTAGGGTTTTCCATCTCACGACTTTATGTTATTAATTGTTTAATTATCATTATAATTACCTATGCATTGTTATTTATGTGTTTTTGTTTGTTCACTCATTTATTATTATTATTTGTTATTATCTTTATTATTATTATTTTAAATTAAGATGGTAGGGCCTACTTCTAGGCAGAATCATCCTCATGGTGGATCAACCGATATGATTCCTGTACCTAATTCCTTACTAATCTTAAAGGTTATGTGGAACGCACTACATGGATGTCTAATTACTAATATTCAACAGCTTGACCCTTCAACCAATCCAATGGTTGGATCACTCCATACCTAGTTATCAATAGCTATGGGATCCTAAAGAGTGTTTAGGTGAATCTAGGGGTTGACCATGAGACTACATAATCTGACTCATGTTCCTAAGGGATGGCTATGTACAGTTTAATTGTCCATATAGCTCATCAGATGATCCTATGATTAGGTCATTAGTAAATGATTTACACCCATTTGTGTTTGATAAAGGTCTACTGTATCTCGGGATCTAACGGTGGGTATTGCAGTCACTGGTTAGATTGTACGTTGTTATGATGTGCATTGATTAGATGGTGGGCCTTGATGATCTGATACCCAAGATTGATAACACATGGTTCTGATGTGGGTAGGGATTACTTTCAATGGTTGGACTTAGGCTGAAATGCACGTGATCGTTCGTTTAGCTAGGCTTGCATTTGGTTACACGGTAACACCCGAGTACTAATAGGTATGGGGTGTTACAAGAATATAATAAAACCGTAAACATTCTAGTAAAATTTGGAAATTCCATTACACATTGTCATTTTATATTAAATACATGTATTTCATTGTAATACGAAACAACTTTGGATCAACTATTCGAAGTACTCACTACGTAAGTTATCGTATGCGACAGAAGTATATGTCAAGCTATGTGAAGCACTCGACATTGTTACAGCCAACATGCCAGTCACAATATGAGAAATCTGGTCTCTCGGGACTACATTTAAATGTGCAAGTGATAAAATCGCATCTCCCATACGAAGTTTTCCGCGGTTATATTCCTCCATCAGGTCTGAAATTTCTTTGCGATTGTATAATCTTTCATCCAAGTCATTGTCGATATATTCCTCCCTACACTCATCGATCAGATTGGGTAGGCCCTACTAGAAGAAGATAGGGCCAGAAAGTCCATCCGCAATAGCTGATGAAGTATGTTGCGTGCTTTCGCTATGCTCCAGTTTGAGGAGGACATGATCAAAAATTGACTCAACTGCAAATGTGGATTATAAACAAGTCAATTAAAGGAATAAATCATGACTTGTAAAATATGTATACATGTAATAATCAAATTATTTGAATTGAAAAATGACATGTAAATCATGTGTACATTTAATAATCATCATCTGTATCACTATCTTTTAGGACTATT
Source organism: Magnolia changhungtana (assembly GCA_030180095.1). Lineage (NCBI taxonomy): Eukaryota > Viridiplantae > Streptophyta > Magnoliopsida > Magnoliales > Magnoliaceae > Magnolia > Magnolia changhungtana. Next base: position 790,985 of record JASAUF010000555.1, on the reverse strand, counting down.
TCTTCTTCACCATCACTATCGTTGATCAGTATTTCCTCTTCATCGTCTACAATGTCATCATCAATGAAACCGCTATCATCTCTAACAATGACATGTATTATTGAGGCATCAATATGATCAGGTGATACATCATCTCTGTCCAATTGCACCACATCAATATCAACATTTGAATTAGTCCCTCTATCCTCAGATGGCATGTCTTCTTGATATACTTGTTCAACCCTAGATGTTTTCAAAGATTAGAGTCAGTTTATGGAAATAGGTTTAAGATTAGGTTAGGGTTATAGGTTTAGGATTAGGTGTAGGTTTAGGTTTAGGTTTAAGTTTAGGTGTAGGAATTCAGGTTCGATTTCGGGTTCGGGAGTAGGTTTAGGATTAGGTTTTCAAGTTTAGGTTTAGGTTTAGGTTAGGGTTATAGGTTTAGGATTAGGTGTAGGTTTAGGTTTAGAGATTTGAGTTTAGGTTTAGGCTTAGGTTTAGGAATTCGGGTTCGAAATCGGGTTTAGGTTTAGGTTTTCAAGTTTAGGTTTAGGTTTAGGTTTGGGTTATAGGTTTGGATTTAGGTGTAGGTTTAAGTTAAGTGAATTAAGTTTAGGTTTAGGTTTAGGTTAAGGTTATAGGCTTAGGTTTAGGTGTATGTTTAGGTTCGAGATTTGAGAATAGGTTTAGGTTTAAGTTTAGGTTTAGGGTTTAGGGATTCGGATTTGGGTTCGGGTTCGGGATCGGGTTTAGGTTTAGGTTTTCGAGTTTAGGTTTAGGTTTAGGTTAGGGTTATAGGTTTAGGTTTAGGTGTAGGTTTATGTTTAGGATTTGAGAATAGGTTTAAGTTTAGGTTTGAGCTTAGGGTTTAGGGATCCGATTCGGTTCGTTTAGGTTTACGTTTTCGAGTTTAGGTTTAGGTTGAGGTTAGGGTTATAGGTCTAGGTTAAGGTGTAGGTTTAGGTTTAGGATTTGAGAATAGGTTTAGGTTTAGGTTTAGGCTTAGGGTTTAGGAATTCAGGTTCGGGTTTGGGTTCGGGATTGGGTTTAGGTTTAGGTTTTCGAGTTTAGGTTTAGGTTTAGGTTTAGGAATCGGGTTCGTGGTTTGGGTTCGTGATCGGGTTTAGGTTTAGGTTTTCGAGTTTAGGTTAGGGTTATAGGTTTAGGTTTAGGTGTAGGTTTAGGTTTAGGGATTTGAGAATAGGTTTAGGTTTAGGTTTAGGCTTAGGGTTTAGGGATTCATATTCGGGTTCGGGTTCTGGATCGTGTATAGGTTTAAGTTTTCAAGTTTAGGTTTAGGTTTAGGTTTAGGTTAATGTTATAGGTTTAGGTTTAGGTTTAGGGATTTGAGATAAGGTTTAGGTTTAGGTTTAGGAATTCGGGTTTAGGTTTAGGTTTAGGTTTAGGTTAGGGTTATAGGTTTAGGTTAAGGTGTAGGTTTAGGTTTAGGGATTTGAGAATACGGTTAAAGGTTTAGGTTAAGGTGTAGGTTTAGGGTTAGGTTAAGGTGTAGGTCAGGGTCGCAACTGGCTATATCCGGACGTGGATTAGCTACTGACAAGTTGAGTGGCTATTGGCTATTGAAGTGACGTCACCAACTTATGCGGGCCCGACCGTGATGTATGTGTTGTATCCACACCATCCATCCATTTGGAGAGATCATTCTAAGGCATGAGCTAAAGAATGAGACAGATCTAAAGCTCAAGTGGACTTCACCAAAGAAAATAGTGAGGATTGATCTCTTACTGACCTTATTAACATGTTTGATGCCAAATAAACATTATAGTGGGCCCTATGAAGTTTTTAACGTTGGGCATTCAATCACCATTGTTTTCTTATGGTGTGATCTACACTTGATCTTTGGATGTGCCTTAATTTGGGACATCCTCTAAAATGAGCTGTTGCAAATGCAGATGGATGACGTAAATGTACAACACATAGATCGAGTTGGGTCCCACAGTCAAGGCCTAACCCACTAAGCTAGTTACGCCTGAAATCGGATTGCATCCTAAGTTACTTAGTATGCTCAATTGGGCCCACTGTAAATATATGTAGTACATCGTCCATCTGCTTTTCTAGATCATTTAAGGGGTGGAAACCAAAATTGAATCATATCCAAAACTCAGGTGGACCATACCACATGAAACAGTGGATATAATAATTTCCATCATTGAAACCTTTCTAGGGCCTGTAGTGATGTTTATTTATCATCCAACCTATTCACAAGATCACACCGACATTGATGAAAGGGAAAAATAAATATCAGCTTAATCTAAAACTTCCACGGCCCCCTAACATTTTTTTAACGGAACAAGTTCAATTCACATTCTTTCTTATACGTGTGGTCCATTTAAGATATATATATATATATATATATATATATATATATATATATATATATATATATACACACACACACACACACACACACTTCATTTATTGTCTCAAGACATAAAATTATCTATTAAAATGGATGAATGGAGTGGATGAAATACATAAATCATGATGGACAATTGTTTACTATATCATGGTCCACCTGAGATTTGGATCCCACCATGATGTATATGTTGTATCCAACCGTCCATCCATTTGGAGAGATCATTTTAGGGCATGAGCTGAAGAATGAGGTAGATCCAAAGCTCAAGTAGACCTCAAAACTAATTGGGGCCACAAAAGTTTTCGATCAAACTGATATTTGTGCTATCCCTTCTTCCGGTCTAGGTCTGTGTGAACTTACCAATAGGTTGGATCTCAAATAACCATCATGGTGGGTCGCAGGAAGGAATCAATGATCGGGGCACTGTTCCCACCATGATGTTTAGTTTTAGGTTTAGGGTTTAGGTATTGGAGACTCAACCAACTCATGGATAGCTTCAATGCACATCCGGATCTGCTCCACACAAACACGAGCCTGTCCAAATAGCTAGGCCACCCATATTGCTGTCCATAGGAAATTGACAGCTTCATCATGGTCGGGATCGGGTTTAGGTTCAGGTGTAGGTTTAGGTTTAGGGATTTGAGAATAGGTTTAGGTTTACATTAATTAGCATGCAATGGAAGCATTTACATTAATTAAGAAGAAAGTTTTCATTAAATGCACAACTAGTTGGACGAAAATGTAATGTCCAACTAGTTGTGTGTGAACATTACTCATATATATATATATATATATATATATATATATATATATATGTCATAGGCCCAAAATCTGGTCCATGTGATGTGGCACCCATGATACCCCTGAGACCCAACTTTCAACTTGATTCAAAACTTCAGTAGGCCATTGCAGAAAGAGAGGCAAATTAAGGGAAGAAATTGTTTCCTTTAGCCATTCATCCACGCACAAATACATATAAGTTTAGGTTAGGGTTATCAGTTTGGGTTTAGGTGTAGGGTTTAAGGATTCAGATTCAGGTTCGGGTTCGGGATCGGGTTTCGGCTTAGGTTTTTGAGTATAAGTTTAGGTTTAGGTTAGGGTTATAGGTTTAGGTTTAGGTGTAGGGATTTGAGAATATATTTAGGTGTAGGTTTAGGTTTAGGGTTATAGTAGGGTCTGCTCCATCAATTTCAAGCTAATACATAAACACGGGCCTGTCCAAATGACCAGACTACCCATATTGCTGTCCATAAAAAATGGACAGCTTCATCATGGTTATAACAGCGGTTCCCACCTTCCAGGGACCCCCGCTCAACATCCGGATAGCTCCGACGCACATCTGGGTCTGCTCCATCAATTCTGAGCTAATACATAAATACGGGTCTGTTGAAATGGCCAGGCCACCCATATTGTTGTCCATAAAAAATGGATAGCTTCATCATGGTCATAACAGCGGCTCCCACCTTCCAGGGACCCCCACTCAACATCCGGATAGCTCCAACGCACATCCGGGTATGCTCCATCAGGTTAGTCATGCTCTTTCAAAACTCAGGTGCGCTAAAGCATATAGAACAAATCGATGGATAGAAAACATCCATTTGATTGTCAGTTCATGATTGCTTGCCTCCAAGTGCAGAGGTTCGTAAGTAATATCCTATGAATACAGGGTCGATCCCACAGGGAGATGAATTACGAGAAGGAGAAAATCAAATGTAAAACTAATTAAGTAATAAAAACTAAACTGATGACTTGATTTTGAGATTTTTGAATGGATGTAATTCAACTGAATTAAAATAATACCCAAGCTTCAAAGTTCCTCACATAGGTTAATGTTCCAAAATTATGATGACTTGGATAACACAACTAGGATTTGAGCACTATGGTCAGCCTAATTGAAAAATAAAACAGTTTAAATATTTTAATAAATGATATAAAAAATTAGAAAATCATGGATTTGCACACCATTGATATATATTCTTAAGCGTCGGTGATTTTAATAATTCAATATCAATGAGATAATGAAAATCAAAGAAATATAATAGGTTGAGAACCTCTTCTATCTAGGAAATCTGATTGATCTAGGGTAAGCCTATCCATCAATGTGGATCTCATATGATGGAAACATGCGAATCTCATAAGAGGATAAAAAATAAAACCTAAATAATAGATAATATGCATACACCATTCTTTTCATCATTAAAACAATTAATCATCATAATCTTAAAGAATTATTAAACCCATGTGCTTCCCTTCTAACTTGGGCTAGAGGGAACTTAGAAAAACATAAATAGAATAGAGAAAGAAAGCAATAAGAAATAAATATAAATAGAAAAGATCTAAAAGGAAAAAATAACTTATAATATTGAAAACCCTTTAAAAACCCTAAATATTGCTCTTGAATGCTTTTAATAATGCTTATGAATGCCCTAGGAAGCCCTATTTATAAGTAGGGAACTCCAATTTTCGTACAAAGTCGAACACCCTAGAAACTGCCTTAAATACATGCAGTTTTCCAAAATAGACTTCTCACTGTACAATTTGTTTAAAATAGATTTTCTGCTGCGTAGTTTTCAAAAATAGACTTCAGAGCTTCATAATACACTTTTTCAGGACGATTTCAAGATTCTTCACTTCAAATCTTCGATTTTTGTTATTCTTCACTTAGTTTTCTTGGATCTTTGGTATGTGAATTCTTCGATCTTGGTCTCCTAAGATCCATCCATTGCCTTGGTGATTTTTGAGCATTAAATTCATGCTTCTAACACCCCTTTTCAATCTAAGCACTTAAATTCACCTTGCAACACATACATGAGTAAAATAGAATGTTAAGCGGATTCATGTTCATAAAACTAAGATGTAAATGGGGAAAATTATGCAATATTTGAGTCTCAACAGTTCACTTTGCATATTGTGGCCTACCGAGGAGTAAAACTGTTTGACTTTTGAGAAAAAACTTCCTTACAAGTCAGAACTATAAACTAACAAGTCACAATAATAATTTTTAAAAAATGTAATACATATTAAGCTAACTATAAACATTGCACAATAATGAGAAAAATAAAGAAGCAATGTAATATAATTACTTAATTATACAATTGTTGGCATTTGAATGTCTAATTTATAGGCTTGGGGTTGGTTTCTTCATGGATTTTGAATTGTTTGAGCTGGGCCTGATGGGCCAGTCCTATTCAAAATTTTGATTTTGGCGGGCTCAAATACAACCCATTGATAGTAATTTTATTCCTAAAGCATTTGTCAAACAAATTATTGGGAGATGCTACGGTGCTTTTAGATCACTATAAGTTTTAGTGCTCTGAGTTGCAGTGGTACACTTCAACAGTCTATCTATCTAGATTTTCAAGAAGGTTATAACACCTTAAAAATTGGGGGTCTTGCATAAACTCGACTCCCAAGTTCTTGGGTGTCACTTATGCTAATTTTTACTAATTTACGTTCAATCAGGTTTAAATGTGCAGTATGGAATTTCTTGGAACATGAAACATAATCATAACTGATCCACTGAAATGAAAGAAGTCAATTATATATATATATATATATATATATATATATATATATATATATATACAAGTTCAAAAGAATGTAAATGGGTCGCACCAGGCATTGCCCAACAAAATCACAAGAGGAATATCATGTCCAAAAGAATAGGGTTGAGTCCACAACACAGCGATCCAAATCCCGTCTACTAGGCCGAAGGGGAACCATCCATCAGCTGGAAATAGGACAGCTCGTCCTCCTTATCTAGGTTCGTGCCAAAAGGCTTCTCGTACACAGCGTCACCTGCAACTACTGAAGAGTCTGGTTGGTGTTTTAAAACACTGTCCCAGAGTGGGAGTCAGTGATCAACTCAGTGGGTGCTATTAGTCTTAAGTTGTAACAGGCATCAATTATATTATAAACTTAATGAAAAACAATCATTCACAAACACCTAACTAATCTTAGTAATGCGTATGTGTGATAGATGATATGATGCATGCCCTCGCCACAACACTCCCTCAAGCGACACCATCTCACGCTTGCATATGACAACACTCCATCATCGCGACCTCGACTGTCGAGTCGCCAACTTAACTAGTGTGATGCGATGATAGTGTTAGCCGAGTTCTTAGTTAATTCCATTCATCCAGCAGGTTTGGGAATCTGGTACACCCCACGTATCAATGCCCTAAACTGGTTGTGAAGCCAAGGCCCTCCAACGTGTGAGGCCGAGACCCCGCAATCCTTGATACCGTCGGGTTCCCCATCCCCGACTTCAAGTACATGGGGAGTGCCGAGAGAAAGGGATCGCTTGTGGTCACTACGGGGAGGCATGTCACCCCAGTGTAGGCCGACAGCTCGGACACAGTGTCCTATTCCACCATGCCTGGCTCACGAGGCTGTGGACCGATATTCAATTCGTTATCGATGGGCGACAACGGTTGTAGGGTGTGCCAGGTTCCATATATGTGTGAGCAAATAAGGTTAACCAAATAAGGTTGGTTAGCCAGTAGACTAGACCGCATAAGTTCAGGCAAGCACGTGGCGGAACGACATCAGGTACAAGTGACCCATGTAGTCTAACTACTGTTGCTCACATGCTCTCGCCCAAATTTATGGGTTTAGCCTCAGGACGGTCCTACCAACGGGACCGCCTTCGCTCTCCTCGTATTCCTGACCAACCCAAGGGTTGGGTGGCGATTCATAATATGCCAAGAATCCAAGCTATCAACTAACACAACAATATCATGTTCTCATGCATCTCAACATATGAATCGGATACTCCTAACAATCAATGCTAACATTATCATGAGACAAGTGCATATGTTTTGTGTGGGTTTGTGGGGAAGCTAAGTAATTCCTACATCTCAAAGAATCAATCACACAAGAGAAACAAATCATACATATTATGAAACAACACCATATGAGAGAAATTAAACAAAATATGAGTATGTAATCATCCATGTACCAAATCATGTGAGAGGCAAGGTCAATCATCAAATGAGAACTAATCATGCAATTTCATACAATTCCAACAAACATACAATTCCTAGGTCTCCTCTAGATTCTTCAATACAACATCCCAAACAAACAAAATCATTAAGCTTATACTATAATTGATGCTAGGCCACGTAAGGGTAATAGTCCGCACCTCTGGATCGTTGGAGAGTTGGAAAACGACCTAGGAAAGAGGGCTTTTGGGGTCGGTCGACTAGAATCTCTAAAATAACCATTTACATGTTAGAACTTCATGCAAAATCCTCTCATACACAAGGGTTTCAAGAAAAAGGGGTGAGAGATTCACCTATACAATCAACGAAAGCGAATGGGCAGTCGTGGTGGAGGATTCGTCGAGGAAGAGGTGAGGAGTTGCAAGCATCGGATTCCCTTGGCCCCACTTTGATCTATGGCCCACCTTCACTCTCCCTTCCTCTCTTCTTCCTTTCTTCTTTCTCCCTTTTCTCTCTTCTCTCTTTCTTCTCTAGGAAAAAATTCGTATGGGGATAGGGGGTGCCCAAATAGGACCTTTATATAGTGCCAGGTTTGGTGCAAATGGCCCTAAGGGATGAGTTTTTACTATACTAGCCCTGAGGGGTTTTTTTTACCATTTTGGGGCTACTATGGGGTGTAGGAGACGACACCCACTATTGGATAGTTGGCCCTAGTGATGATCTACGTATGGGTATAATCGGCTCGCCATTTGGATGCGCCGATCGACAGATATGATTAGAAGTCTATTCAACGGTCACCGATAGTCGATCGGGGCCGCAGTTATACGGATATGAGAAGAGAAATATCCTCACTCCATGTGTGAAGTTTGGTCATAAACCGACGGTCCGAAATCCTCAACTTTGCATAAGAGTGGATGACCCAATTTACTTAAGTTTCAGCTCATTTCTTTAGGGTATTTGTACATCTCATGCACTTGTCCTTTGGCTCAAGTTGAGTGGTTCTGGACAGTACCCAGGTCCGACTCCCGCGATAGATGTCAAGCCCAAGAAGATGGACATTACTCTATAATTTTGGAACTAGTGGCCCACCAATGAGCGGTCTAGGGCTTGTTTGAAAAATCAGGGCATTTCTGAAATGAACTAGGTATTGAGATTTCTCGTGGGCAATGATTAGGGTTTGGATTAACTATGTTCACAGTGTGACCTATTTATAACTAGTAAAAGTGGAGATTTGGTCAAGATTACTCTAAACCATCAGTTTTAGGCTAAAAGGTAACGGGGTTAATTTGGTTTATTATTCAAGATCCATGCCTTATCTGATTCAGCCCCGGGTAGACCTTTAATTTAGTCATGATTGTCTTGATCAGTTAGCGATGAGTCGGTTAGATTTGGGCCCTACGTGAGTAAATCATGGGGCTAAACTTGATGTCCAAGTGATCGGGCAGATTCGTTGGCCTCTTATGGTTGATTAATTTAACTTGTGTGGTTCTTTACTGGTTTCACCCCTGGGATATACTAACACTGAGTGCTAATGGTCATTAAGTGATATTATAAGTTAATAACACAAAAAAATTCATGGATTTTTAGGAAATCCAAAATAGTGAAAATCCGGAATGTTACATAGGTCCAACACACATTTCAGGTACTTAGAAATTACTTAGAATTTACATTGGCTACATATAAGTTGTTTAAATCAAAAAGTCCAGTTTAGATGGATCATTTTATCTAGGGAATTGATGTTTAATACAGCATACTAGTTCAAATCAAACAGTCTAGTTTAGATGGATCATTCTATCTAGGGAATTAGTATTTAATACTAAGAAATTACTATGAAATTGCATATGCAGCATACAAGTAGTTCAAATCAAACAGTGCAGTTTAGATGGATCGTTCTATCTAGGGAATTGATGTTTATGCACACTTTCATTGATTTACATACACCCATTTTAAATTTACAGATTGTTACATCCGACGCAATATATATATATATATATATATATATATATATATATATATATATATATATATATATGGGTGCATGCGAATGGATGACATAAAAGAATGGGGCAGATAAAAATTTGTAGTGGACCCCACCACAGAAAATAGTGGGGAGAGTGATTCCCACAGTTGAAACTATCCTAAGGCCCATTGTAATGTTTATTTGAAATCCGACCTATCCATAAGTTAAAAAGAATACATGAAATAAGGGAAAACACAAATAACGTCTTGATCTAAAACTTTTGTGGCCAATAGAAGTTTTTAATGGTGGGTGTCACTCCCCCTGACACCAGCCCTGTGGCTAGTGGTCGGTGCTCTGTGGGCCCCACCATTATGTATGTATTCATCCATATTTAAAGATCATTTTATGGATTTATTACAAAAATGAGAGGTATGTACATCTCAGGTGGACCACGCCACATGAAAACAATAGTGATTGGATATCCATCATTAAAATCCTCCTAAGGCCCACTGTACTATTTATTTGACATCCAATTTGTTTATTAGGTCATACTTGCCTAGGTGAAGGGGAAAAACAAAAATCGTCTTAATCCAAAACTTTTATTTTATGGCCTCCGAAATGTTTTTAATAGTTAATGCTCATTCAATGTTGTTTCTTGTAATGTGGTCCATTTCAGATTGGGATATACCTCATTTTTGGTCTCATGCCGTAAGATGATCTTTAAAAATAGATGGACGGTATGGATTAAACACATACATCATGGTGGGCCCCACAGAGCACCAACCACCAGCCATTGGCTAGTGTGGAAGTAGCCAATCTGTTCCCCTTATCTGTGGTGCGGTCCATTTAATCTTTGGATATGATTCATTTTTTGGATAATTCTCTAAAATGATCTCAAAAAATGGATGAACGGTGTGGGTTGATCCCAAATTTTCGGTAAATCCAAAACTCAAGTGGACCATGCCACACCAAACAATGTGGAATAATGATTTCCACCGTTGATACCTTCCTTGGGCCCATAGTAATGTCTATTTGTCATCCAACCTGTTCATAATATCAAAAAAATATGAATGAAGAGAAAACACAAACATCAGCTTGATCCAAAATTTCTATGGCCTCTAAGAATTTTTCAATCGTAGAGGTTCAATTACACTATTTCCTATGGTGTGGTCCACTTGACCTTTGGATATGCTTCCTTTTTGTTCTTTAGACCCCAAATAATCTGTTAACATGGATGAACAGAGTGAATAAAATAAATAATTAATGGTAGACCCCATAGAGTTTACTCAAGGTAATTAGCAAATCACCTAAATGGAGTGGAGAGGGGTTCCTTTCATAATCATATATTGGGCTTGCCTAAATGTGATTCACATATCCAACCCACTCATTATGTGTGTCCCACTTGGATGAAGGGTCAGACCAAGTTTCAGCCGCATCCAAAACTCATGTGGGCATCACCAAGTGCTTTTATAATTTTTAAGATGTCTTCACATGGTTTTAGATGGTATGGCCCACCTAAGTTTCGTATATGGATGATTTTTGAGATATCTCATAACCTAAAGGGGACACATCAAATGCACGGTGTTGATGTTCGACACACATCATGATGGGGCCCACAAAACTTACTAACATTAATTCTTAGGTTCTCGCGAGGTCAATAAGCTGGGTCACAATTTTGACTAGAAAATTTGGTCCATTTTATATGTTTGGTCCATTCACTCTATTTTACGAATCAATACCCTCAATTTGATTATTTACTCGTCCCAACCACGCTACATTTTTTTTTTCACGGATAAATTTCAATTTCCATTTAAAAATAACATTTTTTTTTCTCAAAATGTATATTTTTTTAGGCTTAATTTTTCTTTGAAATTTTTTAACAAAATATCATTTTTATTATAAAATATTTTAAAAAAATAAAATATAAATTCTGAATTTTTATTTTCAAAATCTCAAAAATTTTCCTATCCTTTTAAATTTTTTTTTTCTAAAAAAATTCCAAAATGCCGATTTTTTCTTCAAAAGCATCATTTTGTTTTCAACTCTTCAATTTTTTTTTTGTTAAAAAATGATATATATATATATATATATATATATATATATATATATATATATATATATATATATTTCAAAATCTCAATGTTTTTATAAATAACTTTTTCTTTTAATTTCAAAATTTTAACATTTTCAATTATTTTTCAAAATCACAAATTTTTTCAAATTCTTAATTTTTCGTTTTAAAATGTTTGTTTTTTTTTTGTTAAAGTATCGATTCTTAAATATTGTTTAATTTTAAAATTTTAAATTCTTTCTAACTTCTCTATTTTTTTAAAAAAGCATTTTTTTGAACTTGTCAATTGTTTTTTTTTTGAACTTCTCAATTTTATTTTATTTTTCAAAATACAAACTCTCGTTTTCTTTTTGTAAAATATTTTCATTTTTTAACATCGTCAAAATTTTCACTTTTTTTAAAATCTTTTTATTTTTATTTTTCAGGATATTATTTTTTTTTCTTGAAATCAAATTCTTTTTTTCAAAATAATCAAATTTATTTAGTATTCTTTTTTCTTTCCCACAAAATGGATTTTTATTAAATCACGATTTTTTTTTCAAAATCTCATTTTTTCTCAAACATTGTTATTTTTTTAACTGCTCAATATATTTTTTTTTCATGTCATATTACAAATCATTTAAATATTAGTTTTAAATTTTAAAAAATAATAATTTCCACTCATTTGATATAAAAACAATATATATATATATATATATATATATATATATATTCAATCAATTGTTAAATATAATATTGGATACAAATATGTACAATTAAACTACTGAATTTGTATTAAAAAACAATTTTTAGGCTAGAAAAAAATAATATAATTTTCCACCATATTCTAAAAAAAAATAAATGCTTTAGGCAAAAGTCCATTTACGACGGACCATGATCCGTCGCAAAAGGAACTAAAAAACGTTGAGCATTGCCATTTTTGGCGGGAATTTGCGACATCATATTTCGTCGCAAATTTTAGTCTGTTGCCTGTTTACAACAGACCAAAATCGGTCGTAAATCCGATTTTGACGACGTTTGGACAACGGATTTTCGAGAAAGATGGGATTAGCGACGGACATTTTCTATTAATGACGGATTAAATCCATCATTAAATCAAGCGATTTTTCCGACGGACTTACAAATTCCATCTTAATTTCGCGATTTTATCGTAGTGACACAACAGGAAACAAAGGGGATTGAAACTCCAACCATTGAAACCTTACTAGGGCCCAGTGTGATATTTATATGCCCGCCTTCATATTTATAGGATCCATTAAAATAATTAAATAAAATTTTTGAAAATAAATAAAAATGGTCCACCTCAATAGACCGAACGATGGGGAGCTTTAACGATGGACATTCAATCACCACCGTTTCTTGTGGTGTGACCTACCACCTACCTAAGATGTGGATATACTTCATGATTGGGCTTAGGCCCTAAAATGAGCTGGCAAAACTGATAGATGGCATATATATACCAAAATAAAACACAAATTACGGTGGGCCCCACTGTCACAACCTAACTGAATCCGTCTATTCGAATAAAAGAAAAAGAAAACGGCAACCCTAACTGCATGCAAAGAACGAGAGAGGGGAAGAGAGATGGGCGCACGGAAATACTAATTGCAGAGAGGGAGGCGCACAACGCCATTGTAGAGAGAGAGAGAGAGAGGTGCACAACGCCATTGTAGAGAGAGAGAGAGAGAGAGAGAGCTTAGTGGAGCTTCTTCAATAGACAGAGCTTTTCGGTAATGGAGGTGCGCTGTCCCCCTCTTTCCCTTGTTTAAAAAATCAGACCGTTGGCCTGTAAGTCACTTACAAGGAAGTGACTTCTCACCTCCAGCCCCTGGAAGTTTCCTGATAGTTTTGCCTGTAAGTGACTTACAGGTGAAATTCTTACCCCAAACAGCACCTGCAAGTGACTTCCCTATAAGTCACTTCCCATTAACCCAACTTACAGGCATCCAAATGGGCCCTAAACCATTTACGGGCATCCAAACGAAAATTGATTTACCCCCATTTCAAAAAGACTGAAATCATAAGAACGAAATAAAATACCTTTTCGACCAACGTAAGAGAGAATTGAGATGAGAGAGATGGAGAGGGAGACAATTGGGCGTCCGGCAAGCAGCAAAAAGTTAGGGTTTAGGGGCGTTGGGCAGGCAGCAACGCTCATTCGAGTGGGAGGGGGGTAGTAGGATAAGGAGCGAGAGAGAGAGAGAGAGAGAGAGAGAGAGAGAGAGAGAGAGAGAGAGAGAGAGAGAGAGAGAGAGAGAGAGAGAGGCACTGGAGTCGGTTCGAGTTAAAACATATCATTATTACCGACAAAACTTTTCGTCGGTAATACTTTACACAATTCATCGGTAAAAGGCTTCAAAAATATTTGGGCCCACCTGTGCTCTATCAGCCCCATCCACTCCGTACATATGTTTTTAAATATACTTATTAGCTACACCAAAAACAAAAATTACAAATCAACATCTATGATCAACCACACAAAGTGAAATAATATGTCCATCGTTCATTTTGTCCGACGATGGGTCTATTTTGTCAGTAAAAAGTTCCTTTACCGACGATTTTTTTCATCGGTAAAAAGTTCCTTTACCGACGATATTTTAGAACGTCGGTAAAAATAGCCTCTCCGTCATCGGAAAAGATACCAAGGGATCTTTTGCCGACGAACTATTTGGTTCATCAGGAAAAATTACATTTATCGACAAAATAATCGTTGAGAGAATAGTTTCCACCAACGATACATAATGTCGTCGGAAAAAGTTTCCCAGCCATTGTTGTATGTGGTGGCGGGAACATATTTGGTCATGGCGGGAATCTTTTGCTGACAAAATATGATTTCGTCAGGGAAAAGTCATGTGTACTGACGAAATTTATTTCATCGGAAATAAGTTCGTCGGTAAAAGGTCAATTTCTTGTAGTGATTGAGTTAGAAGGCTGAAATGAATGGGCACTCTCATTTTTTTCTCTACTTTCACTCTCACAAACTCTCTCCTAGAACTTACCCTCTCCTAAGCCTTAAGTGTTGTAGGTTGAGAACCAAGTATCTCTCTTATGTTGTGTCTTATTATTTTTCTTTAAATGAGAGGGGTGGATCCCTATTTTTAGAGGTTGGCTTTGTCTTTTGATAGTTAGTTGGAGTGCAAACATACCACATTAAGTAGTTGGGGGACACGTGACATCACATATTTACTTTGATAAATAGTAAAGTAAGTAATATTACCGTGAATGCGGAGGTAAAATGGTTGTTTTACCCTGGGGCAACTATAACCACTAACTTTTCTCTGCAACTAGTCGGTGAGATTTTCAGAGAGATTTTGAAATCTTTTTGGATTTGTAAAGATTTGGCAGCGATGTTATTGCTACCTTTATATAAATTTTTTTAATTTTTTTTTAGCTTAACGACCCTCTGTATGCTCAAGCTTACTATCACCCATATGGGCTTTTGCTCATTTGATCACAACAGCTTGAGGTAATTCCGTGATGATCCACTATGTACCGAAGCTGTTAGGATAACCCTCGATGACAGTATTATTGTCGTCCATGTGGAGTTTTCTCTTCAAATTTGCTTGTGTCGTTCAATGACTCTAAGGACCTTGGGTCTTATTTTGCATACGGGTTTTGGTTTAGACAGGTAGGTTTCCTAAGAGTTCTAAGATCACAAATCATTTTTTTTTTTTTTCTAATTCAAGACAAGGGCACAATTCGCTGGGGTGGGGGTACTGGTTACGAGAAGAAAAATGTTGAAAATTAAATTGATCCACTCATCAAGTCAGGCTTCACCATCAGATCATAAATGAATGGGTAAAATAATTAGATAGTTTCACTTCTCAACTGGGCTAAAATAATTTTCTAGCCATTCATTTTCTTAATGCAATCATCAAATGGGTAGCAGTATTGAAATCAATGAACTATTGAGAATCTAAACACAACTCATGTTGTGGTGGCTTGCTTAAGGAGTGGATTAGCCCGATTTCTACAACAAGATATCTTCATGATCGGCCCCAACTTTTTCACGATTCAAATCTTCGTCACATGTGACACACTGGCATGAAATATGGTGAAGCATGGAAAGGTTAGCATGAACAAGGAAAACTCAGTTATTGTTAGAAATTTCAAACTGATGTAGGGGAAGCATGGAAAGATTAAGCATGTATACGGAAAATTCAATTATTGTTAGAAACTTCAAATTTACATAGGGAAGAGCGTGTAATGAAGAAGAAGTTGTCTTCCCCATTTAATTAAAACCCGGAATCCACAAGGGTAGTTCTAAAGTCCATAAGAAATAAGAGAAAAAATTTGGGTAATTTTTGTTGAATCATAATCCTGATATATTTTGATTATATTACTTAAAAAGAAAATCAAAACCCTAATTCACATAGAAATTATCTAAAATAGCAAAATCTCTCCAACAAGCTAAATTTACTAAAAATAGAAATGTTCAAATAAGCTGTACCGAAGCATTCCCAACATTATTAGAAGCAACTTGTAAAAAATGTAAAAATTCTAAAACTACAAAAATAAGGAAATACAATAAAAGAAAAAACTTCTAAAAATATCAATTTTTTTCTAAAATTATAATTTTAAACCAGAGTTGTGTATTTTCTTGCGAAGTGGGTGAATTTGACCAACATAGTAAGTTGGTTGACACCAGAATATAACTGGGCATATCTGACCTGATCCGGTGGATTCAACCCAATCCGACCCGATCCGTACCGAACTGATGGCCTGGATCGGTGCGGATCGAGTTGGACCATTCAGATCCAAATGTTTTTCGGATCAAGTTTGGATCGTGGTCAATCCGAACCGATCCGATCCGATCCGAAACTCGATCCGATCCGACCCGATCCGGAGTGGATAAACCACATGCATTCACGATGGGCCCCAACAGAGTTTACTCAGTACCACACACTAGCTATATAGCTGCTGTAACTTGTAAGTACGTTGTGTGCGAAGAGGACAGGGATTCCCTACGAAAGCCTTTTACAGGAAGTTCTTGCGCTGGGTACTTAGGTGGGGTCCGACGTGATGTTTTTGAGAAATCCACTCCATTCATTCGTTTTGTGACCTCATTTTAGGACTTAAGGCCAAAAATGAACCGTATCCAATACTTAGATGGGCAAAAAACGTGAGTATTGAATGTCAATAGTTGAAATATTTGTGTGGCCACATAAGCTTTGAATTAGGATACTATTTGTGTTTTCATCTCATCCCAATATGAATGAAGTTATAAACGGTATAGATGGCATATAAACATCACTTTCGATGCCAGGAACGTTTCAACGGCAAGAATTTCCCTACACACATTTTCCTCTTGTGCGACCCACTCGAGTCTTGGATCCTACTCAATTTTGGTCTCAAGTCCTAAAATGATCTCAAAAAAAGTATGGACGGGGTGGATTTCTCACAAAAATCACGGTAGACCCCACTTAAGGTTCGAGTGCAGGAACTTCCTGTGAAAGGCTTTTGCAGGAAATCTGCTTCCCTGCGAAGACAAGTACTGATGCTCCTCGAGCTCCGAGTTATACGTACGATTCAAAGGAGATCAAAGTTATATGGGCCCCATAGTGATGTATTTATTATATCTACACCGTTCATATATTTTTAGAGATCATTATAGAACATTATCCAAAAAATGAATAATATCTTAAAATCATCTGAACCACACCACAAATAGCAGCAGAGATAATGATTTTCACCGTTAAACAATTCATGTGGTCCACTTGATAGTTAGATCTGTCTTATTTTTCGTCTCAAGCCTTAAGATGAGCTCGCCAAATGGATGGATAGTTTGGATATAACACATACCCCGTGATCAAACCCACAGAACTTATTAACGTCAATACAACAATGCCCGTTAACACAGCTATGCACCTCGAGCTCCATGTTACACAACTGCACTTTCGTGCTGTGAAAGTCAGCATAGCTACTTGCCTCGAGCTACGAGTTGTATGAACAACTCAAATGAGATCAAAATTACATGGGCCCCACAATGATGTATTTATTATATCCATACCATTTATCCATTTTTCGTGATCATTTTAGAGCATTTGGAAAAAAAAATTTGAATAATATTTAAAGCTCAAATGGACCACACCGAAAATAGCGGCGAGGATAATGATTTTTACCATTAAAAAATTCAATTTGAATTGTACACAACCGGATCCGACTCGGTTTCCCTGACCGAGTCGGACTCGGTTCGGGTCAGGCTAACCGTGCATCGGATCGGTTTAAGTTAGATGTCCTGAACTCGGTCTCGGATCGGATCAAGTTCGGGTTAGCCTATATAGGTTTCAGACTGAATCGAGTTGGACCCAATCCGATCCGACTCGGTTTGATGCCTAGCTCTAGCCCAGAAGTGTCATTATATAAAGATTGATAGGTCATGTGCGATGTAGGGCGTGGCACATACATTCCTAGCATGGTTTGACCAAAATATGGTGAATTGTAAATTTGCCATAACTTTTTATCCGAGTGCTATTACGGGATGCACAACCTATCAATCTTTATTATAATGGGCCATCTGGGGTGAACTTATGCACAAAATAGGTCGTGTCTATTCCTATCTCAAGAAAATGCATACTTTTAGCTCAAAAATGGAATTTTAAGAAAAATTATTATTTTTATTAATTTCTATTTTTGTGGTATTTTCTAATTTTTAGAGTTTTAGATTTTCTTATTTTAAAAAAATAGCTTGTAATCATAATAAGACTCTTCTAGCAAAAGTTTATTTAGATTTATATTTTTGAAAATTAGACTTATGAAGAGTTTTACTAGAATTAGAACTTTTATTATATTTAGAATTTTGTTATTTTTTGATAATTATGAATTTTGGTTTTAAAATTTTAAATTTTTTTTTTTTATTATTAATGGTGTAATTGAGACACATATACATTTGACAATTATTGATTAATAAAATTTTAAATTTTTATTTTATTTTTTCCTTGTGGATTAAAAAATCATTTCATGGATTCAAGGTTTTAATCACTCAAGTTAGTGATCTTTCTCATTATCCCTTAACACTCTTTCATGCGTCAATGTGTTTCATGAAGGGAGCAAAAGTTACGTCTAAATTATGGGTAATACTTTGAATGGCAATATCTTCCCATCTGAAATGAATTTTTTAAAACCAAACAACCTAAGCCAGATACGTCATGCCCAATGTAGGACTGGGCCCATTTCCGCTTTCGTTCAGGTTCTTTTTTATCCTGTTGTACTAAGAATGCATAGGCGGCCTGCCCTACAATCTACATCACAAACAAAGTGTGTTATTCATATATCAACTTCAGAGGATCTAATCAGCAAAAGCATTGCACACAATTCCAATGGCTCGGATCGCACGGTTCTAATTTTGTACAATAGGCCGTGATCATGTGCTAGTACTAGGGCCGGAAAAAGGGAGACCCAATGCAGGGTCTCGCTCCAGTGATGCTGAATTACTGATACTACCGTAAGCGAGGGTTGTACTGGGCTGTGGTGGAATCAGGTGACGTGGACACGACATCACCATCTAATGCTTCACCTCATTTTATAGCCTGAGGGCCGTAAATTAGGCCGACCCAAAACTCAGGTGGGCCACACCACAGGGAACAATTTGGGAGGGGACGCCCACTATTGATTTCAGTGGGGCCCACAATGTTATGTTTATAAAATCCATACAGGTGGGGTCGCTCCAAACTTATATTCTGTGCTGTGGCCCACTTGATTCACGCATGGGATGATTTTTAGGCCTGGGTTTAAGTTGAAGTGATGCATCGGAGGGACGGGTTGGATGCCATGCATACAACACGTGGCCCCGCATCAGCCCGGTACCACCGTAACGCAGGCGGATTATCTACTGACAGGTTGAGTAGCGAGACTGGCTACTGAAGTGACGTCACCAAGTTCTGTGGGCCCCACCATGATGTATGTTTTGTATCCACACCGTTCATCCATTTTTAGAGATCATATTAGGGCATGATCCAAAGAATCAGTCAGATCCAAAGCTCGAGTGGATCCCACCACAGAAAAAAGTGGGGAAAGTGACACCCACCATTAAAAAGTTCTAAGGGCCGCAAAAGTTTTGGATCAACCTGATATTTGTGTTTTCCCTTCTTTCATGTCTGCGTTAACATATGAACAGTTTGGATCTTAAATAAACACTATGGTAGACCTTATGAAGTTTTCAATGGTGGGCATCACTCTCCCCTATTTTGTGTGGTGGGATCCACTCCAGCCTTGGATCTGCCTAGTTCTTTATATCATGCCTTAAAATGATCTCTAAAAATGTATGGACGGTGTGGATACAACACATACACCATGGTGGCCCCACAGAACTTGGTGACGTCACTTCAGTAGCGAGTCTCGCTACTCAACCTGTCAGTAGCTAATCCGCGTCCCAACGTAACCGAAACAACTGGAGCGCGGCCCAGCCAAGAAATAAAAAATAGGAATTATTTAAGTATATTTTTAAAAAATTTCAATTGCCAAAAGAGATGTATATTCTGTATTATAGTGGAAAATATATAATTTCCACTAATTATCTTAATTTTTCAAAAACGGAAAACAAGGAGGATCCGACCAAAAGTAAAGTAGACAGGATTGTAATGAGGCGGTTGGCATCTTTTGTGTGGCCCACCTTCCACCTTTCATAAATTCTATTCCTCCTTTGATATGCAGAAGAACTTTAATGCTCTGACGGATCATAACGGATGATATGCATGCGCTTCGAAATTGCTTAGAAATTAAGTACTTGTAATTCAAATGTACTTTCAAAATTATGGGTCTCAGTTTTGATGCATTATGAACCAAATGTTAGGTTTATTTGATTTTCTGACCATAGGGTTGGTGGAAATTTATTGGACCGTTAAAATATGCAATGATCATATTTCAACAAACAAGTGTCCATGAATCTGCGGTTAGGATTTCTTGACAAATCTCACTTTGGGACTGTGAAACAAGGATGCAGAAAGCCTGCCACCCGCACCCCAAGAAGTTCCTGCGGTTGGAAGCTAGATAGGCCCACCGTGATGTTTGTGAGAAATCCACCCGTCCATCCGTTTTTGCCAACTCAAGTTAGGGCATGACCCAAAAATAAGCCAGACCCTATAGTTAAATGGGCCGATGGGTTGAAACCAAAAAACAAAAAGAAAAAGTGGGCCAATTGGTTGAAACATCCGTAGGCTCATATTCATGATCAGACTAATGTTTTTGTGGTTTTGAGTTCATCCCAATGGGAATGAACTTATGACCGGTTAAGATGACATATAAATATAACGGTGGACTAAAAAAGGTTTCAAGCACAAGCATCCTCTTCTTTTTCCTGTTGGGTGACCCACTTAAGTTTTGGATCTGCCTTATTTCTAGGCTGATATTTGAACATGAGCTAGAAAGACTGATTGATAGGGTGGATTTCTCACAAATATCATGGTAGGTATTTACATATACTTTTACAACCCCCTCGTAGATCAATAAGATATTGTCGTGTTAGCATTATGTACCTAATAATGATAGAATCATACTTGCGCCTGGATATCTTTTACCCTTATCCTTTAGTGCCTTTAAGGAAAACAAAGTTATTTGTGCACATATTTTTCAATCATATGGGGTCGTGTGTTAGTGAGCCAATTGAGCTCGTGGAAGTTGAAGACCGAAGAAATGGAGGATTTGAAACATAAAGGAGTGGAGAACATATAAATTGAGGTGCAATGATGACCCTAATCTTAGACACAAAACAACAATTTTTGAGTTGTCTTTGACAAGCTATCGATGGGTCTCGATAGAATTGAAGACCAACTCGATGCGATCAAAAAATAGTCTAGTAATTAAACAAAAAAATCATGAAGTTTCTCGATAAGATCGAAGGTCAGCTTGATCTTATCGAATAGCCTTTCGATCCTATCGAAGGGACTTTTGGTCATATCGAAAGATCCATTAACTAACCGCTTTATAGCTGTTGTAACACATTTTTTTTTATAAAATAGACATTCAGTTCTTGAGCATAGAGATTGATTTTTGGTGCAATAAAAACCTAGGTTATTACTCACTCATATCCCTCATCATAAGCCTCTGAGCCAATGAGATTCAAGTCCTCTTCTTGAGCTTTGTCACTCTAATGAGGATTCAAATATCGATTATGAATATGAACTTCATCTCTCCCTTGCTATAGAGATTAGACATAAATATATAGTAAAATCGTTGTCTAAATTCCCTAGAACACCCATATAGGTGAATTTTCCATTAAAAAAACAACTATCTATTTACTTGTAAGATATTCCACCATCATCTCACTACCTTGGTTATTTCATTGGTACATCACATACAAGGTGTTTGTTTGCGAATCTAAACCATTGACATCAATGAATGTGTGAGAAACTGAGAAGTCGATTCAAGCATGAGAGAGCATTGAAGAAACATCTCAAGCAAGACGCATTAACGACGTTTAATCCAACAAGTAATATTGCCAATTTTAGAGTTCATATACTATTTTTTTGTGTATGATTGAGAGTGTAAGAGTTCGTAACCCAAAATCGAATAGGTTTTTGTGTACAACCTAGGCTCTTATGTAGGGGATTAAATTCACCAGACACGGGTGTGTATGTGTTAGTATTCATGGAGAGCCTTCGGCGGGAGTGTACGTAAGGCCTTAGTTTAGGACCGCTAGTGGTTGTTGGTTAACCGATAAAAAAACAATTAAAGTCTCTTACGGGATCCACCGACATAGGTGAAAATGATTTTCACTCGACACAGGTGCATATGTGTTAATCTCTATAGGGAGCCTTTGGCGGAAGTGTACTATTGAGGGTCAAATATTGCATATTAGACACCAGTTATTACCTAAATTTACAAACAAAAGACTGTTTAACAGCCTATTTTAATCGTGTTTGTGTTGCAAGGTGAATTTAGGAGCCTGGATGAAAAAGGGTACTAAAAGTGTGGATTTAACGCTCATAAATCACCAAGGCAAGGGACGGACCCTAGGGGACCGAGATCGAAGAATTTACATGTCAAAGATCCGAGAAAATCAAGTGATGGGTTTAAATGGGCCTAAAAGTCGTCCAGAATACATGATCACAGGGTTCCCACCATCCGTTCGGCTCGAAAATTTATATTTGGCCTGAGGAACCTAAATTAATCGTACACGTCGAATTTTAGCCATTAGATCCTTGTAGAAGTGGCCCAACAGACAGATCAGCCCCTAAAATACTGATCTGGGGTCCACCTGGTATCTGAATATGCTTCAATTTTAGTCCTAACCCAGTAAATGATGTGCTAAAATGGATGGACGGAGAGGATCTCTTATAAACATCACGATAGACCCCATTTGAGAGCACGCATGTGTATAGTGTGTACATTCCCGTCGAGCATCGCAACTACCAAATCGGTCACCGCAAAAAAAAAATAAAATTCGAAACGCCCAGCGGACGCACCTGAGCCAATTGGGCTTTGATAGTGGGCCCAACCCATCATCCAAACGCATGATTTGAGCCGTCCTTTGCATCCCTGGGGTAGGGACGACCCTAGCCATGGTGGCATTTTGACCCCATGCACACGTACACACATGGATCGCCAGAAAATGTAGGATGAACAGCGAATTGATTTTATACAGTGGACCGCACCAAAACTTGACTAAGACCACTCATTCCTGACTGGTTTTTCACCAGGAATTCAATGGATGGGGTTGATTCCACCAAAAACATCATTGTGAGTCCCACCGAGAGCTCAGCGCAGCCCTCATGTGTAAGCTTACGCACGTCTGTGAAAACCGGCGGTTGTGGCCGGTCTTCATCAACCTTCCTTCCTTCCTTCCTCTTTGGTCTGCTTTGTTTTTCCTTTAAGAGCTTTTAGTTTCATCATGTCCATGATGAGTTAAACCTCTTAGCTAGGGCTAAGAGGTGTAGCTTGTAGTGTGATGAGAGATTTTTCTTTACGCCTTTTGATTTATGTTTAAACTGAATTGATTTTAATTCTAGTTTGATTATAAGGAATGCCTTTAGTTTTTAATGGTTTGTTGTGACTTAAATTACAATGGATCTGCGATAGCTTTGGGTATTTTCTTTTCATTACTGTGATTATAAAGTTAGGAAGCCTTATTGTTCACATTGTCTCATGGGCATGGTTGGATGATGAAATCCTTCCTAACGTTCATAACTCTTTCAGATTGGTTGTGGATTGGTTAAATTCTATTGTTTGCTTTGTCTCATGGGCATGGTTTTGTGATGGAATCAATTCTAATTCTCATACTTCTTATCTTTTATTGAAAACTAGATCAAATGAAGTTCAGATTTGATTTTTAATGTTATATCCTCCAACTGGATGAAGATGGGACTCTAAATCCAGTTGTGTTCATAAATCAAGCATATATATATATATTCCTGATCTCTACAAGTGGATCCTTGGCACCATAGTTTCCTACCTTTGAATTTTATAGTTTTAGTTTAATCATTCATCATTATTCTTTCATATTCACCTGATTTAAATTACATCTTTGCCTAATTCAAGTTCAAGTTACTTTCAGATTACGTACAAGGTTCAGTCCCTGTGGATTCGACCTCGGTCTTACCTAGTTTAGTACTACTTCGCAACCCTATACTTGAGGTGGTGAACAAGTTTTTGGGGTCGTTGCCGGGGATTGACGTTGCATTTTTCTAAGATCAACTAGTCTTGGAATTAGGTTAAGATTAAGATTTTTCTAGTTTTCTAACTCTAGGTTTAGTTTTTATTTTTTGTTTGATTTTTAGAAACTAACTTAACTTTCTAATTTTGTAGGACCCTGAGGTTGACTTTCTATATTGGTAATCTCTTTCTAATTTTTCTATTTTTAGGATTAAGTTTGATTTTTCTATTTTTAGAAACTTTTTAATTTTAGGATTTCTTTTGTTTCTAGAAACTAAGGTATTTTCTAATTTTAGGTTTAGAATTTTCCTAATTTGGTTTAAGAACCTTTCTATTTTCTATTTTTCTATTTTTTTTTCCTTTTTTTTAGAAACTAGTTTACTTTCTATCTTAGGAACTTTTTAATATTAGTATTTCTATTTTTAGAAAATAATTTCTTTTGTTTTCTTTTGCAGGATCTTAACATAGGAACTTCTAATTTGGTAACTTCCTTCTAACTTCTCCTCTACTTACTTTCCATATTGCCATCGGAATTTTTTTTCTCTTTATTTTCTTTTAGGATTAGATTCAGAGTTAGGGTTTCACCATGGAGGAGTGGGTACGTCAATATGCTGAGATGGATAAAAGATATTGGGGAGGAATGTATAATGATTATAATGGAATTCAACCTATATCTCAAACCATCATTGAGAATCGACTAGAATACTATGCTCCATCGGTTAAGAAGCCCTTACGCGATCATAATTATGGGAATGAGAACCATTATCAACCATCATATTCTCCCACCTATTATCCATATGACTATAACCAGTGGAAACATCAAAATTGGGAAGATGAACCAACAACATGCTATAATGATTATTCTCTTGGATCTTCTACCTTTGAGATCTAACCAGAAACAATCCAAGAGAATTCAATTCAAAATTTCTTCCAAACTCTAAAGCTCAGCCAGCAAAATACACTCCAAAGACTGTAAGAACTTAGAAAAGATATTCGACAGTGGAGTTCACGTGATGCGATTGTGGAGAACTCTGGAATTTGGAATGAAGAATTGGATTCCGTTAATGAGCATACAGTTCAATTTCCCGATGAGTTGATTTCGATGACTGTTGAAAAGAATGGTCAAGAGACGTGGGTGTCTTTCAAATATACTGATAATGACACACTTCACTCACATGACACACTTGGTTTCAATGATGAGGAAGAGGTTAGTTTATTCGAACCTCAACCCAATCTAGGAACATAATGTGAAGAAAGCGATCCCATCCCACGTGTGTACTGCACTGAATTGGAAGATGATGTGTATTGGGATGACGATCATTAATGTGTAGCCCACATTACACTAGAATCAATCTCAAGTTTGGTCCAAGTCAATGATCAAGAAGTACACGAAGTGATCGGTCATAATGAGTTACTCCACTCACTTGACATGTCTGATTTAAAAGTAGAATATGTGCTCCTTTCGACCGACCCTTCTTACTCTTGTGAGACATGTTTGGACCACTCCCCTGAATTGAATGATGATATGATTAGGGAGATGGACAAGTTGCCCAATAAGATTTTGAAATTTGAAACCACCTAGTTGAGATCACCATCTGAACTGTCAAATTTTAACGATTCAATGCCTCTTTTGAGTAATATCAATGAACAGAGTTCTTACATCAATACTTCATCTACTGACCCTCAATCTGTCTGTGCAGGGATGGAGCTAGAGAGCATATCTCCATCTACTTTTAAGACGATGGAGTCCTTGAGCATCTCATTACAGATTTCAATGTGAAATTTTTTGACTCTTTGGATGATTGCTTAGCACACTTTGCAGATTCAAATGATCTCATGATAAAAGCAAAAGTGGATAACTCGCAAGACAATACTTCGATGGTTGTCACAGACCGAGCGAAGCCCTACCCTGACGCCCCTTCTTCCCCAGATTTTAACTGTTTACCATTAAGGAGCTAAAAATTAAACCGAAGTTTGAAACTTCAGACTGTTTTGAGACTACATCACTTTCTGAAAATTTTTCTGAATTCTGTTTACTTGTAGTCTCTGATTTTCCATGGGATACTAACTTTGACACTTTTTCTGTCACAGGTGAATCATATATACTTTGGATACCTCAAGCGATTAAACGACAATTTTTTGCTGAGGTACATAAGTTTCTCTGGACATTAATGCTCTAGGGCATCCAAGCCTATTGCAAAAAGAGCTTTTGGATAATCCTGTTGAGAAACCTATTGAGAAATTTATCCAGATATTGGCCAGAAGAGGAACCTTACGGCATTACTGTGTAGCTTTTCCCCTGTTTTCATAGGACTAGGGTAGTTTGCTTTATGCCGTTCTAGGATAGTCGGCTTTATACCGTTATGATAGTTTTCTTTTCCAGTGTGCTACGATAGTTTTCTTTTTGTTGGTTTAACTCTTGTGCTACCCATCTTCACGCTGAGATTTCTTTGGAAAAAGCCTCTTAACCCCTTCATCAGGTACTATTTTTTCATTACTTCTCTTTCAATTTTATTATCTCCCATGCATTGCATGCTTATATCTTTTACATTGAGGATAATGTAGATTTTAGGTTAAGGATGAGAGATTAGGTTACCTAATCAGTATTTTTTCCGTCTTGAGCAAAAATCGTGAATTTTTCTTTTTAAAATTTTTTTCTGGAAATTCGTATGAATTCGAAGTGATTCTAATGACCATCTTTGATTTAGAATTATAAGATACGTTTTTATGACTCTTGGATTCAGCCATCTGTTAGATTTCATAGTTAAGTTCGAATTAGTAATCCATGATTAGAAGTTTTAAACATTGATTGAGTCATGATTTCACATGTCACACCTAGCTTACACATCAAGGCTTCAATTCGACATTGAATTGCTAACCTGGTAATCATTAAGCATGGAAGGAACCAACCTAGGGAATTCATCCATCATGTTCAATAAGAAGAATTGAAAAAAAAAAAAGAATACCCAGCTAAAAAACAGTTGTCTTCAGAAAGGGTTGGGAAAATGGTTTTCACCATAGGTTTTCTCCCTATAGGTGAGGTTTCGATTCCCTAAGGTTGACACGGCATGAAAGCCACCGATAAAAATAAAAAAATAATAATATAATAATAAATTTTAAACTATAAGGCAAGTTTTGGTTTAAGTTCGGTTATCCGGAGTGTTCCTTTTAGTTATTAATGTTATCATACAAATTGACGATTATTCCTTTAATTGTGATAAGTCGAGGTTGCACTATAAACCCATGGAACTCAATGTTTAGAATTTTTGTAATGGATGGATTAATACTTTAAACTTGACTATGAAGTTTACCATGCACTTAAGTGTAGGAGAAAGTAATGCCCAACATTCATGAATCTTAGAATTCTATTAACTGGATTATTTTTCAAATATCACTCGAATTTATAAGAATTGTCCCGTAATTCTTAAATTATTTTTCGCATACTTTGCTCGAGACTAGCAAAATGCTGGTTGGAGATTGTGTTGAGGGCAAAATATTGCATATTAGACCCTAATTATTACCTGAATTTATGAACATGATATTGTTTAACGGCCTATTTTAATCGTGTTTGTGTTGTAAGGTGAATTTAGGAGCCTGGACTGAAAAGGGGTACTAAAAGTATGGATTTAATGCTCATAAATCACCAAGGCAAGGGACAGACCCTAGGGGACCGAGATCGAAGAATTTACATGTTAAAGATCCAAGAAAATCAAGTGATTGAGTTTAAACGGGCTTGAAAGTCGTCAAGAATGCAAAATCACTGGGTTCCCACTATTCGTTCGGCTCGAAACTTTATATTTGACTTGAGAACCTTAAATTAACCGTACACGTCGAATTCCAACCGTTAGATCCTTGTGGAAGTGGCCTAACGGACAAATTGGCCCCTAAATACTGATATGGGGCCCACCTGGTATCTGAATATGCTTCAATTTTAGTCTTAACCCCTTAAATGAGCTGTTAAAATGAATGGACGGAGAGGATTTCTCATAAACATCACGATGGATCCAACTTGAGAGCGTGCATGTGCACAGTGTGCACACTCTCACCGAGCACCGCAACCACCAACTCGGTCAGTGCAAAAAAAAAAAAATCAAAACGCCCAGCGGACGCACTCGAGCCGATTGGGTTTTGATAGTGGGACCCACCCATAATCCAAACGCATGATCTGAGCCATCCATTGCGTCCCTGGGGTAGGGACAACCTTATGCATGGTGGCCTTTTGGCCCCATGCACATGTACACACATGGATCCCTAGAAAACGCAAGATGGATGAAGAATTGATTTTATACAGTAGATGTCAGACCTGTATCCTAGCCGTACTGTTCCGTAGACTTCCGCAGCCCTCCCGGTCGAATTCTGGTGATCCGTGATCTGTTATCGGCATTTGCGCGTAACCCTGAATCGTATCCCGTTTTCCAGAGTCAGCTCAATCCGAGACTTGTACCTTATCGACCACGTCGTTGCCACAGTTCTGACGGCTGACTCATGCACCGAACCGATACCCAGGATAGACGATGTCAGCCCACGTTCATTTCGAGGAAAAACGCCATACGTTGTGAACTTCGAGGGAATCTCTACAGAATGTCACATCAAATCAAGTCAAGTACACCACCTTACCTCCATGCCACCTCACCCAACAACAAGTACAATGGCCTCTCTCCCTTTTCCCACAAGTCAAACCTCTCTCTCCCCTCACCATTCCTCCTTTTTACAATTTTCAAACATAACCATACTCCTTTTATAAATTTTCAAAACTCACCCATACCCATCCATCTCCTTTCTTACATCATCCCATATCTTTTATTATTCTCTCTCTCATTCCATCCCTTCACTCTCCCAAGCAACAATTCCATACGTCCAAGATCCTTCTCACAATCCAAGTGTGGCCCACCTTCTCATCTTCCATCTCAACCATTCATTTATCATCTACCTCCATCAAAAGTGAAGATAAGGAGCCTAGAAGACCAAGGGAGAAAGGAGAAGGCCTAGAGATGGGTGATCTTTGAGTTTCTACCGTTGATTTCATGATTTATGTGGGACCCAATTTGATGTATGTGTTGCAATCATATGAGGGACCCATACTGGCAGGGTCCCTCCATCTACACCGCTCATTTCTCTCTCTCTCTCTCTCTCTCTCTCTCTCTCTCCTTCTTTAGTGTGATGTCTTGTGGCCACCATGTGCAAGGAGAGCTTGGCCGCCCGATTGTGAGGCCCACCTTGTAGTGGGTCCGTTAGATGACCAAGATGAATGAAGACACAAATATCATGTTGATTCAACTGGTGGGCCACGTTTATGTGGGACCCACCTTGATGTGTGGGCCACGTCCAAATGGGTCCCACCATAATAATGCGTTTAGCCATGTTGTCCAGCGTCTCTGGACGCTGGACGTGATACAGGTGTGGCTAACCTGGAGTGCGTGTACTAACATGGTAGTGTACTAACAAGCTAAAAAAAAATAAAATAGAATATAATAATATATAAAGTGTTTGGGTGGGCTGCTCATGTAGAACCCACCTTGATGCATGTACTTAATTTAAGCCGTTTATCCTGTTTCCCAGATCATTTTAGGCGTTGAGCCAAAAATGAGGCTGATCCGACTTCCTAGCGGGCCATAGTTTGGATGATAAACTTCCCACCATTGAAATACCGCCTGATGTTTCGATACGCTAAAACCTGTCCAATATTGGACTCGTTGGGATTGTATCGAGCCACAGGGACCAATGGCTGGTTGGATTCGTCCGAGGTGGGCCCCACCTACCAAAAACCACCGAACTTTGGTCTTCAAAAAATAAAAATAAAACAAGAAGAGTGTTGTCATTGCTACTACGACGAAGACGCAGTGAAAGCGCCGCGCCGCAGTGGGTGGGCGGACGGATGGGCTGGGCCTCATGGCCCCAGCTGTGGGCCCCCACCGTGATGTGTTTCGAACATCAATGTTATGCATTGGGTGGGCCCTTAGGGCAGTGGCTCCCCTGCTAAAAATCAGCCGTATACGGAACTCAGGTGGGCCATACCATCTAAAATCATGTGAGGACATGCCTAAAACATATAAAATCATTCGATAGGGCCTACCTGAAATTTTGATGCAGCTGAAACCTGGTCTAAACCCTCAGCCAAGTGGGACGCACATAACGGGTGGGTTGGATTTGTGAACCACATCATGGTGGGCTCCCTGTCTACGTGACCCAATCAACAGATTGAGTGAAAAATAAAACACCCCCGACCGTGTGACCTTATAAATAGGTTGGGTGGCAAATGAAAAATACAGTGGGCCCCATGGTCGTGTGATCTTATCAACGGGTTGTATAGAAAATAAACATTCCAGTGGGCCCCAGTTTTTCCCTGGTCCACGTGCCCTTATCAACAGATTGGATGTAAATAAACAGTACGGTGGGCCCCTGGTCCGTGTGATCTCACCAACAGGTTGGATGATAAATAAATATCAAGGTGGGCCCAAGGTCCATGTGACCTTATGAATAAATTGGATTGCAAATAAATATTACAGTGGGCCCTACCCTGGTCCACGTGACCTTATGAATAGTTGGATTGCAAATAAACATTACAGTGGGCCCTAGGCCCATGTGACCCTATGAACAGTTTGGATGGAAAATAAACATTATGTTGGGCCCTAGGTTGGGTGGAAAATAAACATTATGGTGGGTCTTACTTAGGACCCACTTGTGTATGTATTGTGTCCACACCTTTCATTAGTGTGGACCTTCACCATGGACTATGTGATTTATCTATGCCTTTTTAAAAAACAAAAAAAAAAACAAAAACGAGGGAAGTTCCATTGATAATCGAAGGAGAATTACACAGACTCAGAATTCGGGAGACCCAGGACCTACCATGATGCATGAGTTTCATCCAAACCGTCCAACCATTTTGGAGATTATTTTAAGGCCATTGTTGAGGCCCATCTTAATGTATTTGTGGCCCGCCCATTAAGGCCCGCTTTGATATATATGAAACCCATGTTATGAGGCCCATTATGATGTATTCAAGGCCCATGGTCGAGGCCCAATAAGGCGTACATAAGCCCCATTATAGTGTGATTCCACATGATATATGTGTTTCATCTATATAGTCCATCCATGGGACCCACCATAATGTATGCGTTGTATATCCGGGTGGTGGGGCCCATTCTGAGATTCATGAGGCCCACCTGCTAGTTGTGCATGGCCAATTTGATGTATATAAGCCCATTGGTGTGGCCCGTGGATATGTAACGCCCTGAAAATCGAGGGTCGAGTAGCCACTCAACTCCCAAGTTCCAAAACATCACATATGCAACATATATGCTTATGATTAAATGTTGTCTGTGTTGGTGCATTAATCATGAGTGAGATTATACCAAAACAATAATTTATACTCCATATCAGTTGTAAAATGCAAGCGGAAGACTGAAAGATATAAATAAACGTATATAAGTCAAAAGATCACGATCGGTCTCCAGAGTATGAATATAACACTGAGTCACTGTGTACATGAAGTATTACATGTAATATTATAAAAGTTAAAAGTCTAAAAAAAATGGTTCAACTGTAATAAAACTATGTAACCCCGCCGAACAGGAGAGCCTAAGTGAAGCCATCAGAGAACTGCATGTAAGAGAACTCGTCCTGATTGTCGTAGTAATCAGGCTCCGCCTCAGGGGTCACGCCATCATCTGAAATTAAGACAGAGTTTGGTTGGTGTTTAAAACACCATCCCGTAATGTGGGAGTGAGTGATCAACTCAGTGGAATAATAGAGCAAAGATTAACATGTTATCAATTCAATCAAGTAGTAATGATAAAGTAGTAAATCACACATTCCTAAGTACTCTTGTTAATGCAAGAATGGTATGAATGTATAATGCATGCCCTCACCTACGCTCCCTCAGCAACTTCATCTCACGTTTGCGCATGAACAACACTGCCTCAGTGCTTGACCTGCTACGCCTGAACGCACGTGTAATACAGTGCATGTATATGATTACCAAGTTCTTATTAGTCCTTTTCATATAGCAAGATTAGGAAACTAAGGTACCTCCCTTGTATTATTTCTCAAACAATGATCCATTCTAGGGTTGTCAGTCCTAGTAAATCCTATACGATGTTGCGGTTCTATGTCACTACATTGGGCTTGTCGCCAAATCATTACAGGACTAGTTTATACTCTAGATGCTACAGAAGGGTTGTCGCCTCCATGTAGGCTCAAAGTATGCTCGAGGTCACTACAAAGGGCACGTCTAGAGCTGCCAGGGCTGTTGCATGGAATCATTACACCACTCCCCCATCACCCATCACGGCTTCGTCATTAAAATATTATAGGCCGATAGCTCGAATACAGTGTCCCATACCACCATATTTGGCTTACGAGTCTAGGTTGATCACTGGTCACTACGAGGAGGCTCGTCGCCCCAACGTAGGCCGACAGCTCGACCATGGTGTCCCATACCACCATGTCCGACTCATGAGTCTTAGCGGATCGAGGTAATAAGGTTAAATGGGATTTCACTAGTGAGTTTGGTACCTTAGGTTCAAGCAGTAGCATCCATACATGGTGAACATACAAGGGCACATCAGGTTACTTGACGGGCTCGACTAATACGAGCGCACATTGCATCGATCGACATGAAGTGCATAAGCACTTCGTGTGGCCTAACCACTGCCGACGACCAACACATGACTTGGGTTTGTCAAACACGTCCTACGTGGCGAATGAATCTCAGCCACGACTTCAAAGCCGGCTACCGATTGCCTAGACTATAACATAGCCCCAATCACATTCAATCCTTAACCAGAAAGCATGTATAGTAGTCTAAGCAGAGTTAATAAAGTAATTCAAATATGTTAACAAGCATGTTATAAAGCACAATATAAACAGGAAATACGAACACATACATTTCATAACTAAGCGATTAAATTAAACAACTTGCATGGAGGAAATCATATACAACTCTAAGGTATTTGAGATTCCTATCTCAACACCCACCTAAAGCACTATCTCCTAAGTACTTACTTATACAAGCATTTTCACAAACATTTAGACTACACTTATTTAACATACATAACGTATATTAGCCAAAACATGTATTAGGGCGAATCCTTTCACCGAGTAAGTATTACACATATATATAACATATATACACAGTAATTAATCATGGCAAACACACTTCCATATTTTATACGTATACGGTATTTTCTATAAATATACAGAATACACTAAACGCCATAATTTGCATACGTAACAGAATCACAAAACGAACATCGTATTTTGCATGTGAAATATCACCCAGATCATGAATATATCATTATCCGACATTGAAAGCATTGAAAACGATAACCTAAGCATCTATAGTCCGCACCTTACGCCGTAGAAACGAGTAACGGACTCAGTTTAATCACCAAGTCTTTATCAACGCTAGAACGGCAACCTATGACATGAAATCGGTTAGCTATTTCATCACTTACACTAGTTGAATCTCTAAAACTGATTAGGGTTAGGATTTCTTACCCGAAAATTGAATCAGAATCGCCAGAAATGTGATACAATAGTGATGGATAGGATGGAGAGTAGCAGGGATCGATTCCCAGGAATGATTCCAACTTCACTCTCACTTTCTCTCACTTTACTCACTTCTCTCTCCTAGGGTTTTCTCAAATTCGTATGGAGTGAATGAGAGAGGGTTTAAGGTCCTTATATAGGCCTAAAATTGGTGAAAATGGCCCCAGGGCCAAGGTATACTTAAGTTATAGCCAAATGGCATCTGTTTTAGCTCAACAGAGCATTTTCGGAGCCCCCCTTGAGCCAAAGGTTGGACTTAAGCTCACAGACTATGGATCTAGGTCAAGTTAAGTTTTCATTCCAGTCGGGTTTCCAGATCACACGTGGCGGAACAGTTTCAGTTCAACGGTCACCGGAACTCAATCAGGGTTATAAGTACATGGACATATGTATGAAATTTTCTCTGATTCGAGGGTGTATTTGGGTCAGATTCTGACATTCTAATTGCTTATATCAGGCCCGCAAGCGATAGGTCTCAGATTACTTAAATTAGATTTAATTTATAAAGAAATTCACATTTTCTCACACACTTCACTCCGAGCTCAAGCAAATAGCCCTGGGACACTATCTGGATTTAATTTCTAAGATGGTTATCAAGCCCAACAAGGGGGTCCTAATTATATAACTTTGTAGTAATCAGACTTTCAACGTGCGGTCCAGATCTGATACGGAGTTTCAATGTGCTCCCGAGAGCAACTGGGTAATGAGATTGATCCTAGATTTTAGGATAACCTAGCGGCAATGATTCTACAAGTTTTGGGTCTTGTAGATCGTATTTAAAGTGCTTTAAGTGGATTTCATAGCTAATCTAGAATAACACTTAGTTAACTTTGTCTAATTCCTAAAGGATTTGATCCTGAGTAATTTCTGCCTGAGGTGGTACTCGGGTCTTTGTACGAAATTTTTCGAGACGTTACAATCTACCCTCCTTAAAGAAAAATTTCATCCTCAAAATTAGTACCTTTCGTACTCCTCGAGAATCTGAGGGTAGTTCTTTCTGACCTCGGCTTTAGTTTCCCAAGTAGCCTCTTCCTCTGTCTGATGTGTCCATAGTACCTTCACAAGTGGGATGACCTTGCTATGCAATACCTACTCCTTTCTGTCTAGGATACGCGTCAGATGTAGTACATATGTAGCGTCCTCGCTCAACTGCACCTGCTCACATTTGATGAACGGGAAGGATCAGGAACGTACTTCTTTAGCATGAAAACATGAAATACGTTATGCACACCTGCAAGTGGAGTGGGCAAAGCTGGGCCGTATGCCACCACACCCACTTGGTCAAGTATCTAGAATGGGCCAATGAACCGCGGCGTAAGTTTCCCCTTCTTGCCAAACCAAAGGACTCCCTTCATTGGGAAAACTCAGAGGAATACATGGTCTCCAACCTCAAACTCAAGCGGTTGCTGCCTTATATCGGCATAGCTCTTCTATCTGCTCTGTGTTGTAAGAAGTCGATGCCTGATAATATCAATCTTCTTTGAGGTCGCCTATATTAAATCTGGGCCAAGCAAACTGCGCCGCCGATCTCTGCCCAACAATGCGGTGCTCGGCAAGGGCACCCGTACAAGGCCTCGTAAGGAGCCATACCAATACTCGCCTGAAAACTGTTATTGTAGGCGAACTCTGCATATGGGAGATAGTCATCCCAACTGTCCTTGAAGTCCAAAACATAGGCCCGCAGTATATCCTCCAAAATCTGATTCACCCGCTCTGTCTGCCCATTGGTCTGTGGGTGGAACGCGGTACTGAACTTCAACTTCACACCCATCACTTCCTGGATATGAGTCCAGAAGATAGATGTGAATTGCGTGTCTCTGTCCGACACTATCTCCAAGGGAACTCCATGTAGATGTACTATCTCCTTAATGGACAATCTAGCCAACTCGTCTGCAGAGTTCGAAACTCTGATCAGAAGGAAATGAGTCGACTTTGTCAACCGGTCGACGATCACCTAGATGGAATTATGTCCCTTCCTCATCTTCGGCAACCCCGATATGAAATCCATAGAGATGAAGTCCCACTTCCATTCAGCTATAGGCATGGGCTGAAGCAGTCCAGGAGGTCACCGATGTTCAGCCTTGACCTACTGGCATGTGAGACAACGAGAGACATATTTTGCTATGTGGAGCTTCATATTGTCCCACCAATACGACCGCTTCATGTCTTGATATATCTTCGTGCTACCAAGATGCACCGCAAGCTTCAATCTGTGGGCTACCTCGAGAATCTCCTGTCTCAAGTCATGAATGTCTGGGACACATAGGCTATCACGGTATCGTAGGCCCCCATCTATCCCAACTCTCCACTCGGAGTCCTCGTCTTTGCTAGCTTGCTCTCGAAGTTCAGACAGTCGCACATCGCCCTTCTAGGCCTCGATAATCCTGTCATCCATAAGTGACCGCACCGAATGTGCGTGACACTCACGAATGGCTCCTCCACTGTGAGTTTCTGCTCATAGTCCCATACGAACTCCACCATGTGCCATTCCTCAACCATCAGCGGAGCTGCAAATACTATCGCCTTCTTGCGGCTCAATGCGACTGCCACGAGGTTAGCCTTGCCAGGATAGCAGGACACCTCAAACTTGAAGTCCTTCAAGGTCTCCATTTATCGTCGCTGCTTCATATTCAAGTCCCGCTGAGTGAATATATAGCGAAGGTTCTTGTGGTCGCAAAAAAGCTCAAACTCCTCTCCGTAGAGGTAATGTCTGCAGAGCTTCAGTACAAATATGACCGCTGCTAACTTGAGGTCGTGCGTGGGGTAATTCTCTTCGTGTTTCCTTAACTGTCTCGAGGCATATGTGATCACCTTATCCTTCTGCATAAGGACACAACCTAAACTAACGCGAGACGTGTCGGTGTATATAGCATACTTGACCACTTGCTCTGGCAATACTAGCACAAGGGTGGACGTCAGTCGATCCTTTAGCTCCTGAAAAGTTGCTTTCGCCTTCTCATTCTAGGCAAA
Organism: Magnolia changhungtana; assembly: GCA_030180095.1. Classification (NCBI taxonomy): domain Eukaryota; kingdom Viridiplantae; phylum Streptophyta; class Magnoliopsida; order Magnoliales; family Magnoliaceae; genus Magnolia; species Magnolia changhungtana. The sequence goes on along the minus strand of JASAUF010000555.1, from coordinate 754,542 downwards.
CTTCAGATCCTTCCATGTCAACTGAGACAACGGTCTGACTATCTTCGAGAAATCCCGAATGAATCGTCAGTAGTACCCCGCCAGACCAAGAAAACTCATCACCTTAGTAACCGAACCAGGTTGCTTCCAGTCCTGAACCACAGTTACCTTAGCAAGGTCCACTGCTATCCCTTCCTTGGACACCACATGTCCCAGGAACTTGACTTCCTCTTTCCAGAAGTCGTATTTCTTGTACTATGCGAACCACTGGTCCTTCCTTAGCATATCTAAAATGGCTTGTAGGTGTTCCTCGTGCTCTTTCCGACTCGCAGAGTATATCAGGATGTTATCGATAAACACGATGACAAATCAGTATTGAAATGGCCGAAACACCTGGTTCATCAAATCCATGAACACAGCCGGTGCATTCGTAAGACCGAATGACATCACAAGGAACTCGTAATGCCTAAAACTGGTCCTGAAGGCTGTCTTCTGCACATCCTCATCCCTGACGCGCATCTGATGATACCCTGAATGTAGATCAATCTTCGAGAAGTAGCGCGCCCCTTTCAATTGATCAAACAGATCGTCTATCCTGGGCAAAGGATATTTGTTCTTCACGGTCAATTGGTTTAACCTACGGTAATCAATACATAATCGTAGCGATCCATCCTTCTTCTTGACAAACAACACAGGTGCTCCCCAAGGAGACACACTGGGTCGTATGAAGCCCTTCTCTACTAGCTCATCAATCTGTTTCCTCAGTTCCTCCATCTTACATGGAGGCATCCGATACATAAGTAATGAAATGGGGGTCGCACCAGGCACAAGATCAATAATAAAATTGATCTCACGCCAAGGCGGTAATCCAGGGATCGTCCTGAACACATCCAAAAATTTTCAAACTACTGGCATGTTTTCTAACGTCGGCCCATCAACATGCTCTAGTAATGCGGCGTAACATCCAACACGACATGGCCAACTAACCTGCACTGGAAAAGTAAAGACCGTGCCGTCAGGTCTATTGGCTGTCACGACCTGATTATCGCCATCAATCTTTGCCTTCACCTTGGTGAGCCAGTCCATACCGAGGATAATGTGGTAGTGCCATAGTGGGGTGACAATGAAGTCAATAAATACTGTCCTGCTACCCAAGTCTACTGAGCAACCCTCACACGTCCATGTAACATCCGAAAAACTCCCAGTAGCAGTAGTGAGTCTCACTCCCTTCGTGGGAGTAGTATGTAGAGCTAGATGCTTAACTGCTGCACATGAAATGATGGAGATAGTGGACCCAGTGTCTACCAACAAAAAGACAGGGGTACCTTGGACATGTGCAGTGACCTTGAAGGCCATAAGTGCTGACGGTACTGTCTCTGGCTCTTCTACTCTAAGCACATGAACGCGTGCCTGCTGAGGTCGGTTGGGCTGAGGCACCATAGGTCACTGAGACAGCCTAAATCGAGGTGTAGGGGGCCAGAATGATGGATGAGCAGGGATAATACACAGGGGTGGTGCAGAAATGGCTTGAGGGCGAGTGCGGTCGATCCTTTGTGGCGGCGAGAACCCACTGTCTCTCATACGCCCGAAACAGCTCTCTGCTTGGTGGCCTGGACTCCCACAGTAGCTACAAGTCACTCCCGGTCGCCGCATCAGAACTGGTGGTGCAGAAATCCTGGGAGGAGAGTTTGTGCGAGGCCTCTTGCCAAGGAATGGCCTGCTCGACATATCTAGTCGAGGCCTAGGGACCATAGGCCCACGAGTACGTGCCAACCAATCCCCATCCTGCTTTGCCCGTATAGACATGTGTACTAGCTCAACGTAGGAGGGTATGCTAGTACAACACATCTTCGAGCGAATGTCAGGGCGCAGGTCCTCAGAAAAGCGCTGCATCCGCATCTGTGCGTCGCAAGGATCGTAGGAACATATCGGCCCAACTCTGTGAACCGATGCTCATACTCTGTCTTTGTCATGCCTCCCTGTCCGAGGCGTAAAAACTCGTTCTCCTTCTCGTGCCGGTACATCTGGGAATAGTACTTCTCATGAAAACGAAACTCAAAATCTGCCTAGGTCCATATATAACCAACTGCAACTGTCCGCAATACACTATCTCACCATAGGCTAGCCTCCTTTTCAAATATAAAGGTAGCCAACTCAACCTGTTCCTGCTTGGTATAATGTAACATCCTCAGCATCTTGGAGATGCGGTCGAGCCAATATTCAGCCTTCTCGGGTCTGTGAGAACTCGTAAAGGTAGGAGGCCTCAAGTGCTGGAATCGCTCGAGTAGACCACACGTACCCAGATTCCCCGTAGGGTATGCAGCAGATGAGGGGGAGGCACATCCTCATCTTGAGCAAAAGGCCCTACAGTCTCGGCAAGGCGTACAGATGGTGAAGGTGGAGTAGCACTTTCACCCTGATTTACGGCCCCTGCAATAGTAGCCAAAAGCTGCTGGTGCTACTGGTGCATTATCGTCATCAACTGCTCTAACCTATCAGCAGGTGGGGCAGACTCAGGCACATGCTGCGTTGAAGAAGACGCACGGTTCTGCTCACGAACCAGTGGTGTGTACGGTGGTGGTCCAACTGCAAGACCAGTAGATGGCTTAGACTCAGGAATAGTCTCACGAACAAGGCCCAATCTGGGGTCCGTATGACCATCCCTCTGGGGAGGTGCCTGATCCATCGTATCAGTAAGTGCGAGGCGTGCCGTGCTTCGCATGACCTTCCGTGGCATGCCCTATATGACATAGGGTGCAACATAGGTCAGATTCAGCATACACACAAACTTATTACGCAGCATTCATACACAAATTAAAGTAATTTCATGCATTTCATTCACCAAAATTTTTCATAATACATGGAATACAGAGTTACATGAATCATGACAGAAGATGCAAGTGAGCTAATACAACCCACGCTTTAAATACTGAAAACATTCTACTAATACTGCACTACTAGGTCCAGCAACACGAACATAAACATAACCTAAAGTAGTAACCAAAACAAGTTACAAGATAACTGTAGGGATGACTAGGCATCTAAGTCTGGCAATGGAGGAGGGGCACCCTTATCCTGCAGACAACACAGGATAGTCTTCAGCGTACGAGTCACTTTCTTGAACTTGTGTTTCACAAGGCCCAAAAGATCCATAATATCATGTCGTAGGATCGATTGACCCTGTCGTAGGGTAGCATGATCCTCCTTAAGTCGAGTTATACGAGCATCCCTAGTAGCCCGATCAGTGTCCTGCTCCGGTGGCGTAGGAGGGGAGCTCTCCTCCGTATCCTGGGCCTCCTCTTCTTCCTCACTCTCTTCCTCCTCTATTTTAACTCCACCTTCTTCCTCACTCTATTCTTCTTCACTCTCTGTCTCGTCCTCACTCTCCTCAAGTCGGGCTTGTCGCTGTCGTGGCCTGATTTCCATCTGCTTGAGAGTGGTTTCATTGATGAAATGTTGTGGCACTGAAAGTTCTGTGCTTAGACTGTAGTCGAAATCGTGTGCAATCTTGCATATAAGCCGGCCGAAGGGGAGTGAATCAGTCCTTCTGTTTGAGTATACGGTCTGAACGATCTGCTGTAAAACGTATGTAGGTACGCACAACTTTTCACCCAGCCCCGCTTGGTACAGAAAGTCTACCATCAAACGCGTACACTCACTGCGATTGCTCCACCTGGGGTAGACATTAAATGTGTAGATATGGTGGAGTAGGTGGAAATCATCCTTCATGTTTGACGCTAGGAGGCTATTATTCGGCTGTCATTCAACCAGTCGACCACAAAGGAAACCCGTACGGCGATCCCTTTCACGTGCACTCTTCAGATTCATCTTATTCGCGTGAACCTGGCCAAGAGGTATCCCCATGAGTCAAGCTATCAGGCAAGCGTCAATTGTAGCCTCCCGACCTCATCCCGATGGAATCTTGAACTGTAAGGGATTCAGCGTAGGCTCTCGAATATGAGCATAGAATGCACGGATAGTGCCTACATTTGTATGATATGTTCCCCCAAACACAGGGCCCCAACCGGCCTCATCCAAGCGCTCCAACAACAGATACTCTCCAAAGAGCAGCCCGTCCACTTGAGCTTCAAAAAGGACCCTACGACCCTCATAAACTCCATGGGATAACTCCTCCAGTAGAGCTCTTGGGAGAGGAGCCTAGAAATCGAGGTCCCGTTTAGTACGCACCTTGCGGTCAATGCTCGTGCTTGTGGTGGTACCTCGTGGTCTTCTCGAACGAGTAGGGCGGCTAGGCCCGGCTTCATCCCCGGCACCCTTTCTCTTTCCCATGAGAGAAAGAATGGTGAAAAATGAGAAAATGGCTGCAAAAACTTCGAATAGAGCCATGGAGAAAGTGGAGAAAAGGGAGAAAAAGGTTGAAGTCCTTAGGTCTCCATGAATTTGAGCCTCCAAGGGGTGTGTAAAGGCTCAAATGGAAGGGAATAAAGAGAAAAAATGAAGAAAGAGGGTGGTTAGTGGGGGTACACGAATTTGAGCCTCAAATGGGGATTTAAGAGCTCAAATTGGAGAGAAGGGAGAGGTATGCAGCAATGGAGATGGGTATACAGCAGGGTGGTGGGTGTGGTGCACGAAATGAAAGAGGAAGAGGTTGGAGGGGCAATTTTTGAGCAAAATCAGAAGTTTAGGAGAGAAAGGAAAGCTTAGGAGGGTGATTTGTGAAGGGAAGGAGGGTTTGAAAGGGGTTTAATTAAAACCCTACACATCAGGGGGCCACACAACACCCCAAAGTCGATCGGCTCGAACGGCCTGCCCGGCCTAGCCCGCTAGTCGGCGAGCCCCTCGCTGACCTCTGGAGGTTTTGGCGAGGGCTCGTGTAACAGCCCAAATTTTTGCGAACCTGGAATTAGACGTCCTTAGGAAATGGGCCACTCCTAACACCTTATTAACCTGTCAGAACTGAATCCCACTGTCAAAAATCACTTCTGAACCCATTTCTTTCACAAATCCAACCCTTCACCACCTTATTCTTTCAATTTTTCTAAGTACTTTTACCCTAGACACTATCTTAAACTAGTTAAGTATTATAACTTGGATCACCTCATATACAAACTACAAAGGCCTGAGTACCACCTCGACCAGAAATCACTTAGGATTAAATCTTTTAGAAATAAGACAAAGTAACTAAGTGCTAAACTAGATTAGTTACGAAATTTGTTTGAATCACTTTAAATATGATCTGCAAGACCTAAAACTTGTAGAATCATTGACGCTAGGTCACCCTAAAATTTAGGATCAATCTCATTACCCGACTGCTCTCGGGAGCACGTTGAAACTCCGTATTAGATCTGGACCGCACATCGGAAGTCCGAATAACTCGAAGTTAAGGAATTAGGACTGCTACTCTAGCTTGACAACCATCTCGAAAATCAAATCTAGACAGTGTCCCATGGCTGTTCGCTTGAGTCCGGAGCGAGAGAGTGTGAGAACACGTGTTTCTTTACAAAATAAATATCTTGAATAGTAATCTGAGACTCGTTGCTTGTGGATCAGTATTAAGCAAACAGACCGTCAGAATCTGACCAAATTATACCCTCAGATGAGGAAAAATTTTATAAACATTTACACGTACTCAGAATCTCCGATCGAGATCCACTGACCGTTGAACTGAAACTGGTCCGCCACGTGTGATCTGAGAACCCTACTGGAATGGAAACTTAATAGAACCTAGATCCATAGTTTGTGAGCTTAAGTCCGACATTTGGCTCAAGGAGGCCTGCCAAAAGTCCTCCGTTGAGCTGAAACAGGTCCGCTTTAGTTATAACCTAAGTATACCTTGTGCACAAGTCTATTTCAGTGAGTTTTTAGGCTATATAAGGACCTTAAACCCTCTCTCATTTCAGTCATCCAAATTTGAGAAAAACCCTAGAGAAAAGAGAGAGAAAGTGTGGGAGATGTGGGAGAATCTCCCTGTCATGCTCCCCTGCCGCTACACAAGTTGCACCGCCCTTTTCTAATCGCTTTCCCAGCGATTCCAGTTCCGTTTCTAGGTAAGAAACCGTAACCCTAATCTATTTTGGGGTTGTATAGGTTGTAGGTTATGAAATAGCTAACCTATTTCATTCTCTAGGTTGCCAAATTGCCGAGTACGGAAACTTAGCAATTATATCGACACCGTTTCGATTCTACGATAAAAGGTGCGGACTTTAGGTGTATAGGTTATGGTTTTCAACTCTTTCAATGTCAGATAATGTTAGATTCATGATCTGCATGCAATTACACATGTACAAAGTGCTTTCCATTTTCTGTTTCGATTAAAGTTGTAGAATATGGAATTTTACATATTCTTGGTATTCGTAGAAAATATCGTATATGTATTTTTTTTGGAAATGTGTTTGACATGATTATTTGTTGTATGAATGTACGATATATAGATAAAATACTTATTTGGCGAAAGGATTCGCTCAATGCATGTTTTGCTAATATACACTATGTATGTAGAAATACTATATTGTAGAAAGTACCATATATGTATATATTTTAGAGATGTGTTTGCCATGATTATTTATTGTATAAATATATTATATATGCGTAAAATACTTGCTTGGCGAAAGGACTCGCCCTAATACATGTTTGCTAACATACACTAAGTATGTTGAAATAGTGTATGTTATGTGTTTGTGAAAATGCTTGTGTGCGTAAGTGTTTGGATGTTGATGCCTTAGGATGGTGTTGAGATGGGATTCTCAACTACCTTAGAGACATGTATGATTTCTTCCATGAGGTTGTTTACTTGTGAAATATATGTGTTTGTATTCCTATTTATGTAGTGCTTTATAACATGCTTTATAATATGCTGTATGATATGCTTGTTAACATGCTCAACTGCTGTATGATTTTATTTATGTAATGCGTATGTTTAAATTTATGTTTATGTTGTATGATCCGTCATGGGTGATGGGGGAGTGGTGCAACGATTCCGTGCAACAGCCCTGGTAGCCCTAAACGGATAATATCATACTTTAATTTTTGATTTGAATCTTGATCCATTACTCCTTTAACTATCTGTAATTGAATGTGATTGAGGCTATGATTATAGTCCAGACAATCGGTAACGGGATTGAATTCATAGCTGAGATTCATTTGCCACGTGAGATGTGTTCAACGAACCCGAGTCATACTTCGGTTGACGATAGTGGTTGGCCACACGAAGTGCTTTTATACTTCATATCGTTCAACTTGTTGTGCATTCGAGCTAGCCGAGCTCATCAAGTAACTCGATCTGTCTAATATATGTTCACCATGTTTGGTTGCTACTGCTTGAACCTAGGGTACCAAACTTACCAGTGAAATCCCTTTTAACCATGGTACCTCGATCCACTAAGACTCATGAGCTGGGCATGGTGGTATGGGACACCATGGTCGAGCTGTCGGCCTACATTGAGGCACGTGCTTTCCCGTAGTGACCATTAAGCAACCAAACTCGTGAGCCGAATACGGTGGTATGAGACACTGTATTCGAGCTGTCGACATCTATGGCGAGAGCCGAGTATGGTGAGACCTGTATTCGTGCTGACGGGCGAGGAGTCCTCCGTAGTGTCTTCGAGTAGACTCTAAAGTCTGTGATTGGCGATGAACCCTTTCACAGCAACTAGAGCATGAGTTGAGCCGAGTACGGTGAGACCTGTATTCGAGCTGACGATCCATGATTGAGCTGAGTACGGTGAGACCTGTATTCGAGCTGACGGCTAGCAATTGAGCCCCATACGGTGGGATCTGTATCCGTGCTGACGGGTGACGAGCCCTTTGCGATGCCTTCACGATGCCTCTCGAACCATAATATTGTTTGTGATTAACTAGAATTGATGACCTTAGAATGGATAATGTTTGGGAATGATACAAGGGAGGTACCTTAGTTTCCCAATACTACTGTTTGAAATGGACTAATAACTACTCGGTAATCATGCTCATCATCACACAGCATGTGCCTGGTAGATGTGGAGTACTGAGGGAGGTATGCATTCGCGAACGTAAGATGATGTCGCATGAAGGTGGTTTGGCAAGGGCATACATCATGACTGCATTCATACTTACATTAATAAGAGTAGTTAGAAGTGCTTGATTTTACTGCTTTATCATTACTGCTTGACTGCATTGATAACATGTTAACCTATGCCTTATTGTTCCACTGAGTTGATCACTCACTCCCATGTTACGGGACGGTGTTTGCAACACCAACCAGATTTGTTGAGTTTCAGGTGATGGCGATGCTTTTGAAGCAGAGCTGGACTACTACTATGATGTTGAGGAGGAGTTCTCTTACATATAACTCTCTGACAGGTTTATGAAGACCTGGTAATGTATTGAAGGGGCTATGGTACTCGGGATAGAAGACATTATACTTCCTCACATTTGGTAAATTTTAGAATTGTACTTGTAATTATTTAACCTGGCAACATTATCACACTCTGGAGACTCACCACAGTTATTATATTTTATATGTCTACCACAGTCTTCCGCTTGCAATTTAACTGTCTCTAGCATATGATATGCTGTTTTGGCTTAATCTCACTCATGTTCAATGCACTATCACAGTTAACATTCAATCATTATTCATTTTATTGCATAAGTGATGTTCTAGAACTCGAGAGTTGAGTTTATGCTCGACTCCTAATTTTTGGGTTATTACAGTTGGTATCAGAGCATGATTTGGATTAAACCGGACCTGGGTTATGGTCACACGACGTACTCTGACGCACTCTGATGCACTCTGACTTAGGAGGGAGCGACGGAACGTAAAAACAGTCATAGGTATCCCGATTTTGCTAATTGGCAAAGTTCACTGAAAACGAACGTCGAAATCGAGTCTGTATTCAACCATGGTCGCACGAGTCGACCTTGAAACATTCCTAGGCCATAAAAAATAGGGATACTAAGTAATGGGAAAGAAATCAGAAATAAACTACAACTAAAACTCCTAGAATTCGCGACTTACTATAAGGTCTTGATGTCTACTAGTGCGCAAGGTTTTCGACAAAAAAATAGTAAGTGTCCTATTTGGCTTCACCAAACCATTCTCCTAATTATTCTAAGCTCTTTTCTCGTTGGGCGCAACTCCTAAAGCCCAACGGATGAAAAGTAATCAAACTAAACCTACTAGTTATAGTAAAGACGAAATTCAAACGGGGAAACAACCATCGATCCAAGGTTTTTTCGCAAGTTCGGGCTTCGCAACCCTACATAGCTGGGTTGGTTGGCTTCATTAGCTCGTTCTACCCCAAAGTCATATATTATACGTCAGATAACTCTTTCCAGCTTGCAAGATACATCTGATTTGACCCGGAACGACTCGAAACGGAGTCGGAGGCTACACGTATCAATCCAGAGGGGAACCAAGTGGACCCAGGGTGCATTTAGCACCTTAGGATGGTGGAGAATAACAGCCCACTACAGCGGCGCGGGACCGGAAAAGGCGGACCGCGGTGGAACTGCGGTCACCGCGTCGCGCCGTGGTTAGGTTGCCCCGCTCGGGTTGGACTGGGTCTGGTCTTGGTTGGCCTGACCCCCTGGCACATGTGATGCGTGCGAAATTGCAGGGGTACCCCTATTTTACATCGTTTTGCCCCCCTCTCCCTCTAACGCCCCTCTAAGCCCCCTTTTCTCCTTTCGGTTACTGTTTTCTCTCTCAAACCTTCCCTCTAATCACTCACTTCATCATTTCCGGCCCAACTCATCCTCCTCCAACGTTTACAACATAACCTACCCCCTACCCTCTCCATTCTCTCTCATTTGATCACTTACATGCCCCATTCGGAGCTTGAATTCGGGCAAGCCCTCAACCCATCCCATCTATTCATTTTCCTCCTTCAATCCCTGTCAGTTGGGGCCTTTGCAATCTCTGTTGAGGCTCAAGTCCGTGGGGAATGAGAGAAATCAGCCCTTGTTCTCCCCTTTTCTTCACTTTTCCATAGCCTTCACAACCTCCAAATGATGGGACATTTGGGCCCGTTCAATCAACTACATTGAGTGAGATTAGGTGGATGGAATTGTAAAAGTAATAATAAATGTATGTGTAAAATATGTTCCTAGATTGGGTGTATCCCATGTTTTCTAATGCTGCGTTAGGAATGTATGCAGTTAAACGTATATCCCAGATCATCCTTCCTATTACACTTAGAAATTCATCATCATGGGGTTTGGAAATCCCATCTCACGCTTTCCCACACAAGGCTCATTTTCCAAAGCCTATACCATAAATTTTAATCCCCTCCCACCCTCCTACCAAACAAGCCACTTCCAATCCCGAGGAAGGATTAGCAATACAGTCCCATTTAATACAACTTAAGACCACTGGCCAAATAGTGTTGAAGTGATAAAGTCCCTTGATAGACATTAACCCATCACCCTCTGACAGTTTAAGCTTTTAGAGTAAATGGTGGTTTGACAAATAGGCCCTAGAGTTTTGGACCTAGAGCGGTGCTCCTAGATTTCGACAGACCTGATTGTATAGGGAAATCCAACAAATTTATAATGTGAACCTTAGGACCCTCTTAGTTGGAATGAGCATATGTGAAATGCTCAAGCGTCAAGTACAGACAACTCAGTTCCAATTAGACAACGTTGACCTTAAGTGATAAAACTCTTCCTTGTATTAGAAATGATGTGAAATCATCTAGCGTATAAGCATAGACTATGGACTACACCTATGGTTTTCTACTACTCCTAAATTAAAACTAGACTACCGGTTACATTAGAGAATGCAAGAGACCGATAGATGTAGTTAGGTCACCTAATACACCTCTTGATCTGGGTGGCGTAGTGGAAGCATGGTGGACCCTACCCCACTGGTCCAGGATCGAAACTGTGCTCGTTGAATACGAACATTATAGAAGCCTGTTCTACTATGAGAAACCATTTTAGAATGATCTAGTAAGATTTGATTCACCATTTCCTTGGACATAGATAATAACAAGGACTCTCTTAGACCAATGGGCAACCTTAGTAATAAGACAAGTTGAGCCTTTCAATGATGGACATTCCCTACATTTCTAGAGTGATCGGACTACGGAGTTACTGAAATATACAACTACAAAACATTCACGGCTTGACCCAATTCTCAATCCTGGGTGACTGCCAATGGACTCTCTATTGACGAGCAGACAACCAGGATCCACCAGGATTCGGAAGGGATATGATGAGCTTTTTACCCTGGCTCGGTAGATGATTGATGTATCGGGATCAAGCCCACTATAACTGTCTCTCCGTGTTGGTCAAACAATGAAAACAACTATCTTACTCTAAATAATTGGGAGTTATCTTTAAGACTCCAAATTGGTAAAGAAATAAATTGTAGCAAACCATCAGGGTATGAGAAATGGACAAAGAAATAAGCTTTAAGGTGGGTAGACTAAAATGAACTAAACTAGTATATGCCCGACCACACGTAGAAACTCGAAATCAATAAAGTTTAGGCAAAGAAATAATTAAATCTTTCTTTATTACCCTTAACCAATTTCGGGGATGAAATTTTATTTTAAGGGGGGTAGATTGTAACAGCTCAGATTTTTATCAACCTGGAATTAGACGTCCTTAGGCAATGGGCCGCTCCTAACACCTTATTAACCTGTCAGAACTGAATCCCACAGTCTAAAATCGCTTCTGAACCCATTTCCTTCACAAATCCAACCTTTCACCACCTTGTTCTTTCAATTTTCCTAAGTACTTTCACCCTAGACACTATCTTAAACTAGTTAAGTATTATAACTTGGATCACCTTATATACAAACTACAAAGACCTGAGTACCACCTCGACCAGAAATTACTTAGGATTAAATCCTTTAGAAATGAGACAAAATAACTAAGTGCTAAACTAGATTAGTTACGAAATCTATTTGAATCGCTTTAAATACGATCTGCAAGACCCAAAACTTGTAGAATCATTGATGCTAGGTTACCCTAAAATCTAGGATCAATCTTATTACCCGCTGCTCTCGGGAGCACATTGAAACTCCGTATCAGATCTGGACCGCACGTCGGAAGTCTGAATAACTCGAAGTTAAGGTAGGACTGCTACGCTGGGTTTGACAACCATCTCGGAAATCAAATCCAGATAGTGTCCCACGACTATTCGCTTGAGTCCGAAGCGAGAGAGTGTGAGAACACTTGTTTCTTTACAAAATAAATATCTTGAATAGTAATCTGAGACTCGTTGCTTGCGGATCAGTATTAAGCAACTAGACCATCAGAATCTGACCAAATTACACCCTCGGATCAGGAAAAATTTCATAAACATTTACATGTACTCAGAATCTTCGATCGAGATCCACTGACCGTTGAACTGAAATTGGTCCGCCACACGTGATCTGAGAACCCTAGTGGAACAAAAATTTAATAGAACCTAGATCCATAGTTTGTGAGCTTAAGTTCGACCTTTGGCTCAAGGAGGCCCGCCAGAAGTCCTCCGTTGAGCTGAAACAGGTCCACTTTGGTTATAACTTAAGTATACCTTGTCCACAAGTCTATTTCAGTAAATTTTTAGGTTATATAAGGACCTTAAACCCTCTCTCATTTCAGCCATCCGAATTTGAGAAAAACCCTAGAGAAAAGAGAGAGAAAGTGTGGGAGAATCTCCCTGTCATGCTCCCCTGCCGCTGCACAAGTTGCACCACCCTTTTCTAATCGCTTTCCCGGCGATTCCAGCTCCGTTTCTAGGTAAGAAACCCTAACCCTAATCTATTTTGGGGTTGTATAGGTTGTAGGTTATGAAATAGCTAACCTATTTCGTTCTCTAGGTTGCCAAACTGCCGAATACGGAAACTTAGCAATTCTATCGACTCCGTTTCGATTCTACGATAAAAGGTGCGGACTTTAGGTGTATAGGTTATGGTTTTCAACTCTTTCAATGTCGGATAATGATAGATTCATGATCTGCATGCAATTGCACATGTACAAAGTGCTTTCCATTTTCTGTTTCGATTAAAGTTGTAGAATATGGAATTTTACATATTCATGGTATTCGTAGAAAATACCATATACGTATTTTTTTTGAAAATGTGTTTGACATGATTATTTGTTGTATGAATGTATGATATATGGATAAAATACTTATTTGGTGAAAGGATTCGCCCTAATGCATGTTTTGCTAATATACACTATGTATGTAGAAATACTGTATTGTAGAAAGTACCGTATATGTATATATTTTAGAGATGTGTTTGCGATGATTATTTTTTGTATAAATATATTATATATGCGTAAAATACTTGCTTCGCGAAAGGACTCGCCCTAATACATGTTTGCTAACATACACTAAGTATGTTGAAATAGTATATGTTATGTGTTTGTGAAAATGCTTGTGTGAGTAAGTGTTTGGATGTTGATGCCTTAGGACGGTGTTGAGATGGGATTCTCAACTACCTTAGAGACATGTATGATTTCCTCCATGAGGTTGTTTACTTAAACCGCTTACTTATGAAATATATGTGTTTGTATTCCTATTTATGTAGTACTTTATAACATGCTTTATAACATGCTTTATAATATGCTATATGATATGCTTGTTAACATGCTCAACTGCTTGTATGATTTTATTTATGTAATGCGCATGTTTAAATTCATGTTTATGTTGTATGATCCGTCGTGGGTGACGGGGGAGTGGTGTAACGATTCCGCGCAACAGCCCTAGTAGCCCTAAACGGATAATATCATACTTTGATTTTTGATTTGAATCTTGATCCATTACTGCTTTAACTATCTGTAATTAAATGTGATTGGGGCTATGATTATAGTCCAGACAATCGGTAACGGGATTGAATTCGTGGTTGAGATTCATTTGCCACGTGAGATGTGTTCGACGAACCCGAGTCGTACTTCGGTTGGCGATAGTGGTTGGCCACACGAAGTGCTTTTATGCTTCATATCGTTCAACTTGTTGTGCGCTCGAGCTAGCCGAGCTCATCAAGTAACCCGATCTGTCTAATGTATATTCACCATGTTTGGTCGCTACTGCTTGAACTTAGGGTACCAAACTTACTGGTAAAATCCCTTTTAACCATGGTACCTCGATCCGCTAAGACTCATGAGCCGGGCATAGTAGTATAGGACACCGTGGTCGAGCTGTCGGCCTACGCTGGGGCCACGTGCCTCCCCGTAGTGACCATTGAGCAACCAAACTCGTGAGTCGAATTTGGTGGTATGGGACACTGTATTCGATCTATCGACATCTACAGCGAGAGCCGAGTACGGTGAGACTTGTATTCATGCTGACGGGCGATGAGTCCTCCGTAGTGTCTTCGAGTAGACTCTAAAGTCTGTGATTGACGATGAGCCCTTTCACAACAACTAGAGCATGAGTTAAGCCGAGTACGGTGAGACCTGTATTCGAGCTGACGACCCGCGATTGAGCTGAGTATGGTGAGAACCGTATTCGAGCTGACGGCCAACAATTGAGCTGCATGCGGTGAGATCTGTATCCGTGCTGATGGGTGACGAGCCCTTTGCGATGCCCTCGCGATGCCTCTCGAACCATAATATCGTATGTGATTAACTAGAATTGACGACCCTAGAATGGATCATGTTTGAGAATGATACAAGGGAGGTACCTTAGTTTTCTAATACTACTATTTGAAATGGACTAATAACTATTCGGTAATCATGCTAATCATCGCACCGCATGTGCCTGGTAGATGTGAAGCATGAGGGAGGTATGCATCCGCGAACGTAAGATGATGTCGCATGAGGGTAGTTTGGCAAGGGCATACATCATGACTGCATTCATACTTACATTAATAAGAGTAGTTAAGAGTGTTTAATTTTACTGCTTTATCATTACTGCTTGACTACATTGATAACTTGTTAACCTATGCCTTATTGTTCCACTGAGTTGATCACTCACTCCCACGTTACGGGGCGGTGTTTGCAACACCAACCAGATTTGTTGAGTTTCAGGTGATGGCGATGCTTTTGAAATAGAGCCGGACTACTACTATGATGTTGAGGAGGAGTTCTCCTACATATAACTCTTTGACAGGTCTATGAAGACTTGGTAATGTATTGACGGGGCTATGGTACTCGGGATAGAAGACATTACACTTCCTCACATTTAGTAAATTTTAGAATTGTACTTGTAATTATTTAACCTGGTAACATTATCATACTCTGGAGACTCACCACAGTTGTTATATTTTATATGTCTACCACAGTCTTTTGCTTGCAATTTAACTATCTCTGGAGTATGATATGTTGTTTTGGCTTAATCTCACTCATGTTCAATGCACGATCATAGTCAACATTCAATCATTATTCATTTTGTTGCATAAGTGATGTTCTGGAACTCAGGAGTTGAGTTTATGCTCGACCTTCTATTTTTGGGATGTTACAGTTGGTATCAGAGCATGATTTGGATTAAACCGGACCTGAGTTATGGTCACACGACGCACTCTGACGCACTCTGACTTAGGAGGGAGCGATAGAACGTAGAAACAGTCATAGGTATCCCGATTTCGCCAATTGGCGAAGTTCACTGAAAACAAACGTTGAAATCGAGTCTGTATTCAATCATGGTCGCACGGGTCGACCTTGAAACATTCATAGGCCGTCAAAAATAGGGATACTAAGTAATGGGAAAGAAATCAGAAATAAACTACAACTAAAACTCCTAGAATTCGTGACTTACTATAATGTCGTGATGTCTATTAGTGCGTAGGTTTCTACCTGTTGTCAGTGAGCGTCAGTGGGCGAGGGGTGTTCTAGGTTTCAAATCGGCATGAGCAAACATGGTTGGTCAGTTAGTGGACTAGACCGCCAAAGTTCAGGTAAACATGCAATGCACCACATCGGGTGAAAGCAACCCATGTAGTCCAGCTACTGTCGCCCGTTCGCGTCCACCGAATCAGTTAGACTAGTCATAGGACGGTCCAACCAACGGGACCACCCTAACAAATTTTAGTTTACTGTCCAACCCAGAAAATGGGTTGTATTTTATATCATTTCAGCTAAAAATTTCATCTTAGTACAGATGGAATGATACACAATATACATCCATCATAGAATTCAGGATATTACAATGAATGCATCTACTCTTAACAACAAAGGTTAGACGTGTGTGCATGTGGTGCCAGATTACCTAGGAGGCAAGAGACAATACAACATCTATAATGCAGAAAATACAGCAGTAAAATTATAATAATGCACACTACAAGGATGATAATGCAAAGATCATATGTAAGGATGAACATACAGTAGCAATTCCATGCCCAAACAATTTAAAGACCATTTGAACAATAATCTATCAATGCATGCATGTTTTGTTGACTTATCATGTAGGTTCCTAATTAGTTTTTTTTTAAAATTATTCAAGCAAATCTATCTAACATCCACAATCATTAAATTTATCCTAAAATTGGTATTTGACTACCTAAGGATAATGGTCCGCACCTTAAGAGGAGATTTTCATTTTTTGAGATCTTAGGATTTGGTGATTTGGGTAAAACCACCAATTCTTAAATCAAAATCAAGAAAAATAACATTAATAACTAGAAATCTACACTAGGTTGCTTAATTGAAGGAAAAATATACCATTCTTACCTCTGATTCTTGGAATAGGTGGATTTGGTGGAGGTTTTGTAGTAGCCACTGGGTTGGTTAAGGAAATACCAACCATACAAGCATCAAGATTTCCCTCATTCACACAAACACGCTCTCCCTTATCTTTCTCTTCATTTTCTCTCCATCTCTCTTTCTCTCTCTTCTCCTTCACCCAAAGTAGGGCATGAAATTCGTATGGGAGAAGGGGGTACCTAAATGAAGCCCTTTTATAGTGTCAGATTTAGTGTAAATGGCCTCAAGCATTGGGTTTTTACTATACTAGCCATAGGGAAGGGTTTTTCTAACCTTTAGGGCCCACTATGGGGTGTACATATTGATATATACCATAGGATAGTTAGCCCTAATGATGATCTACGTATGGACATGATCGGCCAGCCATTTGGATGCGCCAATCGACTGATATGATTAGAAGTCTGTTCAACGGTCACCGATGGTCGATCAAGGTTGTGGCTATACAGATATGAGTAGGGAAATATCCTTACTTTACGTGTAAAGTTTGGTCATAAACCGACGGTCCGAAATTCTCAACTTTGCATAAGATTGGACGACCCAATTCACTTAAGTTTCAATTTCTTCCTTAAGGGTATTGCACTTCTCATGCACTCGTCCCTCGGCTCAAGTTGAGTGGTTTGGACACTACCCAGGTCTGACTCTCGCAATGGACGTCGAGCCCAGTAAGACGAACATTATTCTATAGTTTTGGAATTAGTGGCACACTAACGAGCGGTCTAGAGCTTGTTCAAAAAATCGGGGCATTTCTTGATGAATTAGGTATTGAGATTTCTCGTGGGCAATGATTAGGATTTGAATTAATTATGTTCATAGTGTGGCTTATTTATAATTAGTGAAAGTGGAGATTTGGTCATGATTACTCTAAACTGTCAGTTTTAGGATAAAAGAGTAACAGGGTTGATTTGGTCTATTAGTCAAGATCCGGGCCTTATTTGACTCGGCTTCGGTTAGATCTTTAATTTAGTTATGATTGTCTTGATTAGTTAGCGATGGGTCGGTTAGATTTGGGCCCTATGTGAATAAATCATGGGGCTAAACTTTATGTTCAAGTAATCGGTTAGGTTCATTATTTTTCT
Source organism: Magnolia changhungtana (assembly GCA_030180095.1). NCBI lineage: Eukaryota > Viridiplantae > Streptophyta > Magnoliopsida > Magnoliales > Magnoliaceae > Magnolia > Magnolia changhungtana. The sequence continues at coordinate 736,912 of JASAUF010000555.1, read as the reverse complement.
ACGGTTGATTAATCTTATTTGTACAGTTCTTTATCGATACCAGCCGCGTATAAGCTTACCTCGAGCGTCAATGGTTCGTAAGTGATGATGTGGCTAGTTATAAAAAAATTTTTAAAGGATTTTTGGCAAACCTAAAATAGTAAAAATTCGGGGTGTTACACTACTTGTATAATATTTTAGTATATTCCACTTGTATTGTAAAGTTTAATATGTTTATTATATTGATGTTCATACACTTGTACTGACATTATTTAAATTTACAACTTCGTACTTCACACATATTCAGTCACGGCACCAGGTGGGAGATCACATCATTCGTGCATTGGATTTAGCCCTTCCACCTGTGATGCGGAGGAGACAGCATCAACGTCGCATGTTGCATCACATGTGTTTGAGCCCTCGGTTGAGCATACACTGGGCACTGTATGTAAGTGTAAACATATATTTCTTTTAGTGACTTCCGTTTATGTTTAGACTTACATATATTTTTTTTATGACAGCATTGTTGACCAGCCGACGAGGACGTTGACACACACGTGGGTTAGTTTTAGAGCGACTTACGCGTGAGGGTAGAGTTCCCACAGGACTGCCCTAGACCTGTTAGGGATAATGCCAAATTGTTTATGTTGGAAGTCGATGTCTTATGCCGATCTCTGATCCTCGCCACCACCCCCCTCCCGTTGGACAGATGTGATAGATGATGTGCGGCAGCTCATCCGTCAGTGTCTTTAAGTAAATTTTAGTAAATTAATTTTTTTTCTAAAATTTCATTTACGGTTAAGTTATTTTCTTAATAAGTTTATTGCCTTAATCTATTATTTATGAAACTGCAGGATAAACTTGTCTTAGATCTTAGTATTTCTTACATTTTCCATGCCGTTGACGATGTGGTCAAGAAGCAGTTCAAGGAGTACCGCGGGGAGTTACACCCGCGGTACAAGTGGTGCAGGAGCCACGAGGAGGCCATACTATCCGCACCACCGCAGGTGACTACAGACGAGTGGCGGACACTCTGTGAGAGATTTTCTTCTGAGGCTTTTCAGGTAATATTTACATATTTACGATATCTTAAGGGAACAATTAAAAATTCACAATTAATAATATTGTATTATGAATAATGTGTTCATAAGAGAAGCAAAATAAATTCTGCGAATAGGAAAAAGTTGGAAGTGAATCATGTAACTGGTTTAAAGTCATTTGTATGACTCGTCACGATATGGTAAGAAATTTTTGGTGATTATTAAGTTGACATATTAAAAGTCATTTATATTAACTCTATTGTCCTTTCAATTGTTCAACAAGATTCCGTCACCAGCCAGGAGCCTGGACCAGTAGATCTATACAGAGAGACTCACTGTCGGCAGGCGACAGGATCTTGGGTTCATTATAGAGCCAGCGAGAATTGGGTAAAAATCCTTACATTATAAAATTTAATTGTATTGAATTATAATTGGGTCATTCGTTATGAAAATTTATATGTTTTCATCACAGATGACAATAGACACCATTCGTAGTCAGCCAACTCCCCATGGTAGTCAGCGAAGTGAGATAGATATCTTGAGCGAGGTGCTTAGCACCCGTTCTGGATATGTGCGTGGGCTTGGCCATGGTGCCAAGTTCATGGCACCCGCTAGACCTGCCTCTGGCCGATCTGTCGTTGGCGAGAGTGCCCTACACCGAGCTGATATCGCAAAAAGAGAGGTTCAGTGACTACGGGTCGTCGTCGATGAGATTAAAGAGCAGCTGTAAAGGCAGAGGGAGGAGGACGAGAGGTGATGAGAGGAGCAGGAGAGGAGGATCATGGAGTATAGGTGGAGTATGAGCGACGAATGCAGGAGATGTTTCAGACTCTTACTGCACGCTTAGCCACTGATGCCCCACCACCTCCGCCTTCATCTTTGTAATTTTTTAAAATTTATTTATGATTTATTTTATACGAATGTTAAACTTATATGTATTTGCGCATGGATGAATGTGATGTGGATAAGATTGTTTGTGTATGTATGTAAGTGGTTTGTGTTTGGATGGATGTATTTTGTGTTTAGATGGATGTGGATGTGAATACGATGAAAATGTATTGTAATAGGTGTATATCCAGAATTTTTTCTTGGATTTTGAAAAAAAAAAAGTGACTATTACTGACGAAAAATTTCGTTGGTAATAGTAGGTTGAAAACTTATACCAACAAAATATTTTGTAGGTAGAAATTAATACAAACTTTATACTGACGAAATATGTCGTTGGTAATAGTAAGTTGAAAACTTATACCGACAAAACATTTCGTAGCTAGAAATTAATACAAATAGTTTATACCAACGAAATATTTTGTAGGTAAAAGTTTATACTGAGGACATATTTCGTAGGAAAAAGTTTAATCTACAGTTTATACCGATGAAATATTTTGGTAGGTAAAAACCGTGGATTAAACTTTTACCTACGAAATATTTCATAGGTAAAAGTTTAATCCAAATTTTTTACGTACGAAATATTTCGTAGGTAAAAGTTTAATCCAATTTTTTTATGTATGAAATATTTCGTAGGTAAAAGTTTAATCCACGGTTTGTACCAACAAAATATTTCGTAGGTAAAAGTTTAATCCACAGTTTTTACCTACGAAATATTTTGTAGGTAAAAGTTTAATCCAAATTTTTTATCTATGAAATATTTCATAGGTAAAAGTTTAATCCACATTTTTTACCTACGAAATATTTCATAGGTAAAAGTTTTTACCTACGACATTTTTTGTAGGTAAAAGTTTAATCCACAATTTTTACCTACAAAATATTTTGTAGGTAAAAGTTGTGTTTACCAATGAAATATATTATTTTTTCCTACCAAAAGTAACATATTTTGCCGACGAGTTTTTTTGTCGGTAATTATTTTATCATTATCGACGAAGTAATATTTCGTTGAGAAAAGCCTTTAGCCACGGTCTTATCGCGACGATATTTTCGACGACATATTTCGTTGGTAATAATAATTACTGATGAAAAAAATATGTAATAATGACAAAATATATCGTCGGTAAAACAACAATTTCTTGTAGTAATGAATCAAGCATAGATATCCATGATCTCTACAAGTGGATCCTTGACAACCTAATTTCCCACCTTTGAATTTCATAGTTTTAGTTTAATCAATCACCATTATTCTTTCATATTCAACTGATTTAGATTACATCTTCGCCTAATTATAGTTCAAATTATTTTTAGATTATGTACAAGGTTCAGTCCCTATGGATTTGACCTTGGTCTTACCATGTTTATTACTACTTTGCAACCTTATACTTGGGGTGGTGAACATGTATGTATGACCTTTTAGATTAGGACTGCTAGTAGTTGTTGATTAGGACCTCTTATGGATTTAAATGCACATGTACATGTGAAACAAGGAAGCGTAGGACATTGAAAACCACCCCATGAGATAATTATCACAATAAAAAGCTCAAAGCTTCAACTCTTGACCATGCAATGTAAAAAATATTAAAATGGAAGATTCTGAAACTTTTATGGAGTTATATTCAAAGTTAAATGATATTTACAACTCAATGTGGGGTTTAAGTGAGCGAATTTTAAAAGGATTATATATAAGAATATACTTAGATCCCCTCCAGATAAGTTTACTCCTAAGATAACATTAATAGAAAAGTGTAGAAATATAAATGCGATGAAAGTAGAACTTGTAGTTCCCTGTACACATATAAAATGTACTTTAAGACCCTCTATACCAAAAAGAAACCCATCGTCCTTAAATCTTCACGTGTGTACTCACATAGGCATAAAAAACTTGAATTTGAAGATGATAGTGATGTCAAGGATAAGAATGAGGAATTGGCTAAAATTTTTAAGAAATTTCTCAAGTTTAGTAGAGAAAAGAGTTGTGACAAGAAGGAAAAAACGACTAAGAAGAGTATAGGTAAATCCTTCAAAAAAGTCCAGAGATATCTAATGTCACAGCTGTAAGGGTTATGGACATATTGCCTTTGAATGTACTAACAAAGTAAGACCCAAAATGAAAGGTTATGACGACAACATGGGATAATATGGAGGAGTTCAAATACGATTCGTGAGACTCACCTACTGATGCGATTTTAGATACTTACGTATTCTAATGACCTTCACCATAGTTTCCTTTCTTATATACTTGGGAGACCATAAAACCTTGGATATGTGACCTTAGAAGGTCCATGTCGCTTTAATAGATAAATCTGAAGAGTTTCGCCTTATTGAGTGAGCCTTATAGGTAAATCAAATGAATTCAACATCATTTTTAACATACATGTAAATATGAGATTAGAGTCTCATTTTGTGCTTTATAGATAAATTCGATAATTTTTAGCCTCATTCTTTTTATTTTATATATAGTTTTTAGCCTTAAAGTTATTTGATTTTAATAGCATATGTTTATCGTTAAACTATCATTGGTCATTGGTATTTCAATTGGTATATATTTTGAATGACCAATTGTTTTAATGTTATATGCACCATATTCCCTTGTTAGTATGTACTTATAAGTATGTTTCTATTTTAAAAAGTTTTTTGCATTTTGTTTTTATAGTATATATATGAAATTAGCTTTTTGTCAAATACTAATAAAAAGGGTTAGAAAGATTAAGTCCCACTAAAATAAGTTGAATTCTATTTTGCATGTTCTATTTGTTGTTGCAGGGAATTGATGAAGATAGGGGGAGCAATTAAGAGGGAGTATTGTAAGTTTTTAGATGTTTTTATGAATTCAACTTATAAATTGATTGTTATTGACATGTAATATTTTTAGTTATTTTAGTTTGTCATTTGTATGTACCATGATAATGTCTATATTAGTTTTTGTAAAGTAATTGACAAATGGAAAATTGCTAGTGCAATTATTTATGCACCTATTTTTCAATCACGTGGGTTTATATGTTAGTGAGTCAGTTGAGCCATTGGAAGGTAAAGACAGAAGACACAAGATGACTTGGAGTATTAATGAGAGAAGAATAGATAAATTGATGTGCTTTGGTGACCCTAACCTTAGACCCAAAACAACCTAACTTCTAAATGATCATTCCTTAATAGGTAAAACCTTATTCGATCAACCCTCAGTCTTAGTATCTCAATTAGAATATGATAATATTAGCTAAAAGATGTGCAAAGTGACTATAAATCAAATAGCCCAAAATTACAGTTTTTCTTGATCCCATTGACAGGCTGTCGATGGGTCTTGATAGAATCAAAGACCAACTCGATGTGATCGAAGAAACAATCTAACAACTAAACAAAAAAATCCTAAAGTTTCTTGATGGGATCAAATGATAGTTCGATCTTATCGAAGGGCCTTTCAATCCTATCAAATTAGACATTAACTAGCCATTTTATAGTTGTTACAACACAATTTCAATAAAATGAGCATTTAGTTCTTGTGCATAGGGATGGATTTGTAGTGCAATAAAAGCTTAGAAGATTCCCCACTCATATTTCTTATCCTAAACCTTTAAACCAATGAGATTCTAGTCTTATACTTGAGCTTTGTCACTCTAATGATGATTCCAACCTCAATTATGAAGATGAACTTAATCTCTCCCTTGTTCTAGAGATTAGATATGAACCTATAGTCAAATAATTATTTAAATTCCCTTAAACACCCATTTAAGTGAATCCCTCCTTGGAAAACAAATATTCCTTTAGTAGTAAAAGATTCCACCATCATCCCATTACCTTGGCCACCCCATTGGTACATCGCATGCAAGGTGTTTGTTCATGGAGCTGAACCATTGGCATCAATATACGTGAGAGTAATTGAGAAGCTGATTCAAGCACGGGTGAGTATTGAAGAAGCATATCAAGCAAGGCACATCAATATGGCTCAATTCGACAAGTAAGGTTGTCAATTTTAGAGTCCATGTACTTTTTTCTTGTATAGGATTGAGTATAAGAGTTTGTGACCCAAACTTGAATAGTTTCTTATGTAAGACCTAGGATCTCATGTAGGGCCGAATTTACCAGATATGAGTGTGTATGTGTTAGCCTTTATGGGGAGCCTCCGGTGGGAGTGTACGTAGGATAATGGATTAGGACCACTAATGGTTGTTGGTTAATCGATAGAAAAAAACTAAAGTCTCTTATGAGAGCCATCAAAATGGGTAGAAACGTGTTCCACTAGACACGAGTGCATACATGTTAGTCTCCATAGGGAGCATCTAGTGAGAGTGTACGTAAGGCCTTTGATTAGGATCACTAGTGGTTGTTGGTTAGCTGATAGAAAACCAACTAAAGTGTCTTGTGTGAGCTACTAACATGGGTGGAAACGTGTTCAACCGAACACGAGTTCGCAGATAAAAAACCAACTAAAGTCTCTTATAGGATTCACCAACACGGGTGGAAATGCTTAATTCTCTGACATGAGTATACATGTAAGGTAGTGGTTAGTATAGGAGGAATCATTGTAAATGTTAGAGGTAAACCTGATTTAAAACATCCGATAGTGAAATACTGGTACACTCGATGAGAGCGCGTCTTTCAAGAGTGGAGTAAGGAAAATGAACCACTATACATGCTTATGTTTGGATTATGAATGTTTGTAATTTTATTCATGCTTATGTGTTTGATTAGTTAAGTTATATAAATATTTGAATTGAATTATATGCTAGGCACCTAACTTGTATGCACACACAAAATCATTATCTCTTATAGAGTAGTGCTTAATAGTTATATCTATTGTAGTCTATGTGATTAGACCTACTTGGCTTGAAAGCCTAGGTATTATTTTCCTTTGACTTAGACATAATTATGAGCTCCACCAAGCCTACACATGCATCTTGGTACACAATCCATGCAATTTCAGAAGTGATGAATGACATATAGCCCTAATTCAGTGTCATGTGACCAAGGAAGCCTACCCAACACATTTATAAGAGACACACCGAGACAAAGATCATATCATAAATCCAGATTTGTTCGATAAGGTTGTCACTCACAATCCTTCCAAAATGAGAGACTTCCCTGAGATGTTCAAAACTTTCATGGTGATTACAAAGATTCAAATATTAGACTGATATCTTAATAGATGGGAACCAACGGATTTGGTTATGATTAAGATTTAGTGGACCGGTTCCACCAATTCCATGAATATTCATGGTCACGATAAAAGATCTCTAAAAACAGTCCATGATCAAGCCAGATCTGATGAGACAGAGCCCTGAAGGACCATAAATTAATCACGGTGCCAAAGATATCTAAAAAAAGTTTATGATATTAGGAGATCTCTAGCAAGGCTAGGATAATAAGAGAACAATTGAGTGATGCGACTGCGAAGCATCCTGATCCAACAAGGAAACCCAACGAGGTTTTGCTGCCTCTAGAAACTATAAAAGGAGAATGCGATGAGGAGATTCAGCCACACCCTAACCACAATTTATCATCATAGTCTTTACCTGTACCTTTATCTTTTATCTTAACCTACCTTATCCTAGTCTCAAAGTAGATCGCTATTATCGAGCTCTACCACTACAACATTGTAGGAATATGATAAACATCTACAACCTTTTGTTTCTAGATCTCGATCAACCAAGTTCTTACTTAGAAGATCAAACATTTTAGTCACATCATGCTGACCATTCACTTGATTGTTTGTCCATATGAACGGTTCAAGTATTTATCCTTTTTTTTTTGTCTCTAGTTTATTTGATACTTTTATCGATTATAATGAACATTAATTAAGTAATCAATAAAAATTGACATTATTTTTAGTCTCATCTATTTTAGTATTCATCTTAGTTTCTTTGAGAAATATACTTTGGCTGCAATTATTGGTGTGAAAGAGTAAGTCCTTAAAACACAAGGAAAAAAAGAATCCATCAAGGACTAACCTCATCCATCCATAAATCGCCTGATCATTGTTATAACTTGGGCTAACGAGGGTAGTTGAGTCCTAGAATTTGATCTTAAACAGTCCATCTCAGCATGGGGGTCACCAGTATTCAATCAAACATTGAGTCGAGTACGACTCTAGCATGCCCACACATTCCTATTGCACGCTTAAACCAAATACGAGCCCTCATTAATACGTGTGACCTTGTGTTTGATTAAATTGCGCAAACAGTGGACCCCACCCAACTTCTAATTTCATGAACTTCTTATGGTCGTGGTCGCAGGCAATCCGCATCCCAAAAATAATGGATTCCATAATTCACCCTGTTAATTTTGAGTTAATGTACCGGCACAAAATTTTTTCGAGTGTCTACATATCAAGCATCATGCTCTATAAGAGTATCAAATAACTCAGCACTTCTCATGTTGAAGCAGATTTTGCATACAACGTAACTTAATATACTTTAATATATCGAGTAAACATTATGGGCCCCACCATGGATGGAATTGTATTATCCCTACCATCCATCCATTTTTGTGGGCCGCACCATAGAAGGATTTGTCTTATCCCTACCATCCATACATTTTATGACTCATTTTAAGGCATGATCCTAAAATTGAAGCATATCTAAAGCTCAAGGAGACCACGCCACATGAAGAAGTGGGGATAATGACATCCACTATTGAAACCTTCTAAGGCCCCACATCGATGTTTATTTGTTCTAAAACTTATTCATAAGGTCACACATACCTGAATGAAGGGAAAACATAAATATTAGCTTAATCCAAAACTTCTATGTCCCCCAAGAAGTTTTCAATAGTAGGAATTTAATTCACACTTTTTCTATGGTGTGGTCCACTATAGCATAGATATGCTTCAAATTTGTGCTTATGCCTAAAAGGAACTAGTAAAATGGATGGACATCATGGATAAGACACATACATCCACAAAGTTCACTCCGTATGCTACGGTTGCTCATTATGCAATTCACTTCGGCCAGAATTTTTCCTCCCAATATGAGAATGAAGTGGATTATGTACTACTAAGTAGTCTTTGTGGGACCCACTGTGATGTACGTGTCTTATCCACTCAATCCATTCATTTTCATTTTTCTTGCTCATTTTAAGACATGAGCATGGAATTAAAAAATATCCAAAGCTCAAGTGGACTACACCACAGGAAACAGTGAGAATAATAATGTCCACCGTTGAAACCTTCTAAGGCCTAAAGTGATGTTTTTTAATTATCCAACCTATTTATAAGGTCACATAGATATGGATGAAAGGAAAAATAAATATAACAAGAGTTTCAACACAAAGGTCATGGGTTCAAGTGCTCATAGTGGTGTGTGTGGGTGTGGGGGCGTCTGTTAAAAAAAGAAAAAGAAAAGAGGAAACATAAATATCATCTTGATCCAAAACTTTTGCATAGGGTTGTACATCGAGCCAAGTCGAGTCGAGGTGGACTAAGCATGGATTAACTCATCCATGTTCTCCTTAAGCTCACCCTTGAACTTACCACTAGAGCTTGGCTTGTTTGCCAAACCTTTCGAGGTGAGCTCGGGGCGAGTTAGTGGATTGAGTCGAGGTGAGCTTACCTCGAGTTGAGTTAATCCTACTCTCACCTCAATTTATTATATTTTTTGCTACAAAATACAAATTAAAATTCAACAACATTAGGTCCACAAAGTCCCACGTGCTACAATGTCAAGTAAAAAAAGAAGACTCACATATATTATTTAGATGCCACAACATTAAGTCCAAAAAGTGAAAATATATTATAAAATACAAAAGCTTAAATAAAAGTTTTAAAAAATATATTCATTCATGTAGTTTTAGATGCATTCTCATCCTCATCCTCTTCAACATCGAAACTGTTACTGCTCCAAATTGGATGTAACCAATCTTGTGTACATATTAGTGCTTCGACTGTTTTCGAGGCGATTGATCTTTGATACTTGCTCACAACCCTAATCCCCATATTAAAAACTGATTTTGATGTCATGGTTGAACTTAGAATTAACAATATATCATGTGCCATCACAAAAAATCTAAGGTATTCACGAGTTCTCGACTTTTACCACTACAAGACATCAAAATCCTCTTCTTGTAACCTTATGATTAGCTCCTTTAAATACTTCTCCACTCTTGATTTAGTTTTCTGCAATTCCGTTTCTTCTTCATTCCTTCTTCGTCTAAGAAAGATATAAAATCATGAAGTCACTTTCCTCCAGTAGAAGTACTACACATAGATTGAGGAGTAACCACTGTACTGGATGTTGAAGAGAAAGTACCAACATATAAAGTGAACAACTTTTCAACTGTCGAATGAATAATGGTGGTCTCCATTGAAACCCTTTCAAAATTGGAATAAAGAGACCTGAAAATGTACCTAACCATTGTCATCTTGTACCATGGATTCATAACAACCACAATGGCTATTAACAAATGGAAGTCAGCCCAATACTTACCAAATTTCATTTATATTCCTAAATCTATCACTTCTTAAAACAATCTGAAACCATGTCAACACACTTTTTTAGAGCATTCATAATGAAAATAATTTCTATAAGAAAATGATTTTTTGGTATAATACTTATTCTCAGAAAAAATCTTCATGCAGTTGTAAAAAACTTTGAAAAACTGATGAACATGTTCAACTTTCGTCTAGTCTTCATGACTAAGCATACATGTGTACATTTTATCACGTGTCGCAAGTTCAGGAAATACAACTTTAAATTTTAAAACAATATCCAATATTTCATAAGTTGAATTCTAGCATGTGAAAACATCTAACTTCAACAGCTTTTTAGATTTCAAATTCAAACGATGAATTATATTATTTCATGTATTCAGTCTTGAAGATGATCCTCTTATATATTTAATACGATCTCTTATGTTGATGATTATGGAGTTAATTCCTTTCGGCTCTTCTAGCACAATTAAATTTAGAATGTGGGCAAAACATTTGACTTGAAATATTTTAATCTTAATGAATAAATTTTTGATTGCCTTGAATTAACTACGTAAGCAAGAAACCAAAGTGTTATTGGAAGAGGCATTATCTAAAGTTATTAAAGAGATTTTTTTTTCGATGCCCCAATCAACAAGACAATTGCAAATGCAGTATGAAATTACTACACAAATATGAGGAGGAACGTAGCAAAAGTTTATAATATTTTTTTGGAGTTTTCAATCTGCATCAACGAAATATGTGATTAATGACATATATCCCTTTTTTTTTATTCGATGTCATCCACATATCCGAAGTCAAAATACAGATGCTAAAAGAGCTTTCAAGTTTGCTTTCTCAATTATATACATCTTCATGTACTCTTTTTTCACGGTAAGACAAGAGGCCTTCTCACATTTGGGATTAAAAAATTTATAAAATCCCATAAAAACTTTACTTTTCAGCACTCTAAATGGCTTCTCATTAACTATCATCAATCTTACATACTAATCTTTCAACTTTTTCTAATCATACTTATAGGCGGATAGTGTAGCTTGAGAGTTATCATTTTCATAAGCAATAAATGAAAGTAATTGCTGGACTCTTCCCGTTGACGTTATTGGTTATTTCGTACATTTATCAAAATACCTATGATAATGAGTAGTAGAAGAACCAGAATGCTTGTTGTAAAGAGTTACAATACTTACGTCCAATCTTATTCAAACCATCTGGTAACGTGATCTCATCAGCACCGACACTAGGGGTACTTGGATTTTCCTCACTAGTCATCTATAAATCAATAGATAACAAGGGTAAGGTAAGATCAATGATTTTACAGGTTGAATTAATCAGTCAATCACATTTATATGTGTATATAAATATATAGTACAAACAATATTAGGGACCCTCCATAAACTACATGCCACAAGTGTATCAAATAGTCCCTAATAAATAAATTTATTGAGGTACATACATATATATAACTATATATTATTCCTATTTGTTTTTTAAAAAAATTTAAGTAATTTTCTTTAAATGTCTCATATATTTCTACTTGTATCTATCTAGAACTATTGATTGTTTATATCTCATTCGTTAACATACCATGTTCTGTCCTCATACATTTTATATGCAAGTCGAAATTTCGGTAGCATCTTCCCATATTATCCAAATATATGTAAAATTAAATACTAATTAATTAGCATATGTAATTCATTATACATTGATAGAGGCAACCAATCAGTAAAGAATCATGTATCGGGAGAAAATATAAGGAGATGCTACCAGAATTCCAACTTGATGTAAACTGAAAATGAGGATAATTTAAGTAAATAGTATGGTATCGAACTATCCAAAATGAGACAATTTAGGAACCCATAAAGAATAAGCATTTCCAATGGAATAACTATACTTGTTTAATATTAATTCCTAAATGAGGAGATACATTACTAAATCATCAGGTGCCCTAAATACTAATTAACAATATCAGTTAACAAATAATCATAAGTATAAACATTCAAAGAACAAATATCGAAATATATAAGAAAAAGAATGAGATAATGATTTAAATGTAAGTTAAGTAACTTAAGTTAGTATATTTATCGCAAGCAAGTTAAGTTAGTGTATTTAATCCATACAAATAAAAAAATTAATACATCTTTCATAATTTTAATATTCTCCTCAAGACTCATCTCCTCCATTTGAACGAGGATCAGATCCATAATTTTTGTTATCCATGCCTGAGCTGGTGGTATCTTCTCTAAGATGCTTATTAACCTCCATTGAGTCAGAAGGTGGGGAGACTTTTTTTACTATGTTCTTGTATAGATTCAGCTAGTTTTTTCAAACTTTTTTGTGAGATGATCTATACGAAGTACCCAATATCTTGTAGAATGAGTTGATTTTGGAAATAAATTTCGATGGCTTATTACTAGTCGAGCTCGACCCTACTTCAACATCATGTTGTCAAGGAGGATATTGTTGATATCTAGAAGCATGTGCCTCTTCCTTACTTAATTTTAAGAAAAATTTTAATTACTCTTCTTCCAAAGCTCTCAATCTTACTTCCTTCTTCTCTTCCTCTTCCCTACTGTTTCTCTTTATCTTTATTGATTAACATATGTTTGTTATGGTATATCTTGTGGCTATTTGTATTCGATGTGGGAGATGGGCGGAAGTCTTCTTGATGGAATCTATGAAACCCTGGAATAAAACTTGTACCTCTTATGATGCTCTGATACACGATTTTGCGTCTCCCCTTAACTTGATAAGTGCAGTATAAGCTGACTTATTTTGTTTACAAATCCGGTCCCATGGAAATTTCATTGAATCTTCATTCTTTCAGAGTCTAGAGAGTAAACTTGGGAACCATAATGTCAAATGTTTGTGGATGGATCATCTAAAGACATTACTACACACACTTTTGTTGTAAAAGAAGTATTTTTATAAGAAAAATAAAGAAAAACATGCAAATCTAATCTATAATATCTATTCACAGATTCACATTAGAATTCAAATCTACAAAATGTAAATCTAATAAAAAATGTAATTCAAATTCGACCAACTCTACCTAACCAAACCCCACCCGATCTGACCTACAATCGACCCAACCTAGCCCCAACTCGACTCAACAGCCCCAACTCGACCCAACTGACTTAACTCACCCAACCCAAGACACCTAGCCCAACCTAGCCTAACAACTACCACCCACACCGACCCAAATTAGCACCCAATCCAACCCTAACCAACACCCAACACAACCCTAACCTAGGTTAACCCAGCACCCAACTCGACCTAACCCAGCAGCCAACGCCCACCCAACCGGATCCAACACCAACACCTGACCCAACCCATCATCAACCCGACCGGACTGGAACTGACCCAACCCACACCCAACCCAACCTAACCCAACTGACCGAATTAACCCACACTCGACACAACCTAACACCAACCCATGCCTAACCTGACTCCACCCCTAAATCAAATATTCAAAACCCCAAATCTTAATTTTTAGATTCGAGGTTTTCAATTACATATATATATATATATATTAGATTTAGATAGAGGTACCTTGTTGTTAAGAGAGAAAGAAAGAGCTCGGGCGAGTGGCCAAGTGTGGGTTGTACGGCTGACAGGATTCAGGGAAACGCTGAGTTGAGCTGGGAGAGTAACTGAGTAGGGAGAGAGAGAGAGAGAGAGAGAGAGAGAGAGAGAGAGCTCGGGTGTGATGGTTTAGGTAAGGAAAGAAAAAAGGTAAGAAATGGACAAACAAGTAGGGTAGGATTATAACTTTTATTATTTTTTAAATATAATATTATATATATACACATAATATGTGATAAAATCCATCCATCATTCCTTAAGTGCCAAGTCAAGAAGAAGATGCTCAATCGATTATCAAAAGGGACGCTCAACGATCTAGACCGTCGAAGAGTTGCACAAACATTATCCATACCATCAATCAATATTCTCAAGCCTCAAAATATTAAGAACAAGCATTAAGAGAATACTAAGAGCTAAACATGGTGAGGCAAGTTTGCATTTTAAAGAAAAAATGGCATTGATCGTGATTGTCAACTCATGATTCGATGGACCAGATCACTTTAAAAAATTAAAAAATTATTTTTAATAAAAACTGGCCTCGATCGTGACCTTTGATTTTCAATCCGTTGGACTGGATAATTTTAAAATTTTTAAAAAATATTTTCAATGAAAACCGACATCGATTACAAGCGTCAATTCATAATCTGATAGACCAGATCATTTTTAAAAATCATAAAAAGATTTCTAGTAAAAACTGACATTGATCACGACCATCAATTCGTGATCGGATTGACCGAATCATTTTTAAAAATCTCAAAAATATTCCAATAAATATTGTCATTGATCGCGACAGTTGATTCACAATCCAATGGACTAGATCATTTTCAAAAATCATAAAAATACTCTAATGAAGACCAGCATCAATTGCAACCATTCAATTTGCAATCTAATGGATTGGATCATTTTAAAAAATTATAAAAAAAATTTTTAATAAAAAATGACATAAATCACAACCGTCGATTTGCAATCTGATGGACCAGATCATTTTAAAAAATTCTAAAAAATATTTTTGATAAAATCTGACATCGATCATGACAATCAATTTGCGATTCGATGGACCAGATCATTTTTTTAAAATCCTAAAAATATTTTTAAAAAATTGGCACCAATCGCAACTGTCGATTCGCGATCTGATGGATTAAATCATTTTTAAAAATCTCAAAAATGTTCTAATAAAGACCAGATTCGATCGCAACCATTCGATTCACAATCCGATGGATCAGATCATCTTTAAAAATTTTAAAATATTGCCAATAAAAATCAGTGTAAATTGCGACCTTCAACTCGTGATTTAGTGTACTAGATCATCTTTTGAAATCACTAAAAGCATTTTCATATCCCTAGATTGACACAGTGAGTGGGACAACAGACTCGATTAGTCATGGATAAAGATCTTGACCGCAAATGAGCGAGACAATGAACCTGATTACTCGCAGATCAAAATCCTGACCGCAAGCATGCTAGATAACGAACTCGATTGGTCGTAAATCAAAATTGACTACAATTCATGGACAAATCTACACTATCCAACGATCTGGATTAGACCAAGAACAATCGAGTCTGATTACCCTATAAGATGGTGGAATCGATTAATAATCCGTAATGAATCAAACTCTTGATCACAACCACTAATCAGACATGCACCAAATGAACCATTCCCAACAAATCTCAGTCCTGATTGCAACAATCAAAACCCAAACAATAAAGTACAAAATCTTAACAAATCCATAATCCCAATCATAACCATTATGCGCACCAACACCTTGCATTTTTTCAATAAAAACCAAAACACTTAAAGTCCATATACATCTCTAGTTGGGACAACCAAGTAAGATAGACCCATTTAAAAACTATCTTGCAACAACAACACCCCCCCCCCCCCCCCCTCCAAATGAATAATCACTCCCCAAAATGGGGCGACTTTAAAATCATCAAATATTTAAGATCTGATGTCTTGCGATTTTCCCAGAGATTATCATATCCTAATGCACATCAAAATATGATCGGACTAAATTCTAGCGTTAGCTCTATTGTATTAAAAGCTAATGTTAAGAAAGGACGATAGGCCAAGACTGGTTAGAAGAAATTATTTAAAATGGCAAAAAAGATAAATTGTAACCTAAGTGTCAATACCAAAAGATTGCATGGAAAAGGTCACCCGCACATATATAGGCATGGATGCTTGCGAGACTTGATCGAGTCCAAGTCGGTGTAGTGAGTTCCCCGTAAGGCCGAAGAGAGCACAAGACAACTAACAACTTTAATGATCAAGCAAGACTAGTACCTATGGGGTAATCTGGGAAGCAATGGACATTCTAGATTGTAACATGAATGGTCGACAAAGGTGGGTGTCCGCTTTGGCATTTGATTTCACACACTTCTGCCAAAGAGGGGCATCTGTAAACACCCCCTAGGCTGATAAACTGATTAAGTTTGAACCAATGGATGGTTAACTAAAACCCCAATCCTAAATCTTAACCCTAGAAGCCTAAACCTTAGGAACCATAATCCCAAAGCCTAAACTCAATCCAGTCACCCTCACTAAGCTTAATCCTAAACCCTAGGAACCTAAAACCCTAGAGCCTTAAGTTAGCTCAATGAGCTAACTCACCCAATCAACTCACTAGGTCAACTCATCCAGTCAGCCTAGCTAGTCCAACAACCTAATCAACTCACCTAGTTAAGCCCAAAATTGAGCCTAAACTAAAGCCCAAAAACAAGCCCAATCATAACACTATGCAAAATCTCAACAAAATGCCCTTCATAGCAAAGTCTCCACACCAGTGAGAGAGGCAGCCTATCGAAGAAAGGAGTCAGCATACTTTCCGCTGAGCATATAACACTCCCCCTCTTTGGGTTGGTGTCCCTTAATCATGTGGGATCTCCCTTTTCCAAACCCTAAGTATGCGGTAAAAATGTATTTACTCTGATGCTCCTCTCTTTATCTAAAATTATCGTTTTACCACCTCATCAAACTCATGAGATGATGCCATGGGGCAATCTCTATTCCCAACCCTTTAACCACCTTTTGTCCCTAGACTTTATAGGAGTTTCAAGAAAATTAGGTTTGGGGGCTATAAATAACTCCCTCCCATTCTCATTTCAAGCATTCAAAAGATCCAAGAGATCCTTTAGCCTTAGCCATCTAGTCATTCCTCCACCAAAGAGAGTGAGAAGGAGAGAGAGAGAGAGAGAGAGGGGGGGGGGGGGGGGGGGGGGGTGGGTCTAGTCTAGCCTATCAAAAGTCCTAGTCTCCTAAGCCACTTAAGCCCTAACTGGAGCCACTCGATCTAGCCCTTTTTTTTATATAAAGGAAACCAAGACTAAATATCATTGATGAAGTAAAATATAAAAGGCATTTTGGGTGAAGCCCAGCGACAAAATTAGCCGGCCTGCTTATCATATCCTATACATCCCAATCTTTTTCTTCCTAATGGAACCCAACCCTGAATTGTCCAAAATGGCCGAGCCCCTAGCAAGAGGTGGGAGATCAGAGGGGACTATTATGTGCTTAGACTCTTGGGATGTGCTACCCAGTTTAGCTAGATAGTCTGCCGAGCCATTTGCCTCTCTAGGGATGAGGGCGAGGGTATAGGACCTGCTGGTAAGGATCTCTCTGACTCTATCAATCCAATACTTCCACTTCCACTCAACAGTAGACTTCCCAAGAATGCAATCAACCACCCATCCTGAGTCAGATTCAATATGCACCTTCTATAGCTCGTGGAGGATGCATAATTCCAATCCATCGTGGAGAGCTCTGATTTTTGCTTTGTTGTTGGAAATAACTCCGTAGCCATTATAAAAGGCGAATCTCATGGTGCCATTATGATCTCTACAGATTCCGCCACCCCCAGCAGGCCTGGGATTCTAGATGGCTAATCCATCGATATTGAGCTTGCACCAATTGGCCGGCAGTTTCTGCCACCTCACGACGTCAAGACAGGTGGTAGGAAAGGAGAACTTGGATCCAGGGATAGCTTGGCTGGAGGGAAAAGGCTGAAGAGGTCTGAGGCAAGTAACTATATTCAACAACCACTAAGAAGCTCTGTGAAACACCCTCTGGATCGAGATTTTTTGGCCGTCAAATCTAGACTCGTTTCAAGCCTTCCAATTCTCCATAATAGAAAGTCGGTGCCAAATGGAAGGTGGAAGAAGGACAGGTATGGGGGCGAGGAAGGCCCCACTACCACAAGAGCCGGTCAAGGATGGAGGAGTGGGGAACATGCGTCACATCCAAACTGTTGACGGAAAGGTTCCATATCCCCTGAGCTAGGGCCTCGAGCAGGAAGAGATGGGACAAATATTCAGGGGAAGGATGGAGATTATCTCCCGACTCACAGCAATCACACTTTGACGCGAGATGAATCCCTTTTTTTTGACATTTACGTCAATGGGGAGCGCATTTTTCAACACCTTTCACAAGAAAACAGAGATTTTAGGGGGAAGAAGTGGTTGCCAGACCCACTTCGCCCAAAGCAATTTTTGCCCGTGTGTCTGCACCACCTTCTAACCAGTTTTAACTGAAAAAGAACCACCTGGGCCAAGGGGCCATATGAAAGAGTCTTCACTGTTTGAAATACAGAACCCTCTGTTAACAATGTGAGCCCGAATCGGGGCAGGGAGAGCAACTGGTGTAACTTGCTTCAGGCAGTTGTGAGTTAGGAAATCAGCCACCAGAAGTTCCTGACAATCAGAGGGGATGCTAATGGATGGGATATGTTGTAATGGACCCAGACCTGACCAATTACAACGCCACGTATCAACTCTGCCGTGTCTGATTTGGCACTGACCATGCTTATCCAAAATGGGAAACAAATGCACCAGATTATTCCAAAATGGAGAGCACCCAACACCAGATCTGAACCTGTTAGAATTCAGGCCAGACAATTTGTATTTAGATTGCATAAACTTCGCCCATAAGTTATCCTCACTGTTGCTCCTGACCCTCCACGCCATCTTGAGATGAAGAGCCCTCATAACACCCTTCATTTTCCTGATGCCCATCCCACCTTCAGCCTTAGGGGTAGAGACTACATTCCAGCTCCTCCAATGAGTCTTATTTCTACCTTCTCCCCAGCCTCACAAGAAGTTTGCAATAGCCATTTCAATCTGATGCAGTGTTTTAGAAGGAACTAGCGAAGCAGACATGATATGAACCAGGACACTGCTCAAGATAGAAGAAATTAAAGTAAGCCTACCCGCTTGAGAGAGGAGGCGACCCTTCCATCCCTGAATCCTGGCTAATATCTTGGCCGTTAAGGGGTTGAACTCTCTACTGGACTGTCTCCCTTGAACAATGGGGATGCGCAGATAAGAAAGGCCTCTGGGTGCTTTTCCAAAGCCTAAAATCCTCTCGATGCTCCTGATCCTACCAGTAGGGAGCTTGGAAGAGCAGAAAATGCACTTTTTCGCAGGTTGACGGACTAGCCGGATGCTGACAGATAATTATGCAACAAATCTCTCACTGCTATAAGCGAACGCGGGGATCCATTGATGAGCAGGATCGTGTCATCAACATACAAAAGATGAGAGAGAAGGATGCAGCCCTATTTTAACTTGAACGGACTGCACAGCCCGTCCGCAATCAGACAATGAAAACACCTACTGAGGGCCTTGGCTACGATGATAAAGAGGCATGGGGATATTGGGTCACCCTGACGTAGCCCACGGGTGGATTTGAAGAAGCCACAACTCTCCCCGTTAAGAAGGATTGAGAACCAATTATTCCGCTAGCAAGATTCTATCATCTGGACCCAGGAAGGCTAAAAAATGAAACGACTTAGAACCTGCTTTAGGAAAGCCTAGTCCATCTTGTCATAGGCCTTTTCCATATCTAGCTTTAATAATAGATTCCCACCTCGAAATTTCCTATTTATCTCTCTGAAAGCTTCCTGAGCGATGATAATATTTTTAGCAATTGATCTTCCCTTGACGAAAGCACCCTGTTCTTTGGAAATCAACTTGGGAAGAATGACACTTAGTCTGGTCACCACAATCTTAGCAAAGACCTTGTAAATACAGTTACAAAGACTAATGGGGCGATAGTTCGAGAAAGATTTTGGCCCAGATGATTTGGGGATCAAGGCTATGAGGGTGGAGGTGAAAGTCCGAGGCATCTCTCCCCCTTGAAAAAATTTCAACCGTAGCTTTGTGGATGTCAGCCCCCACAATTTCCCAACAACTAGCAAAAAATGCACCTGAGAACCCGTCAGGCCCAGGAGCACCATCTAGAGGAATCGTAAACACCGCACTTCTGACTTCCTCCAAGGACGAGGTGTTCATGAGCATAGCATTGTCTTCCCTTGAAACAAGCGAGGGGATAAAGAAAGGAGTCGCGTCTTCGGACGGGCAGCCAATAGGGGGGGAGGGTGCTGACAGTAAATCTTGAAAGAAACGAATAGCTTCCCATTTTATTGTCTCCTGCTCAGTCACCAATACACCAGAATCAAGCTTGATTTGGAAAATAGTCGACCTCCTGATCTTGTCGGAGACTGAAAGATGGAAAAACTTTGTGTTTTTATTCCTTCAGTAAGCCATCTGTTCCGAGATTTCTACTTCTAGAAAATCTCAGCTGCTAGTTTCGAACGGGCCAACTTGGATCTGGCGGCCGCAATGTCTTGAGGCTGATATTGGAGGAAGAAGATTGGGCCGAACCCTCAAGGTTATCCAGCGCGTCAGCTGCCTCTTTGATGTTTTGGAAGACATTCCCATAGACATCCCGATTCCAAACTCTCAGATGTCTCTTCACATTCTTGAGTTTCAGGAGAACATTCAACATCGCTTGGTTTGAGAAAGGGGGGCTCCACGTATCCTCCACCACCTTAAGAAAGGAATCATGGAGCAGCCACATCCTAAAGGGCCTTGATGCAGAAACCATGGGCTTTGGGAAATCCAAGGTCAGAGGCAAGTGGTCAGAATTCATCCGCGGCAGATGCTGAACGCGAAAGCCCAGAAAAGTGTTCATCCAGCTCCCATCACACAACACTCTATCGAGCCTTGCCCGGACCCTAGCCGTGCCCAACCGGTTATTACTCCAAGTAAAATAATTACCAGTGAAACCAGCGTCGAGAAGGCCCGCCACATCAATTGCAACCCGGAACTTAGAAGAGCTTGCCACATCAAAAATCCTACTGCCAATTCTCTCAGAAGCGTCAAGGACTACATTGAAATCCCCAGCGACTGACCACGACCCAGAAAAACATGTTGCCGTGGAAGTCAGGCTATCCCAGAGTGGCCTCCAGTCAACTCTGAAGCATTTAGCATAGTCAAAAGATAACATGCAGGAGGGATAGGAGCTAGACTAACGAACATCAATAGAAAGGTTCTCGTTAGTCATATTAAAGAGGGAGACGGAAATTGAACTACTGTAGAAGACACAAAATTTGCTCCCTTCACTAGCATTGTAGAAGGACAGGTGAAAGCCCCGTTTAAGACCAATCCCCGTTCGTTTCTGCTCCGCCGCCATGGGTTCTAAGATGGCCAAAATCGCTGGATTATATTCCCTAACCATCCTACGGACAGTTCGGGCAGTGGCTGAGTTGGCCAGACCTCAAACATTCCATATGAGGATATTATTCATTAACAACACACTCGGAGATGGACTTATTCCCATGTAGGATGGATTTACTACCTTTCCTACAGCTATCGCCCAAGGGAGGGCTCGTATCAAACTCGGAACACCCGGGCTTCTTGCTCACATCAGACGAAGGGGCCCTACTTCCATGCTTCACAGGGTTACTGGGAGAGCGGATGATCAACGAGGTGGTTGGAAGGATGGCATCACCCAATCGGGGAGCATCCTCTGCGAAAGAATTTTTGTCAAGGCTTCCATTAAGCAGAGAATGAATTCCCTGAGGGCTGTATCTACGAACATCTTCTTCGCTGTGGGATAGGCGATAAGGAGAGAGATCGACCGAGAGATCTAGCTTCCTATACACTGAAATGCATCCATCAAACAGACCAGGCGACATTGTCCAACCAACTGCATTATCAGCGGGCAGAGGAGTTTGGTCAGGTGAGGCAGAGCCTAACGAGTCCGAGTCGTATTGCTGCTCTTCGAAGGGTAGATAGGTGAGTTCCCAGCCGATCTAGTAACTCCCGAGGGCCGGGAAATCAGGATAGGCCCACCCTCAGGTGAACGTTGGGGAAACTTAGGATCCAGAATAGGTGACTGGGAACAAACAGTTAAGATTGCAATATTTGCATCGGCAGAGAAGGTGCACACCTGGTTAATCTCCTTCTCCTTTGATGAAGTAGACGTCATAATGCCTGGGAGAAGGTCCGTGAGAGACGCCCTATTTGAAATGGCCTTAACTTCAGTAGGCGGAAACTCGCTGCTATTGATAGGCACAACATCAGCGGCATCAGGATCATACGGATGCGACTGAACAAAATTTGTTGGGGGAGGGTGGACAATATGAACAGTTAGGAGCTCTGAGGAGATACTGGAGGGAAGGCCACATTCTTAGGGATTAGGCTATGGTTGCAATGGAAGAAGTAGGGTGGCTTCAAAGATGAATTCTCCACTTTGAATAGAGCATAACTGGTCCTGTCCCATTGCGCGATCTGAGACTGGGACCAATGCAAGCTCATCTGAAGTCTCAGAAATGGTTGGAGCATTTGTTCGAACAGCTAAGGGGCGCTTCTCTACGCCAGCCTGTTTGCGAAAAAATCTGTTGGTCACCCACTCCCTTGTTGATTCAGGGGCCGTATTTTGAACATCATTGTCATTTCCGTTGGGAAGGGTTGAGGAGATACTAAGGTAAACTAAGTTATAGGCCTTGGTGTTCTCCAGATGGCACCAAATGGGAAAAGCTTTCCCTGCAACTAGCAGAGAGATATGGGAGTGAGAGAAGGAGCCCAGCTCCAACCTCACCTGAATTCTTGTGAATCGTTGGAAAATCTCGTACCTCGAACATGTGTCTATACAAAGAACCGTCCCTAGGGTGGCTCCCAGGCCATGGAGCATAGATTCGGTCCATGCATGTGCATGAATGCCATAGAACTTGATCCAGACATCTTCGAAAAGGGGTAAATATCCAAGTACTAGGGGGAAACTCTGGCCAGCCCTATACCTTTCCAGAGCGTCGAATCCTTCATAAAATCAGACATCTCAACCTTGGATTTGAAAGTGAAAAGCAAATTGGAGTTGGAAATCTTGACAATGTCGATCGCAGAAGCCCTGAATCTAGTGTCCCTTATGCCACCCTGGAGATCAGTAATAGAAATTCCGTTCTCGGCTGACCACCCTACCAGCCCTAAATCCAGATCTTGAAGCTTAGCTGCCACCGCCGCCAGGTCCGCCGTAATTTGCTTGTGAAAGTGACGATGCTCGCTCTTGTCTGATGGAAATGCCTCCCAGCCTCTCCTACTAGGGTTGGAGTTCTTGCAGGGGAAGGGGTGAGCGGCAGGAGGATTAGACGAAATAGGGTGACAATCGGGGGGGGGGGGGAGGACCTGTGAATCGGATTAAGAGTATTAGGGTTGGCTTTTTTTTTTTTTTTTTGAGCGAACTGAACGGACACCACTCTGCCGTCAATCCTCTTGTCATCCAGCACTCCTCTGGTAGCTCTAGCATCATCCTCATACATGAATCGGACAAATGCAAAACCCATAGGTTTGCCAATACCATGGAAGAGGGACAAATGTATCGCGACCACCCATCCGTATTTCTGAAAAATCTGGAAAAAGTCCACCGATGAACAACTAAAAGCCAAATTACCAATGAATAGAGTAAATGCATCCGAGCCATTCCTTCTCTTGTCCGTGAAAGACGCAGATCCTCCTATACCCATGGTGGGAAATGCTTCTGATCGCCTCCATTCACACCCTCTCGAGCGCTTTCTCATCTTGTAATTGGGATGACTTGCCATCCCTTCAGCATGCAGCTCCCAAACTAGAAAATCGCATCAAAGGACGCCGCTAATGATTGGCTTCATTTGATTAGCTGTCTAACACATTTGATGGTACAACCATTTGTTTAACATGGCTGCTAACCCACTCGATCTAGCCTTGCGATGCTACTATCTATCCAATCATCCAAGCTTTCATCATATCTAAGCATTAGCATTGTGTAACATTCACTCTCTTCTCAAACCCTTGCTCCTCATATACATCATCACTACATTTCATTTTATCATCTTCTCGCATCAAACTAGTGAGCGTACGGTCTATGGCTTGCCTATATAATCAAAGTTGGCCCACCAGAAACCTTAGCCAGTTAGTCGTCGCTTGGTCATATGCATCAGTATTCAATCAAATTCCAACATTTTCTCGTATCTAACTAGCGGGTATATGCTCTATGGCTTGTTGATATAATCAGAACTGGCCCACTAGAAACCTTATCTAGTTAGCCGTCATTTTATCACAAGCATAAATATAGCATTGAGCATCTCATATATTACACTTCTACATATTTTGCACACCACACCTGATCGTTTTAAACGTATGCTCTACGGCTTGCTGATATAATCGGATGATGCCCATCAGAAATTCGGGTTGATCAATCATCATTATCATTGCATTGCATTATATCTCTTGCACACGAAACTAATCATATTCCTCCGAAATTAGTTAGATCTCATGAAGCAAAGACATCTAATATGGGAAGAGTGTGTGCCTAACACTTTCTCTCTTTGTAATCATGGTCTGTTACTCAAAATCTATGGAACGTAAAGTCGAGAGTCATCTTAGGGTTAAAAATTTTCAGTTCTCAATCCTAAAGCATTTCTACTAGGTTTAACTGACTCTAGGATCGAAGTAATTATTTAGTGACGATCTAATCAAATGTAACGCCCTCTTACCACCAAACAAAAGCCCTCGATCGAGGCAACCCATGGAAAAGTGAGCTGATCCCCACCTCATAGGATCCTCAGCACCCACACCCTCTTAACCCCCAAGAAAGCCCTCAAGTGAGGCAACATATGGAAGGTGAGTTGATCCCCGAACCTGAGATCCAGCATCCACGCACATATGTTAAAAAGAAAGAAAAAATAATAAAATCGGACATCGGTTTTTTATGTCTCAATTTTTATTTTTTACATTTTTTGTCTCCTTTGAGAGATATAAGCATTCCATGAGATCCAACATTTCAAGATTTATAAAATCAATCGGCCACTTGTCCAGATCAGAGCCTGGATTACAACAAAAACATGTTCAAGATGGAATTTTCCTTTAGTGGACCATTATCTTATCATCCCCTGATCAGATTTAGACAAAATTTGGTCTACGTGGGTTTCTCGATGCGTTCTTCGAGATGGTCTAGTCGGATTTGACCATGCCTTACTAAATCCTACTAGATGAGATTGTAGCCATTCGTCTTATTTTCAGTAGATCTGATTCAATTAAGGTCAGATTGGGATGAAAATCATTCTCTACCCCCAACGAATACCCACTAAATACATTTCACAGTTCAAAACGATCAGATGGTGGTCAAATGTTTACACTTGTATCAGGAGATCAAAAGGCGAGATATTTGATACAGAGTTGGCAAGTGAATCTAATTGGCCTTCAATCTCTCCTTAGCTGTAATTTAATATTGAACTTCTTGAAATATTAAAGATTAAAACTTATAAATTAAATGACATTTGCTTGTTGGAATGTAAAAAAATTAAAATTAAATTTTTGTTAGATTAGGCATAGGTGCACCAAATTTGGTAACATAACATTAGTAAATAGGTTTCATACTCTACCAATAATAGAAATTGAGATAATAAGAACAAATCTGATAAATTATTAATTTTTTGAGACATTTGCCATTTATGTTTACAAAACAAGTTTTTGCCCGAAAAAGGTATTCTGGCCTTTGTTTTTAGTTTACCAACCCACACCGAAGAAGGATCATCTTAACATTAAGATATGCATCCTGCGTGCCTAGTGATGGTGATGAGTGGGGCCCACCACCTACTAACCTGCTTTGGCGCACATAGACCCTCCACCGGGTAGCGGGACCCACTTATCCTCGCCATCTTTCAGCGATCGAGCTGTGGCCAGCATTAAATGCACTCTCCAGCGATTCGTTTCCTGCTAATGATAGGATTTTAAAAGACAGCAGGCAGCGTCCCATCTACTAATGAGCCTCATTTTCACCGTTGGATGGCACACGTGTAGTTGATCTTGGCCATTCCTTACGTTGAACACACCATGGACATGCCACGTACGGAAAATCTGGGTATATAGTAAACATATCAAGTAAGCAAACGTGTAACCGCTCATTTTTCTCATCTAAATATAATTTACCTGATTAACAGACGAATATCATTTTTCTCATATAAATATAATCTACCTGATCAACAGACCAATATCATTTTATGGTCTAGGGCATGTTCACATCGTACAAGACCTTTTGAATGGTCCAGATCATAGATATGCATGCCACCCAACGGTGAGATAGGCCCTTCATGGTAGTTGTTACGTGGCTCCTCCGCATTCTATCAAAACTTGAGGCGTAGGCGAGCCGAGCTAAGCCAAGCTTTGCCCAGCTCGTGCTCGACTCAGACAGCTTGAGTCTCAGCTCGTGCTCAGCTCGGATCGGCGTTCGAGCTTGGAACAGCAGCTTGTGCTCGGCTTGGCAAGCAACTCGGTCCAGTTTGAACCAAGTTTGAGCTGAGTTTTCAAGTTGAGTTCGACTGTACCAGAGACACTGTCCGATTGTACCAGAGGTTCATCCGACCAATGGTCACTGGTTGGATGGGTTCGGACTGTACCAGAGGTTCTTCTGGCTAGTGGTCGCTAGGTTCATCCGACTGTAACAGAGCCACCCGGTCAGTGGTCGCTGGTCAGGATGGGTTCCGCTACTCAGACGGACACTACTTATAGAACAAAATAGAAAGAAGGGAGGAGAGGACTCACTTTAGGAGAGGAGGTAGTCTGGACAAATGCTAGAAGGAGGGTATTCGCTGGGCAGTGGAGAACGGCGAGAGTATTGGGCGAACGGACAGCCGATTTGGGCGAAAGGGATGGAGAAATGATTTAGGGTAAGGCGATTTGGGTGTTGGACGCTCGCTGGGTTAGGGTTGGGCGAAATGGATTAGGGTCGGGTGAATAAATTTTTTTTAAAAAGCCGTTATATATGTACTTAAAATTTGATCTGAGTCGATTCCGAGCCAAGTCCAGTCAAGTTAAGCTTAATATTGAGTCGAGCTGAGTCGACATAGGTCCAGCTCGGACTCTACTCGAAATGTTCCGAGCTCCCAAAAATGACTCGACTCGATTCGAACATTGTTTCGATCCGAGCTTTTCCGAGTCGATCCGAACAAGCTAATTAATGAGCTAACTGGACTCGTGTACAGCTCTAATCAAAACACTAATGATAAAAATAAAAGAAAAGGAAGTTATTTGATGCTCCGGTAGTGTGTGATGGTTGATACACAGGCACTCACAAATTGTACGGTTGTAATCAACCTAAGGAGTCCACACTTTCCGATCTAGTTTAGATAGGCCATCACCCCAAAATCAGATATATTTGAAAATAGGCCATCACCCCAAAATCAGATTTGTTTAAAAATCTTATCCTTGATTTGTGAACCTTTATTTTCTGACTAAAAACTGTTGGCTATTTTCATCTCAACCCTCTACTAATTTCCACCAATCTAAAATGGTGCCCACAAGATGAACGGTTTTATCAAAGTTTCATCTATACCACGTGCAAAATTTCTCAATGCCTGTGTATCATCCATCAGCCTCTACCAGAGTAAGCGAGTTTTTCTCTGAAAAAGACCTTCAAACAAACATATCGCGAGATATGATATGTAACGATGAAAATACCGTGATAAATGACAGCCCCAACAAGGAAACCCACTTCTCCAATTCAATGCCATTTTCATATCTATTTTATGATCTTCGACCCGAGGACAAGCTCACATCCTCGGGTTTAAGTTCGTGCAAGTGGGGATAATTGTTTAATGATCGAGACTGTTTGACCTAGTGGGCCCCACCTTGGAAGATGATAGACAACATTTTCTCGTTGAACGTGAACCCTGTTGCTTGATTTTGTTTTTTAACCGTTCTCTACAGTCCGCCTATTGAATGGTCAGGATCAAACCACTAATGAGATTTTTCCCAGTCCCGCAACATCCAATCTCAAATACATCATATCAACGGTCCTGATCATCCAAAAAGGGCCCCCACTTGTACAAACCAATAGCCCTAGGAACTGTATATATAGCCTCAGCACAAGGGTTGAATAATTCCCCATTTCATATAAATCCACCAATAGAGCTGAAGAAATGTCGCTCATTTGATTCTCTCTCTCTCTCTCTCTCTCTCTCTCTCTCTCTCTCTCTTGCTTTTCCACTAATCCATGCCAACTTCATCTTCCTCAATTCACCTCTCCTCCCTATTCAACAGAAGACCCAAGAACAGTTCTAGCTCAGGTGTTCAAGAACAAGAAGAGAAAACCATAGAAAAGAGCTGTAGTCCCAGCAACATGAAACCCCAAGAAGAACCCAAGAAGGTATCGAATGGTCCTTTGGTGAAGAAAAAGAGAGGGGTCAGATACAAGGAGTGTAGGAAGAACCATGCAGCTAACATTGGTGGATATGCCGTTGATGGCTGTAGAGAGTTCATGGCTGCTGGGGAGGAAGGGACCAGTGCTGCACTCAAGTGTGCTGCTTGTAACTGCCACAGGAACTTCCACAAAAGGGAGGTGGAGATCGATGGCCTGTGCGATTGCTCGTCGAATTCAACGACCTGGAAATGATCCATACTGGGGAAAATCAATTTGGGTATGTATCATCTGCCTTGTTCTATCTTATCTTGGGTTTCGTTTGATTGTTGAGTTGATCTCACTCTCTCTAGTTGTCTCTCTCTCTTTCTCTAATGGGGCTGTCCTTAAATCAAAGTGGACGGATATTAAGAGTCCATCATAGATTGCAAGTTCTCTGGAAATCGCCATCTGATTAAGTTCCTTGAAATGGACGGTCAGACGAAATTTGGTCAAATAACCCATATTTAGGGCCTTAATCAGAAATCTATGATCATCTGATTAGAGAAATATGTGGATGTGTATGCGATCCATGGCAGATTCCAATATCGAATGGTGCACCATGATCGACAGTGGGCCGAGTTTCAAGCTGCACTTCATGGTGTAGTAAGGAAACTGAAACCTAGATGGATGGATGGATGGTTGATTTTTAAGCAATTGAAGAATTTAAGGAGGATTTGATTTGGGTTTTCTTGTTTCTACAGGATTTTGGAGATGATTGAAATGAAACCAAGGGTTGCTTGATACTCTTTCAGGAGTAGGATAAAAGGGTTGGGAAATGTTTCTCTTTGTAACAAGATTACTTTGATTTGGAATTAACGAAAGGTAAGATGTGCTTGTAGGAAGTTGGTCTCAGTTTATAGAATCTGTGGATGAGATTTCCTTGCATCAGTTATGAATGAATTGTACATGATCTTATCTTGTTTGGCATGAAATCTTTGGATGGAAATCTCACACTTGGATTTTTGTGTTTTGTTTATTGAGTTTGAGAGTTGGTCAAAGGTTTGAGCATGGATGAGACATTGGTGCTACTGGAATGGGAGATCCAGGGATAGGGTTTCCAATATAAAAGGGAAAAGATTGTTAGCACACCTAGTGTCATGTGCACCGTCCAATGGTAGCGGGAGGGAATCCCAACGCCATATTGAAATAGGATTTGAAATTCCTCATCTTGAACACATTTATTCAAATTCCTATAATTTGGATAGGATGAAACATTGGTGTGGGTGGAATGGGAAATCAATAGAAAGGGTTTCTATAATAAAAGGGAAAGATTGTGTGCACACAAGAGGCGTACTCACCATTCACCACCGTGGGCAGGAATTCCAGCACTGAATAAAAGTGGGTTTTGAAAATCACCATCCAAAGCCATTCGAATGCCTGTTGGATCTTGCCTTAGAACACATATAGGTGAAAGTTACATCAGATAATATGGTACTTGGAATGATAAAGTAAAACCCGTCCAATTCTTTGGAATTTGATATTAAATGCAAGCTCTGCATTTATACATTTATTGGGTGTATTCTATTTAGGTACTCTTCTACTCCTTTTAGATTAGAAGGCAAGACTGTCACTGTCGTCTTTCTTTCCCATGGTAGTTGGATTGCGAATCACTGCATCATTCCATTATTTTCTGCTCCATGTTCTGTGTCAAACAAAACTTTGTTCACCACATTTTTGAATATCCAATGTTAAATAAGACTAGAATGTTTGAATGGCTATGAAAGATTGTATTACATTAATAGCCCAAATTAACCTATGCATGTGATGATGAGATGATTTATGATTTGTTGATCGACCTCAGCCATTCAATCTTAAATTATGGTTAAGGATACGTATTTAAAAGATATTTTGTTAGAGGTGTTGTGAATATTTAGGATTGATATCAATGAAAATTTTGTATACCATCCTTCTATGGTGTGCATGCAATCTCTTTAATTAATAACAAAATCCATGAGCCATCGATTTACACCAATCTCATGTATCTGTTCCCTCTTAGCTAGGGGCCATTTGGATAGGAGTAAATGGAGGTAAGTGGAGGGAATTAAGAGTAAATACAGATAAATGGCGTTTGTGTATGTGCGTGTTTGATCATTTTCATTATTCATTTTGCGGTTTTTCCATTGCATAGACTAACAACACATGATTCTTTGAAGGAGAGAATTGTTTTGTCACAATCCTTTCATTCTTATTAGTTTTCTCTAATTGATAAAGGTTAAAGTCATGTTTTTTATTCTTGTCATGGCATTTGAGTAATTTACTTGAAATATGGGCATCAATGGGCATGGCTATAGGGCTTGTCGGCCCTACAAGGAAAATAAAAAAATGATTAGATGTTTGACATGGTATGATTTTTTTTAATCATCCATCATTCATGATAAGTTGTTTCATATATAAATAGTTGGATGACTGAAACATGACCCTATATCCATTGAATGTCTTTAAACTACAAATGTATGCCGAATAAGAACTGCTAATAGATATATTTAAACTTACTATTCTTTGTTTATTAAGTAGCCGCTTGATGATTGAATAGAGCCATTCATAGTTGGCTCAGGCATGGGACTAGATTTCAACCATAGGCCTAGTCATTGGGCCAAGTTTAAGCGCTCAAAGCCCTAGTCCTATGGGGCCGGATCACCTGAGCCGGGCAGGCAACCTGGTCCCTTTCATCCCCTAATTCAAAAATGCCACCATATTGATTTTTGTTGAAAGATATTCGAAGAGGTGCGTTAATTTCACATGTGTGTTGAATGCTTCCCATCATCACAGACGCACGATTTTAAGATCTGAGCTTCCCATCCAGTCAGGAATAGTTCTTAGATCTTCAGCTCAAAAGTCCGGCCGTTTCACCCCTTGGGTTTGGATCATAATCTACAGTGTAAACTGACAGTTAAAATAACTTTTTTCTAGCCGTCCATTTTTTGTGTATGTTGTTGCCCACCCAATGCACGAAATGGGCAGATTTTTAGGCCAGAAGATCAGTCATGTAGACCACCTGACAGAAAGATCTGATCATGCATACATGTTCTATGTTGGCTCGGGTTCCTCAGTGGGTTATATAATATTTTCGCAATGGGATAAACAATTACACATATCTATCATGTGATTTCCTAGTTGATGATATTTCCTTAGCCACAATGATAATCCGGTTACTACAAGTAAGTTCGCATCAGGGAAGAAACATAGCCGTTGAGTTTGCAGCGTGTGATTATCCAGGGTGTCATACCTGGTTGTCAAACTTTGTACACCTTACTAGTAAAAAAACCAAAAAAAAAAAAAAAAAAAACGAAGAAGAAGCTCTCCAATGATGAGAACTAGGCAGATATGGGGCGTTGTGTATGTATCTCATCCAATCCGCATCCAATCCGTCCATCGAATGTGTCCCCTCAGGTAACTCCATGGCTTGAAAATTAGCTTAATCCAAAACTCTGTTGGGACACAGCACAAGGAGCAAGGTGGAAGTGATACCCATCCTTAATTCTCACAAGGGCCCATCTGAGTTTCAGAATAGCCTGATTCTTGTCCTGATCGTTCATCCAAGGCTGATGAAGAGTGTGGACGGCCTGGATTCTGTACAAACAACATGATGGACTCTCCATGCAAATTGATGGTAAGTGTCTCTTCTCAACTTGTTCCCTATACTGTGGTGCACCTGAGTTTCTGGTTTGGGCTGATTGTTGGCACCTGGGAGCAACCTAAGGCCTAGGTATCTGATCTGATTAATAGGTTCAGGTGTACAGGGACCCCACTTCTGTCTGGTACCACCGTAGCTTGTGGCGCTATTAATACCACTTGGGCACACCTCATAAGCTTGTATATAACTGTGACTCTTGATTTGAATTCTCATGTATATAGGATTAGGTCACTCTTAAAAGATTACAATGAACAATGTTTTAAAAGAGTTTCTTAATCTCATGTTTTCGAGAGTATTATTTTTTATAATTTATAAAATTTAATAGAAGAGATTTACATAATGAAGAGAAGATGTTCTTGCTAGATTTTTGGCAATCTCTTAGTTGTGTTATACATTGTTATCATAATAAGAGATGTCTCTTGAGCTGAAAGGGATATGGATGATCCTTTTTTATGTGGGGGTCTATCAACTCAAACTATCTAAATCCAAAGTATATTTATAAAAGGATAGTGTTCTTCTTTTCATATTAGGAAGGGAATAGAGAGATCCACTGGCCACAAGCAATCATGACATGCCACATCATACAATCAGCCCATTGCCTTGCGAACAATCTTTCGATTCCCCATTAAGGAAATATTTAACTTTTTCTCTTGAAGATTTCTTCAACAATATTAATGGATGCGGCCCGTAAATCATGGGGCCTTTCAAATCAGTCCTTATCATGCAGCTTTGATTATAACAATGCATAACATATACAATGTGAAGAAGAATGAAGTGATGAAACTGAGCTCCATATCGCTGCTGTAATATTAGAAAATCTAACTTCATTGTCGTAGCTACATAATTTGTGTAGCGCGATAGTTAGTCCTTACCAAACATGCGACTTAATTGAGGATGTGTTGATAATGAGCGGTGATGGGGATGGGACACTTGGTGTGGCAAGTTCAGCATTTGTATGATTAAAACTGTCACATGCTAAGTACCCCATTTTCTCACAAGGTCAATGCATGGGTTGAACGGATGCTTTCGATCAGAGAATACATGCATTCGAGAAGCCATTGAAGTACATACTAATTCTGTGAAAGGGTGACACCATTTGCACCCACTCCAACAGCTAAATACACCCATTGTTTTTACTAACGGTTGTACAATGCTGCAGCCTCGAAGAAAGAGAGGGCTCCAGTAGAATTTCATCACCAAAATTGCACTATAAAAGGTCTGCGATGGGTCATTTATCGATCGTTCTTATTCATTGCCCACTTGGGCTTTTGGTTTGCCAGACTTTTGGTCACTGAGGATGACCTGAGGAAGCACACATGATGGACGGGTTGTATGTTATGTACATATCATAGTGGGCCCCACACACCATGTTGCAGGTTAAGCTTAATGTTCAAAGCTTTGTAGTTGATCAGCCCAAGAAAAATCAAAAGTCAAGAATATCACTAGGGATCTTGAATCGTGGCTCAGGCAAAACCAACTCATTAGATTGACTCAGTTCCATGGCCATGTGATTTTTATTCTCAATTTTTTATGAATTTCATTAGTCACTAAAATCTTCACTCTGAAATGACAAAAACGTTCTTGAGCTTCTTTAGCACTTGGTCACATAAAACTCCTATTCATTCAAGGTAGTCTACTTTTTATGGAATCTAAGGCTAAATGCAATTTAAAGAAATGCCGTTTGGAAGTCATATTTACCCAATTGAGATAAAAGGTGTTTGGAAGTCATATCTACTCAATATGACATACATTTACTTTGTCCAGAGAGAGAAAAGAAAAAGGCAATTGAACTCTTTGCTGCATGTAATAAGAGTAGCTTTGGATAATTTTATCTCGACAATTGGTCATAAGAAGAGATCTAAACTTTAGATTTGAAGTGAAATATGATGTCTTTGAAGAGCTGAATGGTGGACCAATCAATAAAAGGCAGGATCCAATGGTATCTACACAATCTGGGCCTTTTCAAAATTGAAGACAAATGGCCTTCTTCGGACAGTCCACTAAAGTACTTTAGGAGTTAGATGGAACTATTCCACCCCTCTATTCCATAGTTAGGATGTCACACTAGCTACAATAATGGTATGATCGAAGCCTAAGCGGTGAATTACCCTCTCTTTTCCTCCCTGTTTTTTTTTTTTTTTTTTTTTTTTTTAAAAAAAAAAAGAAAAAGGGAGAGAAGAATTGGAGATGGTTGAAGGAGTTTGTTAAGGATAGGATCTAATCACCATCTCTTCTAATCCTTCTCTCTCAGCTTGAAGTCAAGAGAAGGAAAAGCTACTCACGCTAGAGTTAAACAAGGAAAAATGGGTGGGACCCACCCACTAGTGCTTGCTCATGTGTAGGCCTGGTGGGCCCAAGTCCAACATTTCTCACGCAAAACACACTGTAGGAGGGCCACTATGTCAACTGTCCATATATCTCCTCTCATAATAACCAAAACTGAATGACCATGTTCAAAAGGATCATTGCACTGTCCACTCATGCACGGCTTGGGCTGTAGCGTTGCTTTGGTAGTTTTTAGCACTTCACTTGATATTGCTGCGAGGAGCTTAAAATGCATAATCTTTTTAATAATTGGTTCGGACCCATCTAAGCCATGGTGCATTTAAAGAATGAATCAGGATCTAGCCAGAGGTTTAACCCATTGGGGTTTAAGATTCTAGTCATAATATTGGTTGAGTATGCCTAACACATGGCATCAGCACCACATATTATATGTATGGAGGCATTTGGGTTAATTAGGATCTAGGTGTCAGTTGTGTTGCCAAGTAGTATCAATTTTTATTTTTATTTTTACTCTTGTTTAACTATCTTCATCCAAAATGACAAAAATAATTGTCATAAGGAAGAAGTCATGTCCATTCATGGCAATATAACTATTGTGTATGAATGGGTATGTGGTGCCTCTTTACGAAGGATAGAGCTTCCCTTCAAGCTCCATATATCCTGATTATCATAGTGCAAAAAGACCACGGTGCCTCTTTATGAAGGATAGAGCTTCCCTTCAAGCTCCATATATCCTGATTATCATAGTGCAAAACGACCACGGTGCCTCTTTATGAAGGACAACGCAGCTCTTCAAGCACCATTCCCATAAGAACCCTGTGCTCTTATCTATGCTCTCTTGCAATTAGGGCTGTACATGAACCGGGCTAGTCCGGTTAACACGCTCGACTCGGCCCGACCCAGAACTGAGTTCGGTCTAGGACGGGCCATTTTCTTCAACTCGAAACTGAGTTCGGGCCAAGTTCAAACAGGTCCCAGTTTGGCCCGACTCAGCCATATATATATATATATATATATATATATATATATATATATATATATATATATATATATATATATATATATATATATATCACTACCAAAAAATCAAGCAAAGGCTATGGAATGTGAAGGCTTTTGGCTACGGATTAAATCCGTAGCAATTTTGGTATAGATCTAAACCGTAGCCAAAAGCCTAATTGATCCGTAGCTAAAGCCTTCCTCCTCATGGTGCTTAAGGGACCCCATGGGGCTCACTGAAATATATGTATTTGATCTAAGCCGTCTATAAATTCGGATATATAATTTCAGTGGATTAGGCCAAAAATTTTGTAGATTAAAGGTATAAGTGTACCACACAATAAGAAATCATAAAAATTAAATTTCTATTGTTAATGTTCTGTGTGGTTTTCTTACAACTCTGATCTGACTCATTTTTTACAACAACCCTTAAAATAATATTTTCAAATTATTGGACAGAGTGGATAAATAACATACATCATGGTGGGCCCCACGGTCCTAAAACCCATGGTCCTAATGGACCGTTTGTCACGTGCTCCACCCCCAAATAAAAAATCCAATCCCCGATTTCTCCCACCCCACCTCCCAAAACCCTATTTCCATTTCCGTCTCACCCTCTCTCTCTCTCTCTCTCTCTCTCTCTCTCTCTCTCTCTCTCTCTCTCTCTCTCTCTCTCTCCCTCTCTCCCTCGCCATCTCTCGATCTCCCGCTCTCCCTCACCCTTTCCCCGTCTCTCGGCGGCATTCCCCTCTCTCTGTTTCCCAACCCCCTCCCCCCTCTCTCTCTCTCTCTCTCTCTCTCTCTCTCTCTCTCTCTCTCGCGTTTTCAAAACCCACGTTCGCCGAAATCAGTCGAGGGTTTTCGCTGGGAAGGTCTCAACTAGTTTAAAGGTTAGTCTCTCTCTCTCTCTCTCTCTCTCTCTCTCTCTCTCTATTTTCGAAATCAGTTGAGGGTTTTCGGTGACTCGGTTACCATGCTATTGATGTTGCTCACCAAGGGTGGCTGGTGGCAAGGAAAGTATGTACATGAAACAAATACTCTTTTTTTCTTAGTTTTTATGTTGCATAGAAGGTGTTTGATAAAATATCTATAATGTAAAACCATTGCTTTTATTTTACTTATAGTGGGATTTTGAAGTTGTAGTCTAGGTGTTTGTAAAAATGCCTCAATGGCGAACTCGACTTGATCTTGGCTCAAACTCAGCCCGAGTTGCTAACTAAACCAAGCCGAGATGAGCTCGAGCTGAGGTCAGCTAGTGGCTGAGTGTCACGCCCCAGACCCGGTAACCGGACTCATGGCCGGTTCTGGCCGCAACTGCCTCCGTAGTACCCCATTCTTGGCTCTTGAGGCAGGTTCCGATCCTGGGATCCTACAAGGAGAATTTCTATAACAGTATAATCATTACCAATACGAGCATACCCAAGATCATAACAAGTAAATCTGAGAATAACAAAGGCACATATAACAAAATCCATTATAAATTTAAACTTTTACAAGCTTACATAAGGTCCAAAAGGACATACATAAGATAATAGGAGAAAGAAAGGAAGTCTGCAACACTGGGTCCTCAAGCTCAGCTCTGATCCAAACTCTGCCACTACGACATCTGCCTATGATTTTCTACACGTATCAATCGTGCATAAGCTTATAAAAAGCTTAAAGGGTGGTGAAAGTGTGTGACAATGGTGCTCAAAAGAACATAGAGAATGCAGAAGGGAGTCATGATCAATACCAATACCACTAGCCTTACCAAGGCTATCATGAATACAAGAAACTATACCAAGGTAGTACGATAATGCAGGAAGTTATACTAAGGCTATATAATGCAATGAGTACTGTAATGCGATGAGTACTGTAATACAATATGAGTACTGTAATGCGATGAGTACTGTAATGCAATGAGTACTGTAATGCATTATGAGGCTTACACAGCCGATGCAAATGCAATGCGAAGTAGTGTCAGTGCTCATATCCAATCCACATATCAAGTACATTTCCATCATAAGGAAATCACCAGGGCCCATTACACTGCTGGATGACTGCCGCTCTACAGACCTCGCACAGTCAAACGATCGTAAGAGACCTCACTACGCTGCCTGCGGACAACCAATCACCAGCAAGGCCTGAAGGTAGCGGACCCATTCATGAGCTGGTCAGACTTAGCCTAGCAATGCCCCCTTACATCAGGTGAGTAAGGCCACACCCCTATCCAACCGACTACATGACAGTGGGAGTCGCGGCTTAATGGTATAAGGCCCTCGTGCGCTCATATA
Organism: Magnolia changhungtana; assembly: GCA_030180095.1. Classification (NCBI taxonomy): domain Eukaryota; kingdom Viridiplantae; phylum Streptophyta; class Magnoliopsida; order Magnoliales; family Magnoliaceae; genus Magnolia; species Magnolia changhungtana. The sequence continues at coordinate 699,330 of JASAUF010000555.1, read as the reverse complement.
TTCCACTCGGTCATGGCGTTGGAGTAGATCCTTGGTACCATGAAAGTTTTGAGAATTTCACCCATGGGCATCCTATGCACCCGGTATGCTCAAGTAACATTTCTGATATCCAAACATGGCCATCCACGATGTATCTGTGGAGGCTGCAATCCGGATGAAGTGAGGGTGATAATACTCATATGTTATGCAATGCTAGATGCATGAATCATACCATCAACTATGCATCAATTCCAAGCATCCAACATGCTTAAGAAGGAATATTACGTCCCTCAGGAAGGTAACATGCAATGCCCAATGATACAATCATAACCACACACACAGTGTCATCCAAGCATAAAATGATGCACATGGGCCATAAAGATGGGTCTAGACGCATTATGCGGCGATATACAAAGTAGTACATTCCTCCTATCCAAGAAGGGACCAAGATTAGGTATTTAGAGAATATCCATAAGGAATCCCACCTCTAGTGGGGGCCCATTTACTTGGGGTAGCCCACGAGACTAAGCATACAACTACGTGTCTAAGTAACATACAAGTGAGTCTAGCAAGACTTTAAGATGAGCATCTAATGATATTTAGATACAAACGGGCCTATAGGGGTCTATAATGAGGACATTTAACCACCATTCCCTAAAAGACATCTCAACCACGAACTATATGGATACAAAGCCTAAGGCCCTACATTCAAGATAAGAACAAAGGTAACCACATACATACATTCCTCATAATAGGCCGTAAAAAGATATAACACCACTTTTAACAACATAGGCCCCAAGAGAGAAATTAAGGCCCAAGGCTCAATTCCCAATGGCCATAGAATCCATGCATTAAGTTGGACTTGGTGGGCAGCCCACATACACAATATACGGTCCAAAATAAGTTTAAGTTTGGATGATGAAATGGGCCCAACTACATCAGCCCAATAAATAGCAATTTAAGTGGGCAACCAAGGGCCCAATACTATCCTTATCTTACCCCACAAGTCCATCAAAACGGTGGAAGTTGGCTTAATATATGGTTGGGCTAAGCCGGGACGTCCTAACCCACTCTAGGCTCATGGGATGTCCCAAAAATCTAATCTAAGATGAGGTCCTCATGTGATCACTAAAGGTGACCCAAAAGAATGCACTGATTAAGCCCAAGGATTATAAGAAAACACAAGCATGCAACACGTACACAAGTTCTCAATATGGTGGGTCCTATGTCCAATAAAGTTTTAACCATAACAATGTACATTTGAGGCTCCTTGATAAACGTTCGGCCCACTCAGCTTCTTGGGCCTGCTGAAGCCTATAAATTAGTCAAATCAGTGGGAATGATCTCATGAAGGCTAACAATATTCACAGGGGGCCCCACCCGATGGATGGTGTGTATACATCAAGAAAAGATCAAGTGGGTCTACTACTGGATTGTGAATCCAGCAGCAACCCAAGGCAGAGAGTGCCTCCATGATCGGGCGATCCAAGGCTTGGATGGCTTGGACCAAACATGTGTTAAGATAGGTTCCACATATATACACATTGAGCCTTAAACAAATGGCCTAGGGTCTATGGTGAGCCTTTAACCATCTATAGAAGAACCCATGGGCCTACCTTAGGACTACCCAGGAAGACATCCAACCTCAACTGGTTCCCAAGAGGTAGCCCGCCACTACTCAAGCAAGAAATAAGGCCTATGGCCTAAGCAATCCATGACCTAGTGCGCCATACATTAAGCCCAATACTTAGGTAGTATGGTGGGCCCTTAAGCAAGGTTTGGGCCCAACCATAAAGGTCATAAATCCATATATTATGGTGGGCTTCATGGGCAGCCCAGTAATTCATTTACATGGGCAAGTTTCACATTTAACACAAGTGAGTTGAGCCTCACTTTTGGCCTAAGTACAGGATCAGTTTAGTGGGCAGCCAAGGGCCCAACCTCTTATGTATTTTTGCCCCTAAGCCCATCACAATAGATAGGAGAGTATTAGCCCAAGATCAATGGGCCTATCCAAAAGAACTGAGTCCACAAGGCCTACTTGCTAACACAAACATGCATATAATATATCACATAATGGGCCTAAAAGAAATGGCCCAAACAAAATCCATCCAATTCATACATTATGGTGGACTTGAAGGCAGCCCGTAAGCCCAAGAATACACATGGGCAAGGCCTATACTGACAATGTGGGCCTTGCCACACCAGCCCAAAGATTTAGCGAGGCCCTTCACAATATACATTTATGTGGGCCTTGCAAGTTAGCCCACTATTAAGCATTTTATGAGGGCATCAAGGCTAATAAATGCACATGATCAGTTTGTAGACGGCCCATTGGGCCCATGAATCAATAAGGTCAGCCCTTGCACAATCTTGGGCTCAAGGGATAGGTTTCCAACCCATTGGGCCTATAAAGCTATCAAAAATTCTAGTTAAGGCTAGCCCACAAACCACCACAAAGGTGGGCCTCAAGGGGCACTAATTAAGCCCAAAATATCTAAGGAAGGATGACAAAGAGTGTGTATAATACTCCCTTAAATCTGGTGGGCCGCGACGATTCCAAAAGATCAACTATGCACAAATTTGGGCCCCTTACTGGAATTTCAACCCACCCACTTCCTGGGCCTGCTGGAGTCCAGAAATTTATTTAATTTAAATGGGTTACTGACCCATGGTGACCCACACATATCACAGTGGCTCCCACCAGATAAGAAGGGGGATATACAACACTTATTTCAAGTGGGCCATGCCATTAGAATGCAGGCCTAGCAGCTCAAGGTAGGGGCATCCCATGGTGGTTAGTATGGGCCTAGGTATTTGGCCCAAAACTGACCCAAATTGCAGCTACACCACGATCGATACAGGGGCCCGATGACCCTGAAATTTGTAGGGTAGTCCTTCCATAGGTGGTCCACAACCCCACAAAATTTCAGAATTTTTAGACATCTAGAAATAATTTAATTAATTTGAATGAAATAATCTGTCCAGAAAATCGGACTGGCCTGGACGTCCCAACGTGGTGGGCCAGTCCGGGCCTTGTCACGGTGTACACAGGGGTCCATTAGACCTGAAATTTGGTAGGTAAATATCACAATGAGTGAACTACCTCTCTGTAAAGTTTCATAATTTTTAGATACTCAAAAGTATTTTAATTAATTTAAATAATACAATCTGTATAGGGTGAAATATTGCTTGAATATAACTGTCCTGAATTTGGGCCATCAAATGGGTGGGTTCTGGGCCTCCAAAATTCCTAAAATTTGGACCCAAGGTCTCTCATCAAGCCCAAAACAAGGTGACACCTGGAAATATGGCCTACCTTCTGAGAAAATATTTTTTTAAAATTTATTTTTATGGAACTATGTTGCTGGACTGCATAACAGAAATTTCTGGCAGCCCACTATATTGGCCCACCCTTTTGGATGCCCAAATGGGGTCCATTGGCTCTAAAATTTTGTAGGTAAGCCTTACCATGGTGGGACACCTCTCTATAAAATTTTAGAATTTTTGGGATAGTAAAAGTATTTTATTTAACTCCTACAATTTATGGACAGAAAGGTATTTTTGAAACAATATTACTGCTGAAATAATGCTGTTGTCCCTGATTTGTGCGCCCCATTAGAGTGGGCCCGGGTCTGCCAAATTTTAAGAAAATGTAGGACTAACATCCCTAAACAAGTATACAACAAGGTGGGGTCCACAAAGGTGGCCCACCATTTCAAAAACTTGCTGACATTTAAGTTTTTCCAGCAAGCAGAGTGGCTGGACAGTCCAGAAAATCTGGACCGTCCAACCTCCTTGGCCCACCCTTTTGGGTGATCAAACAGGGACGGATGAGGGTGAAATTTGGCAAAAATCTAGCTGGGATCCCCACCTTTAAGAGGTATATATCAAATGGGACCAAACACCCCACAAATCGTCCCCAAAACTGAGCTCAAGACAGCTCAAAAATCTATTCAGATGGCTTTTGGGCAGCAACATAATACTGAATTAAAATAATTATAATCACTATAAAAAGAGAAAATCAATCCATGAAAATTGTAGTATGGACCACCCCAGTGGGCCCCACAAACATCTAGACCATACCCCCTCCATGAAACCTATTGCATGTGCCCAAAATGGAGTAAATAGAGTGCCAATGTCCAAGGAATGGACAGCCATGGGTGTCCACTTTGCTTGGACGGTCTGGATATTACAGGGCCACTAAATGAGCCACACACATCAGGAAATCAAGAATAGAATAATGAAAAATAAAAATAATCCAGCCACAAGAGAGTAAAATGACATGCATAAAAGGAAAATGTCATAATGGGGTCCATGGAGAATGGCCTCATCCATGGATCATGCATGCAAGGAAAAAGGGCCATTGGCCTCAACCATGAAGACATGAGGGACCTCCATCACCACTTGATGGGTCCCACAAGCTCCTAAGAAAGAAATGAAGAGGGATCTAAGAGCACCCATCTTGATCCTTACAAAAATCTAGGTCTCCTTGCTCCTCTAGATCCAAGGAAGGGAAATCAATGGATGAAATGATATTGAAATAGATGGATTTAGAGAGATTAGGGAAAGAAGGGGCTGGAGAAAATGGGGGATTTGCTGGCCATGGAGAGAATGAGAAGGAGGGAGAGAGATAAGGAGAGAGAGAGAGAGAGAGAGAGAGAGAGAGAGATCATTTGTTTGTAAGAAAAGAAATAATTAACTATGGGAGGAGAAAACAAGGTTATAGGGTAGAGTAGGCTTTTGGGTGGTGTGTGTGGGGTGGGTAGTGTTAGCTATGGAAATTTAATAGTGTGTATAGTGTTACATGGGAACTTATGCCAAGAGGAGTGGGGTTCACATGCATGATACTTAAGTGGGCCACATGATTATGGGTCATACAATGAAATGTACACAACTTTTGATCTACATATCGGATTTATGCGCGAGACACGGCGTTGGAACCACGACGACAATGCGGTCCCAATGGCATAGGTCTCAGCTTGATCCGAGTCAGGTCTACGTGACCGAACTTAAGGATGACGCAAACACTACCCGATGGTCGCGGGTCACTGAAATTTAACTGGTAGGACCACGAAACCATGATGAACGAGATGCAACTCACACACGCACATGCACACATGCGGACTCGGGTTGGGTCTCACACTGAGCCGCCAGCTTGACTCAGTTCAACTCGATGTGCACCCTTACATATACATGGTATATTGATTTTGATAAAATGATTTTTTTTTTCAAACATGAACATTAGATTTTTAAACAACATTGTAAGAAAAATAAAAAAAGAAAAACATGCAAACAATATTTTCAAATAAATTATTTGCAGAAACTGATTTTCAGCCACAAAATTTTTTATTTTTTAATTTTATTCCCATATAATTATTTGTACACTACCATCTATTTAGTTTATAATTTTTTATCAACTAGAGGAGTGAAACAGACTGAATTTACAGCTAGAAAATCCAACGGTCCAACTGACCTGATGGAAATCTAAAATCTTGCATGTGTGCTGCAATGGCACGTGTGATCACATTTGGACTGACAACACTCCACGTCCTAGAGATCTCATCAAACTTCAACTTTTCATATCTTGGGCCACCTTGCCGATGAAAGATGCCCCCAACATATCTCCCATCAGTTAATTTTAGTGGATCCGGTTAACTCTGACCAATCAGTTGTAAGATCATCTAATAGGTAGATAACTTAATTATGGCCCATCTAATAATGAGGTCTACAACATGAACGGCTTAGATCACTGAAATGTAGTACGGAGTCAAACCATTGTTGCGAAGAACAAAACAGTACCATTTCTTCTGCAAGGTTTGCTAGCTCTACCAGGATGCACCCACTCCACACGTACGTTTAACACGTGTGTGAACGTGATAGGCCCATGTGAAACGTCTGGGCAGAACATAAGGTGGTGCCGACGGTGAAGATGAACATACACAAAAATCAGTGTGGTACACTCATCAAGTGGGGTAACCTTGTAAAAGAATGGACAGTTTAGAAGAACTCAGACGTGGTTTAACTAGTGACGCTGCCATCAGCCAGGTGGCTAGTGGTCGGTGCTATGTGGACCCCACCATGATGTATGTGTTTTATAGGGCCAGCTCGAACTCATTTTCGAGTTGGCAAGAATAAAATAAATTAGAAAATGTTGTGAGATTTATATTTAACACATTCAGTAGTCATGAATCTCACACCAAATTGTTGCAGCACAATTGACACATCTTTGGATTTCGCATGTCCTAATATCGTGTCGATTCTAACATTTAAAATGTTCAGAGTTATAGATATCGCAATTCCTACTGATTCCCTGTAGCCTTAACTGTAAACTAATATATTGATTTTTAGGCAAAAATTTTGCTCTTGGTGGTGGTGCCCTTATCTAGGAAGCATAGGATTTGATTTTTATTTTTTATTTTGAGTTTATACAAATTTCTGAGGGAATGTTGTTCATTATTTTTATAAAATACTATCTGGATGATTCATTCTTTTACAATGGTTGGATCGGCACCATTTCTTGTCGAAGTGAAGTTATAGAGTCGATATACAAAGAACTGGCATGCAGACATTCCGAGAGTGTGCCCACCTAGTAAAAATATCACAATCATATCTTAATATTATGAAAGGAACATAACATAAATGCTAATTTTCCCTATGTTTCCTTATTCTAAAACACTATGATGGTTGAGATTAACAATGTCTTAGACTCTTAATAATATTTGATTGCATATAATAGTATAGAAAATTAGAAAATTTTAGGTTGGTTAATGTGGTATTTTGCTAGTTTTTATATTTCTTGACTAATTAAGTAATTTCTCCAATTCTCATGAGAAATTAAAACTGATTTTTAAACTTTTACAGGTAATTTTCTCAAAAAAACCTTATGTATTGACCAAATAAAATTTAATCATTTTCCAATAAACATAAAAACAAGTGAATGAATGCTAAACAATGAACAGGCCCTAACGTCTAGTTGCATACCGACAAGGGTGACGAGGTCCTGAGTATCAAGGCCTTTATCAGCGAACTTCTTCTTTTGAACATCAATGGAGTCTGTGAAAGCTGGTAGACTTGTTGTGTTTGAGGTTGATGAGACTAACCCATCTCTACGCCCGGTCGGCACGGGTTAACTTGGGCCATTGGTCTGCAAGTGATGGGCCAGAAGCATACTTCATATTATTAGTCCTTATATCATCTTATGCAAGAATAAGTACAAGGATTTAAACTTAAAGAAATAAGCATATTTAGTGTGAATACTTGTATATGCAAGTTGGGCCCATAGTTTACTGATGCAGCCCTTGATTTAGTGGACCACATTTTGTATGAAACACTTGCATATTTTTAAAAAATCCCCAAGATTGGATGATCTAAACCATCCAATCTTTAGCCTCTTTCTAGTTGAATGTGTATTGTTGTTGTATTTGTTTTCTTAACCATCTTAAAACTGAAAGTATCTTTCTTCTGAAACTTTTTATGAAATATCTCATTATAGTGGTTTCATAGAAACCACATTGGGTAAAGCAAAATGTTAGCAACATTATTAATTTGTTGTAAAAATATAATGATTGCAAACTTCTTAATACATTGTATTTGGTAGATAATATCTGTATGGGTTCAATCATCTGATAGTACTTCTCAAATCCCTAACTTTTGAGGAAGATGGTGCATGAGCCTAATTTTCAACTTTAATTTTCGATAAGGTGCAGGTTGAAAATGGACCCCTTGTTTAATCGAAATCCGGCTGTAATGAATAGGGAGTGGATGACACTAAGTTTTCTAAACCCACGTTTTCTTTCTAGAATCAAAAATTTTTCAAAGTTTGCACAAGAAAACCTTCCTGGTAGAGAATTCGTTCCTTGTCCATGCACCACTTGCAGATGTTCACGTTTTTCGGCTTCTTATGATGATATAGAAATACATCTAATGAAAAATGGATTCGACCCAAGCTATAGGGTTTGGAACATGCATGGGAAGCATGTATCACCTAAGTGTACTGTACGTGAATCAAGTTCCCAACAATACCATAGTGTCCCAAACTTAAACGAGGTTTACAACGGGATCGTTCAAGAACTTGGTGGTAATAACCTTGATGAAGTTATATAGGATGAGTCCAATGTGACCCTTATAGTTGAAGGCGTCTTTGGAGAAAATGAAACTAATGAGTTTGAAGCAAATTTGTGAGACGCAATGACTGAGCTATACCCTGGGGCCCAAGATTTCACCGTGCTGACTTTCATTGTACAACTTTTTAAATTAAAGGTGAATCATGGATGGAGTAAAAAAAGCTTTACAGAGCTCCTTCAACTACTAAAGAAGGTGTTACCTTACGCTAACAAGGCCCCAACTAATGCCTACTAAGCAAAGAAGATCATTACAAAGTTGGGTCTTGATTATGTGAAAATCCATGCTTGTCCAAATAACTGCATCTTATACTAGAGAGAGAACGAGATGAAAACCATTTGTCCAAATTGTAAACTTCTAGGTATAAGACTGAAATGGATTCTGAGAAAAAATAATCTCGAATACCTAGGAAGGTGTTAAGGTATTTTTCATTAACACCAAGGCTACAAAGAATGTTCAGTGTTCAATGGTTGGCGAAAGAAATGTCTTGGCACTCAACCAGGAAATTTCAACATGGAAAGATGGAGCATCTGACTGATTCTATTGCATGGAAAAATCTTGATGACAAGTATACAGATTCTTCAGCTGAGCCTTGCAATGTTCGATTGGGTTTGGCTACAAATGGGTTTAACCCATTCGGCACTTTCAGTATATCGAAGCGACACATCATAGTGTTTCTTTTGATGTCAAAGTGAATTTGAGATTAGTAAATTTGTCTACTCTTTACAATTCACTTACAGACAAAGTCGGTGATGAGCCCTTCATTCTTACAGAGCATGCCACGCAAGTTTTCTACTCTAGAGATTCAAAAAATGCTGACTAGCATGTCGTCTTGGAGGTTCCAAAAATTTTTTTTGTCGAAGAAGAGACATGCGTTCTATCGGAACGATTAAAGGCTGTAAACAATGCCGATGTAGTACCTGATCTTACTTTATTAGCAATGGTTAATGATTTAATATTCGATGAATCTGAAGACGTCAGTGTTGTGGTCGAGAAAACAAAGAAAAGAAAAAGATCAAAGAGAATCTACTGATTTGTTTGTATTTCTAAGCATGTAACAAAATGATATTTATTGGAGGAAATTTAATCAAGGTTTGGATAATATAGTGAATTTTTTGTACTTTATCTGTGATCTAAATTATTTCTTAACCATTAGCTTTTTTTTCTTTTCTTTTTATATTAGGGAAGAAATAGGCACATGGATTCACAACCAGAGCTATTGGGTGCGTAGGTGCTTGGGAGTACAGATTCAAGCAACACCAAACATAATAAGATACTTCTCCTTAATTATATATGTAAATTTCCTTTTTCTTATATATTGGCATTAATCAATTATGTGTATATATAAATGTTATTCTTTTTATGTAATTGTGTCAGCTTCTTCATCTAGAAAGAGAGGCATTACTAGGGGGGTCTCTTTACTTGTGCAACCTGATAGGAAAAAGTCCTAAAGACAAATTAATTCGGGCAACTGAATGAGGATTGTTCCGATCATAGAGACTTTGCATCACATGTCGGTGTCTTCACCCGTTCTCATATCCCAATCATATACCAGGACTTTCGCCAAGTGCCTCATGAACAAATTCGTAGTCGGTCACAGAAAGACTGTCACAGTTTTATGAGTTTGAGGGTCAAAGTTGGGATGCAAGTCTTGAGTACGTTATAAAACGCATCAATGAAGCGTGGAGGAATTACAAGAGAAGATTGACTACAAAATATATTAAAGACAAGGATCCTATTGTTGTGAGAGATGGTCCCCCCCCCCCCAGGTATCCCTATGGAGGATTGGAGGGTCTTCATGGATCAACGTACCACCGACAAATTTAAGAGGGTAAGCGTAAGGAATAAAATCAATCGGGCCAAGCTAAAAGGACCTGCGTGTCTTGGGAGGCACAACATGGCTGTTACTCGCCATAAGATGGTATGTATTTAAAAATAGATATTATAGTTTAAAATTGAATTTAAATTTGAATTATCATTAATCTAAATTTATTAATGATATGTATTTAAATGATATGTAATGTGCTAAAGGTGAAGGAGAAGAATCTTACCTCTGATGCCGAGATAGGTAGATGTGAAGTCTTCTTAAGAGCCCATACAAAAAAGGACAAAGTTGTCCAGTATCCTGACCTTGCTGTAAGTGCATCCCTCGTACCACTAACTAGTACCCTTATGAAAAGCCTATGTATAACTTTGAATTATAATGCATTCATTTGTATTTTTTCACAGGAAAAACTAGAGGAGCTCTCTAGTAGCAATCCTGCTTCTAGGATGACCGGCATGGATGATGCCCTTATAAAGGTACTAATAAAATTTAAAAATTATTTAAGTTTTATGGTAATTATGAATAGCTTAATAACTTGATTTACAATGTTTTATAGTTGGTTGGTTCTGACAAAAGAGGGCGAATGCGGGGTCTAGGTTGCTCAATAAGCAAGGTAGGACTAAAGAAATTAGCTGCTGCTCGTTCAAAGGTAGAGAATGTGACAAAAGAAAAAGAGAGCGTAGTTCAAGAGTTATCTCAGGTGAAGAAAAAATTGGATGATGTGACTCAAGATATAATTGATATAAAAAAAACATTGGTGGATATGCAGAAAGAGAGAGAGAGTCTATTCAAAATCTCTTATCACCAACAGTCACTAAATATATTCAGGCATCATCGGTATGTAAGTATAATTTTTTTTTACTGTATTGAGCTTACAATTATATTATAAGCGTCAACAATACCAATGCCATTTTATGTGTAAATGTAGCTGAATATTATATATATCGGTAAGAGATGCGACTTGTTTGGTTTTGAAAAACATGGTGTAGTTGCTCGTGGTGAAGTACATGAAGTTAATCCAAATGCAACTGTCCATTGTGGACCATTGGAGGATGGAGCTTTTGTTGTTATTTTGACTGAGGTTGTACAACCTCACGCTACTTTATGGAAAGAAGATGGGTTCGCATCTACACTTGGAGAGGTCGGTCTAGGATCATTTGTGCAATGGGGGAAAGAGGGTTTGAGAATTCAATAATTTGAACAAATTTGGTGCTATATAATTGAACATGTGTAGTGTGCATATTGAACTAATTTTGAACATGTAGTGTGCATTTTGAACTAATTTAGAACTAACTTGGCACTTTTTTTTTATATATAAATATTGAATGAATTTTGTACTATATATTTGAATGTATTTATAATCTTAGGCTCCATTTGGTCATTTTTTAAAAAAAAACCAAATGGAGCCTAAGCCCTTTTTTAACTTCGCCAATGCAACTCCTTGCATTGCCGGTCCCAAGCGCTCTGGTTTTATGGTTTTACTTGTACATTCCTGTATTGATTACTCAAGCATGACGGTTATGCGTATTCTTTCAGGTGGATGTTGTATGTGGGAGGATTGGAGCTGCATATTTCAGATTCAAGCATCTGGTACGTCTCTTGTCAACAATGCACATGTGTAGTTAATCAATTAATACATTCTGTGATATCGTGTGCATGATATCTATGTTGTAATTCCCTTCATGCATTTTGCTTAAAATCCATGTTTATGCATGATTCTCATGCATTGACATGGATTTGGGCAAAAAAAAATCGAACCCGAACCCGATTTCCTAAACCTAAACCTTAACCTATTATCAAATCCCTAAACCTAAACCTACAACTAATCCTAATCTCAACTCCCTAAGCTAAACCTAAACCTAAACTTGAAAACCCAAACTTAAACTCGATCCCGAACCAAAACCCGATTTCCTAAACTAAACCTTAACCTATTCTCAATTCCCTAAACCTTAACCTACAACCTAACCTAAACTTAAACCTACAACCTACACTAAGAACCTAAACCTAAACTTAAGCCTAAAACCTAAACCTATGACCAAAAACCTAAATGTTTTATCAAATCCATAAACCAAAACCTACACCTAATCCTAATCTCTACTACCTAACCTAAACCTAAACCTAAACTTGAAAACCCAAACTTAAACCCGATTGCGAACCCGAACCCGATTTCTTAAACCTAAACCTTAACCTATTCTCAAATCCCTAAACCTAAACCTACACCTAATCCTAATCTCAACTCCCTAACCTAAACCTAAACTTAAACCTAAACTTAAACCTAAACTTGAAAACCCAAACTTAAACTCGATCTCGAATCCGAACCCGATTTCCTAAACCTAAACCTTAACCTATTCTCAAATCCCTAAAACCATAACCTATAACATATAACTTATAACCTAAACCTAAACAAAAAAATGCAGTGAGTATCTCTGGTTTTATGGTTTTACTTGTAGATTCTTGTATTAATTACTCAAGCATGATGGTTATGTTCATTCTTTCAAGTGGATGTTACATGTGTGAGGATTGGAGCTGCGTATTTCAGATTCAAACATCTAGTACGTCTCTTGTCAAGAATGCACATGATTGGAGTGGCCTGACCATTTGGATAGACCGTATTTATGTATTTGCTCAAAATTGATGGAGCAGACCCGGATGTGCGTCGGAGCTATCCGGAAGAGCGGGGTCCCTGGAAGGTGGGAACCGCTGCTATGACCATGATGAAGCTATCCATTTCCTATGGATGGCATTGGAGGGGCTTGGCCATTTGGACAGGCCGTGTTTATGTATTTGCTCGAAATTAATAGAACAGACCCAGATGTGCGTCGGAGCTATCCGGAAGAGCGGGGGTCCCTGGAAGGTGGGAACCGTTGTTATCACCATGATGAAGTTGTCCATTTTCTATGGACGACATTGGAAGGGCCTGGCCATTTGGACAAGTCGTGTTTATATTTGTATTTGTAGGGACCACACCCGAACCCATTCTCAAATCCTATAACCTATAACCAAAAATAAAACCTATAACCTAAACCTAAATCAAAACCTATAACCAAAACCAAAACCAAAATATCTATATCCTAAACCCGAACCCATTCTTAAATCCTATAACCTATAACCTAAACCTAAACCTAAACCTAAACCGAAAACCCAAAACCTATAGCCTAAACCAAAACCTATAACCTAAACCAAAACTATGACGCCCTATCACTGTGGTCACATGTGGGCGGGCACACACATGTGGGCGGGCCCCAAGATGGTCGGGCAGAAGCTCTTGTGTGGCCGGGCAGCACTCGTGTCTTTGGCGGCTCTTGTGAACACAGTGAAGGTGGAGCTTTGTCCCACATCGGAAGTGTCGTCTGAAGTTGTGGTGGTTATATGTAAAGTTGTCATCCTATACTTTATGAGGCCTTTTTAGGGCGACTCCGAGAATAAAACTGTGCGGGCTATGCCCAGAGCGGACAATATCATACAGTGTGGGCGTGGGCTGTTACAAAAACCAAAACCAAAACCTATGGCCTAAACCTGAACCCATTCTTAAATCCAAAAACCTATAACCTAAACCTAAATCGTAACCTAAACTGGTAACCTATAACCTAAATCAAAACCTCTAACCTAAACTAAAACCAAAAACTATAACCTAAATCCAAACCCATTATCAAATCCCAAAACCTATAACCTAAACCCGAACCCATTCTCAAATCTCAAAACCCAAACCTAAACCTAAACCTAAACCTATAACCTAAACTCAAATCCCTAAACCTAAACCTAAACCTATAACCTAAACTTAAATCCCTAAACCTTAACCTATAACCTAAACCCAAATCCTTAAACATAAACCTAGACCTAAACCTAAACCTATAACCTAAACTCAAATCCCTAAACCTACACCTAATCCTAATCTCAACTCTCTAAGCTAAACCTAAACCTAAACTTGAAAACCCAAACTTAAACCCAATCCCGAACACGAACCCGATTTCCTAAACCTAAACCATAACCCATTCTCAAATCCAAAAATCTATAACATAAACCTAAACTAAAACCAAAACCTATAACCTAAACCCGAACCCATTCTCAAATCCCAAAACCTAAACCTAAACCAAAACTAAAACCTATAACCTAAACCCGAACCCATTCTCAAATCCCAAAACCTATAACCTATAACCTACTTGAAAACCTATAACCTAAACTAAAAACAAAACCTATAACCTAAACCCGAACCCATTCTCAATTCCCAAAACCTATAACCTAAATCTAAACTTATAACCTATAACTAAAACCAAAACCTATGGCCTAAACCCGAACCCATTCTTAAATCCAAAACCTATAACCTAAACCTAAACCTTAACTTAAACGATAACCTATAACCTAAATCAAAACCTCTAACCTAAACCAAAACCAAAAACTATAACCTAAACCCAAACCCATTATCAAATCCCAAAACCTATAACCTAAAGCGAAACCAAAACCTATAAACTAAACCCAAACCCATTCTCAAATCCCAAAACCCAAACCTAAACCTAAAACTAAACCTAAAACCTAAACCTAAACCTATAACCTAAACTCAAATCCTTAAACCTAAACCTAGACCTAAACCAAAACCTATAACCTAAACTCAAATTCTAAACCTTAACCTATAACCTAACCTAAACCTATATTTATAACCTAAAACTATTCCCAAATCCCAAACATATAACCTACACCTAACCTTTCCTAAACCTATAACCTAAACTCAATTCCCTAAAGCTAAACCTACACCTAATCCTAATCTCAACTCCCTAACCTAAACCTAAACCTAAACTTGAAAATCTAAACTTAAACCCAATCCCGAACTTGAACCCGATTTCGTAAACCTAAACCATAACCCATTCTCAAATCCAAAAATCTATAACCTAAACCTAAACTAAAACCAAAACCTATAACCTAAACCAGAACCCATTCTTCAATCCCAAAACCTATAACCTAAACCAAAACCAAAACCTATAACCTAAACCCGAACCCATTCTCAAATCCTAAAACCTATAACCTATAACCTACTTGAAAACCTACAACCTAAACCAAAACCAAAACCTATAACCTAAACCCGAACCCATTCTCAATTCCCAAAACCTATAACATATAACCTACTTGAAAACCTATAACCTAAACCAAAACCAAAACCTATAACCTAAATCCAAACCCATTCTCATTACCAAAACCTATAACCTAAATCTAAACCTATAACCTATAACTAAAACCAGACACCTATGGCCTAAACCCGAACCCATTCTTAAATCCAAAAATCTATAACCTAAACCTAAACCTTAACATAAATAGATAACCAATAACCTAAATCAAAACCTCTAATCCAAACCAAAACCAAAAACTATAACCTAAACCCGAACCCATTATGAAATCCCAAAACCTCTAACCTAAACCAAAACTAAAAACTATAACCTAAACCCGAACCCATTATCAAATCCTAAAACCCATAACCTAAACCGAAACCAAAACCTATAACCTAAACCCGAACCTATTCTCAAATCTCTAAACCCAAACCTAAACGTAAAACCTAAACCTAAACTTATAACCTAAACTCAAATCCCTAAACCTAAACCTAGACCTAAACCTAAACCTAAACCTAAACCTTAACCTAAACCGGTAACCTATAACCTAAATCAAAACATCTAACCTAAACAAAAAGCAAAAACTATAACCTAAACCCGAACCCATTATCAAATCACAAAACCTCTAACCTAAACCAAAACCAAAAACTATAACCTAAACCCGAACCCATTATCGAATCCCAAAACCTATAACCTAAAGCGAAACCAAAACCTATAACCTAAACCCGAACTCATTCTCAAATCCCAAAACCCAAACCTAAACCAAAACCTAAACCTAAAACCTAAACCTAAACCTATAACCTAAACTCAAATCCCTAAACCTAAACCTAGACCTAAACCTAAACCTAAAACCTAAACTCAAATCCCTAAACCTTAACCTATAACCTAACCTAAACCTATACTTATAACCTAAAACTATTTTTAAATCCCAAAACCTATAACCTAAACCAAACCTTTCCCTAAACCTATAACCTAAACTCAATTCCCTAAAGCTAAACCTACACCTAATCCTAATCTCAACTCCCCAACCTAAACCTAAACCTAAACTTGAAAACCCAAACTTAAACCCAATCCCGATCCCGAACCCGATTTCTTAAACCTAAACCAACACCCATTCTCAAATCCAAAAATCTATAACCTAAACCTAAACTAAAACCAAAACCTATAACCTAAACCCAAACCCATTCACAATTCCCAAAACCTATAACCTAAATCTAAACCTATAACCTATAACTAAAACTAAAACCTATGGCCTAAACCCAAACCCATTCTTAAATCAAAAACCTATAACCTAAACCTAAACCTTAACCTAAACCCATAACCTATAACCTAAATCAAAACCTCTAACCTAAACCAAAACAAAAAACTATAACCTAAACCCGAACCCATTATCAAATCCCAAAACCTTTAACTAAAACCAAAACAAAAAACTATAACCTAAACCCGAACCCATTATCAAATCCTAAAACCTATAACCTAAAGCGAAACCAAAACCTATAACCTAAACTCGAACCCATTCTCAAATCCCAAAACCCAAACCCAAACCTAAACCTAAACCTAAAACCTATAACCTAAACTCACCCTAAACCTAAACCTAGACCTAAACCTAAACCTATAACCTAAACTCAAATCCCTTAACCTTAACCTATAACCTAACCTAAACTTATACTTATAACCTAAAACTATTCCCAAATCCCAAAACCTATAACCTAAACCCACCTTTCCCTAAACCTATAACCTAAACTCAATTCCCTACTAAAGCTAAACCTACACCTAATCCTAATCTCAACTCCCTAACCTAAACCTAAACCTAAACTTGAAAACCCAAACTTAAACCCAATCCCGAACACCGAACCCGATTTCCTAAACCTAAACCATAACCCATTCTCAAATCCAAAAATCTATAACCTAAACCTAAATTAAAACCAAAACCTATAACCTAAACCCGAACCCATTCTCAATTCCCAAAACCTATAACCTAAATCTAAACCTATAACCTATAATTAAAACCAAAACCTATGGCCTAAACCCGAACCCATTCTTAAATCCAAAAACTTATAACCTAAACCTAAACCTAAACCTTAACCTAAACCGGTAACCTATAACCTAAATCAAAATCTCTATCTTAAACCAAAACCAAAAACTATAACCTAAACCCGATCCCATTATCAAATCCCAAAACCTCTAACATAAACCAAAACCAAAAACTATAACCTAAACTCCGAACCCATTATCAAATCGTAAAACCTATAACCTAAACCGAAACCAAAACCTATAACCTAAACCAAATCTAAAACCTATAACCTAAACCCGAACCCATTCTCAATTCCCAAAACCTATAACCTATAACCTACTTGAAAACCTATAACCTAAACCAAAACCAAAACCTATAACCTAAACCCGAACCCACTCTCAAAACCCAATACCTATAACTAAAACCAAAACCTATAACCTGAACCCGAACCCATTCTCAATTCCCAAAACCTATTACCTATAACCTACTTGAAAACCTATAACCTAAACCAAAACCAAAACCTATATCCTAAACTCGAACCCATTCTCAATTCCCAAAGCCTATAACTTAAATCTAAACCTATAGCCTATAACCTAAACCCGAGCCCATATTTTCAAATTCAAAAACCTACACTACGCCAAAATGGTCAAATTACGACGTATTTTTGCGACGGACTTCGTCCGTCGCAAAAATCTCTTGGTTTAATGACGGATTTAGTCCGTCGCTAACGGAAAAGGTCCGTCGCTAACCTCGTCTTTTTCAAATATCCGTTGTCAGAACGTCGCGGACTTTAGCGACGGAGCAAAATCCGTCGCTAATATCTAATTTACGACGTATTTGCGACGGATTTTGTCTGTCGTAACGAGGCGACGGATAAAATCCGTCGCGAAGTTTGATTTGGCAACTGAAAATAAACAGTTACAGATTCCCGCCCAAAATACTAAATGGCGCCCTATTTAGTTGATTTTGCGACGGATCATGTCCGTCGTAAAAGGACTTTTGCCTTTCACATTTTTCATTTTTTTTAGAATATGGTGGAAAATTAACGTCTTCTATAGTCTAAAAATTGTTTTTTAATAGAATTTCAGTGGGTTAATTGTACATATTTGTATCTAAGATTATTTTTTAACAATTGATTGAATGCAAAAAGAAAATTTATTTTGTTTTTATATTAAATAAGTGGAATTTTTATTTTTATTTTTTAATTTAAAACTAATATTTAAATGATTTGTAATATTACATGAAAAAGAATATTGAGAAGTTTAAAAATTTTAACAATGTTTGAGAAAAAAAATTAGATTTTGAAAAAATAAAAATCGTGATTTAATAAAAATCTATTTTGTGGGAACAAAAAAGAATATTTAATAAAGTTGATAAATTTGAAAAAAAAATAAGCATTTGATTTTGAGAAAAAATAATATCCTGAAAATGAATTAAAAATATTTTTAAAAATGTGAAAATTTTCACAATGTTGAAAAATGAAAATATTTTTAAAATGAAAATGAGAGTTTGAAATTTGAAAAAATAAAAATAAATATTGTGAAGTTCAATAAAAATTGACGAGTTTGAATAAAATGCTTTTTAAAAAATGGAGAAGTGAAAAAGAATTGAAAATTTTTGAAATAAAATGATATTAAAAAATCGATACTTTATCAAAAAACGAACATTTTGAAACGAAAAATAAATAAGTTGAAATTTTTTGTGATTTTGAAAAATAATTGAAAATGTTCAAAATTCGAAATTAAAAGAAAAAGTTATTTATCAAAACACTAAGATTTTGAATATATATATATATATATATATATATATATATATATATATATATATATATATATATATATATATATATATATATATATATATATATAAAATTTTAAAAAAAATTGAAAAGTTGAAAACAACATGATGCTTTTGAAGTAAAAAAATCGGCATTTTGGAATTTTTGGGAAAAAAAATTAAAAATTGTGAAAATTTAAGATATTTTGAAAATAAAAATTCAGAATTTGTATTTTAATTTATTTTTTGAAATATTTTATAATAAAAATGATATTTTGTTAAAAGTTTTCAAAGAAAAATTAAGAGTAAAAAAATATACATTTTGAAAACAAATGTAATTTTTAAATGGAAATTGATATTTATCTGTGAAAAAATATTTTTTAATAGATTATTAGGCACATCCACTAATTGAACATTTAACAGTTTTTGGACAATCGAATTAGTCCAGATTGAAGAGTAAATAACTTCATATGCTTAAATCAAATTTCACACAAATTGTTGATCAATCTTGTATCCCTAGTACCTTTCTCACATGTAGCTAGCTTGATTGGGGTGAGTAACTAGTCAAATTGAGGGTATTGATCAATAAAATAGAGTGAATGGACTATACATATAAAATGGTCTAAATATTATTGTCGAAATTGTGACCCAACTTATTAACCTTGCGAGAACCTACGAATTAATGTTAATAAGTTTTGTGGGCCCCATCATGATGTGTGTCGAACATCAACACCGTGCATTTAATGTGTCCCCTTTAGGTTATGAGATGTCTCAAAAATCATCAGTAAACGAAACTCAGGTGGACCATACCATCTAAAACCATGTTAAGACATCATAAAAAATATAAAAACACATGGTGGGGTTCACATGAGTTTTGGATGTGGCTAAAACTTGGTGTGACCCCTCATCCAAGTGGGACACATAATGAGTGGGTTGGATATGTGAATCACATTAAGGCAAGCCCGATATATGATTATGAATGTTTTAAGGAAACCCCTCTATATTTAGGTGAGTTAGTCATTACCTTTACCAAAGTAAACTTTGTGGGGTCCACCGTTATTTATTTATTTTATCCATTCCGTTTATCCACGTTAACAGATAATTTGAGGTCTAAAGAACAAAAAGGAAGCATATCCAAAGCTCAAGTGGACCACACCACAGAAAATAGTGTGATTGAACCTTTACCATTGAAAAATTCTTGGAGGTCATAGAAGTTTTGGATCAAGCTGATGTTTTTGTTTTCTCTTCATTCATATATATTTGATATTATGAATAGGTTGGATGGCAAATAAATGTTACTTTGGGCCCAAGGAAAGTATTAATGGTGGAAATCATTATTCCACGTTGTTTCGTGTGGCATAGTCCACTTGAGTTTTGGATTTACGGAAACTTTGAGATCAACTCACACCGTTCATCCATTTTTCGAGATCATTTCGGAGAATTATTCCAAAATGAATCATTTCCAAAGATTAAATGGACCGCACCACAAGTACCAACATGGGTGATGATTTTCACTGTTAAAAAATTCGTAGGGCCCACCATAAGGTAAATTTTCCATCCAATCTGTTCATAAGGTCACAAAGACCTAGATGAAGAGGAAAAACAAATTTCTTATTGATCCAAAACTTCTGTGACCCCCAAAAGGGTTTCAATGGTAGACGTTCAATCCCCTACATGCTTTTGATCGTGTGGTCTAGTTGATAGTTAAATCTGTCTTATTTTTTGTCTCAAGCCTTACGACGAGATTTTCATGTGAATGGACGGTTTGGATATAACACATATCTCATGATATGACCCACAAAACTTGATCATGTCACCCAGCCCCCTCTCTCAAGGGTGCGGATTAGACACTGACAGGTTGAGTAGGGAGACTCGCCATTGAAGGTACATCACCAACTTCTATGGGCCCCACCATGATGTATATTTTGTATCTACACCATCCATTCACTTGGAGAGATCATATTAGGGCATAATCCAAAGAATGAGTCAGATCAAAAGCTCAAGTGGACCCCACCACAGAAAACAGTAGGGAGAGAGTGACGCCACCATTAAAAATTTCTAAGGGCCACGAAAGTTTTCGATCAAGCTAATATTTGTGTTTTCCCTTCTTTCATGTCTTCTTTAACGCATGAACAGGTTGGATCTCAAATAAACGGTATGGTGGACCTTCGGACGGTTTAAACGGTGGGCGTCACTCTCTCCACTGTTTTCTGTGGTGGGGTCCACTCCAGCCTTGGATCTGCCTCATTCTTTGTATCATACCCTAAAATGACCTCTCAAAATGTATGGATGGTGTGGATACAAAACATACATCATAGTGGGGCCCACATAACTTGGTGACGTCACTTCAGCAGCGAGCGTACTCAACTTCAGTCGCTAATCCGCGTCCCTCTCACAAGAGTTGAGGACTGGTTTGGGCGCCGGCCCTAACCAGTCCCTGTTTCAGCCCCTCTCCCTCCCTCTTGATCTCTCTCGATCTCAATCAGTCTCCCACTCTCTCTCTCCCTCTTCCTCTCCAACTCGGAGCTCGACGAAGCGAGCCTCAACGAGCACAACCAGGTAATTCGTGGTCTGCGTCTTCTAGGGTTTTTTTTCCACCTGTTTCTCTCTTGGCAAAACCCTCTGAGCGAAAATGTTGAAAGGGCACAAGGGTTTTTTTCCACCTATTTCTCTCTTGCGGCATGAGGATGTCATACATCTACAAGGCCAAGGTCAAGAAGGATGCAAACCCTCTCAATCCTCTCAATCCCTCTGCCCATCTGTCTCCCACTCCATCACTGCCGATCGCCCGATCTCTCTTTCTCTCTCTCTCTCTCTCTCTCTCTCTATTCCCCTCTCTCCCTCCCTCCCTTCACCAGAAACAGCGAGCCATTGATCTGATCGAGCTTCTGACAATCGGATTTCGCAGGTGTGGATCGGCTGGAGTATGGATCTGGTCCGTACGCTGAGGGATTGCATTCATCCATCCATAAGGTTTAAATCCACATTTCCCGATTTTTCTTACTCAGTTCTGTTTTCCCCAAATTTCTGTAGATTTTGGCCAATGAAATCTCTAGTACTGTTTTGATTTGTAATGGCCTCATTCACCGAACCATCAACCAAACCTGTCACATCTGAAAGCCTACTTTGTGTTGTAAAGTGTACCTCGAACATGGCATCTGTTGTATAATGGCTGTAGTGTGCATTACCATATGTCAATCTTGATTTTCTTTTGGTTTTGTAATTAGGAATTCGGAAAAATCTATGATCTACTTTTAATTTGCGATTCGATTCACTTTGACATCAACTGTGATTTAAAATCGATTGAGTTTTTCTGAGCATTTCAATGTATTTATTTACCATGTTGCCTCTTTTGCGGCCGAGAAAAGCAGAAGAGAAAAAGTAGTAGTGTGCATTACAATATGTCAAGATGTTGGCTCCATCTTCAGTGAGAAACTGAATCAGGTATCCATGTGCCTAGGCCCTTCAGTTTTTGGAGAAAATAGGACAATCTTGAGCTTTATTTTTATTTTTTGAAAAGCATGATGTTGGGCTTTATCTGTTTCGTCTCAGTAGTAGCAATTTATTGTGTCAGAGAAACATCTCTACCAATATAGATTTGAGAGGTTGACTTGTCATCAACCATGCAATCTTGAACATTGTTATTTGTGATTTGGCTCTGGAAATTGGGCTGTTTGGACGCCTGAGCAAATTGAATTCCAGACATTCAGTTTTTAAAAATAAATGTCGTTTCCTACTGTTGACAAAGGAGTAGTGCACGTACAAAGTGAAAGTAACAGAATTGCGATTTAGAGCTCAAGCTAAAGTGAGGAAGACATTTTATACAGATGTTCCTGATGAATCCATGCAAGCTGTTGAAGATCTGGTTGTCCCAAGGACTTATCCTCTTCTTGTTGTCCTCTTCTTATTGTCTTTTTGAATTTTGATGTTTGGAAAAAAATAAGGGCAATTTAAATAGCAAGAGAGCAATCAGATGTGTTTTTTGGCAATGTAGGAATTTTTCTGTGGAAATAGGAAATATGTGCAGTTACTCTTTGTTTTGTAGCGATCAGTTTCAATTGAGGCATGCATTAACTCAAAATAAACTGATTAAATAGGTGTAGTTTTTGGTTCACGGTGCATCTAAAATGCGACCTTACATTTTGGACTATTTGATTAGCTACCTGCTTTGATTGCTTACCTTTGGTCTTGAGGGCCATATCAGCTAATTGGTGGGCAGCACAAGTGTCATTGTGCTGTGATGGTTGGTGAATAGAGGATTCTATGATGTACCTGTTTGGATTAATTGTTGGTTGCAGGTCTGCATGTGTAGAGTAATTGGATACTGTGATGTGATGGGTGCAGATTGGAAGAGTTGTGTAGTCTGTTTGGATGACTTGCACTCTGTGTTGGGATGGTTCCAGAATGGATGAAGAGTGCTTATTTGGAGGAATTGTTGGTTGCAGGTCTATAAGTTTGGAGGGGAATTCTTGCATTGGATGAAGAGCGTTGTATGTTTTTAGGTCTGTATTGTTGGCTGCCTTAGCTGCTCATCTTTGGGCTTGATACAAATGTAAGATGCATTGACATGATCCGGCATACAATTCTGTTTATGTTTGTCTTTAAAATTCACACTGTATTGTCCTTTTTTTTTTTTTGCTTTTTTTTTTTTTTTTTTTTTCTTTCTTTCTTTTTGTGCAACAAGTGAAGAGCAGAGCTGCAGCTAGTCATGCACGTAACGGACTTGCTGACGGTCAGAAAGCTGAACCTTCTTGTTTCCTTGTACTTTCTATCATGTTTGGTTCTATAAAATGATCTCTTCTCGAATAAAATTGTTCCTTGAGAACTTGCTAAAAATATATATTTTCAGGCATCTGCAAAAAAAAAAAGCTAAAGATTTCTTGCCCTTCTTGCAACGGAGTAGAAGGCTACCCGCTGTTGTGGATTACGTCCTTAGTGGTCATCGTTTAAATTGCTGATCCCCAAGGAAACTTGCACAGATTGCATTCTCCTTCTTTGGTGTTAGATGCCCCGGCCGCGATGAGCCTTTCTCAGATAAAGCAATTGCCTTCATGAGAAGAAAGATCTTGCAGAGGGATGTAGAGGTACCAAGTTCTGCCTCGGTGTTTTCTATTTTACTTCATGTTCAGTGCTGTTAAATTTCTATAATTTTGTGCAGATTGAAGTTGAAACAGTTGATAGGACTGGAACCTTCTTGGGTTCTTTATGGGAATCAAAGACCAACATGGCTGTGGTTCCTGATGCTCACCTACTGGCAAAGGCTGAGCAGTCTGCAAAAAACCAGAGATTGAAGGTTAGTGCTTAAGGTGCTTTGTGATTTAGAAAGTCGATGAGCTTGCTCACTCACTACTGGCTTGACACATATTTATTGCGCAGATTGGGAAAATCATGTTAAAGGACGAAGCTACTAATGGGTCATCGATTGGGTTGAGACCAAACGAAGGAAGTGCTTAAGGTGCTGTGTGATTTTCGCTTGAGTGATGCCTTGTTTTATTTCTCTAGGTGGATAATTGACTTGCCTTCTCATCTTTACTTTCATGTGGTGGTTACTGAGGTACTTGGGCGGTGGCAAGTTCTATGTCCAAACAATTGGAGATCGAAAAAGTGGTCATTATTCAAGATCAACTAGCTTCATTGACCCTCCAAGATCCTCCCATCATTGGTGCTTTTAATCCTAAGAAGGGGGATATTGTCCTTGCTCAGTTCAGGGTTGAGATAATTCTTGGAACAGGGCCATGGTGAGACTCTCATTAACTACAAAAAGTGGCTCCTTTTATGTTCTAGAAAAGTTGGTGGCAATCACTAGTTGTATGTTCTGGAAAATCCCAAGCACATTGAGTTCCAGGTACATATTCCGATTGAACTTTCTATCACATCCATTCCATTAGGGGCTGTTTGGATTGGTGGAAATAAATAACTGAGAAAATGAAATCAATTTCCTCATATGTGATGGTTTCTCTTATTTGCGAAAGATGAGGATTGAGGAGATTGATTTCCTTTTCCTTTCTAAAACCCAACAATCAGCCAAAGGATGGATTGTGATGTTGATGTATTGTTTATCATTTTTTTTTTATTTTTTATTTTTTATAAAATCAGGTTTTATAGTTTCAATAGTTTCAAGTGGGTCACTGTTATATAGAAAGAATAGAGGTTTATTGGCACTTGTTAGTGGTTACCATTGGACCTAGTTGTGTAGTTCGGAGACAATTCTTTTGATCTGGGTCATGTTTCAACAATCCAAACAGTTTATATGTAGATGTATATTTTAAAGACTTTTTTTTGGAATCCCAGGTCATGTTTCAATCATCCAAACAGTTTATATGATGGGACTAATCATGGAGGGAGGATAGGAAAAAAGAATATTAGACTGTGGTTTGGAAATGAACAGGTAAAATATTACGTCTTCGTGGTTTTCATAGCCATGTCAATAGGATTTGGTCTTCCTAGTTTGTGTATTGTGGTTGTGTTCATTCACATAGTGCCCATGGAAGAATCAACCGTAAGTTGTCTCTGCTCTATCAACTTATCATTTCTTCTTTTTCCATCTGGTAAGCATGGTTCAAATATTGGCTAATTGATGTGGGTGTTTGACATTTTATATGACTCATACTAGAACCCAACATTTTTGGCACCACACCCACCATCTCCATAGTGAGGGCTATTGCCCAAAAGTTACACCATTTGATCATTTGTGAAATATGATCTATTGGACCAAAGCATCCTAGTTGCATATGATCATTTGTGAATTTTAATTGGTCGGCTTTCGTTTCATATAGACATTGAATTGGAGTAGCTAGTCTTCCCAGCTTTGTTAATATAGCAGTTAATAGATCCATTTAATTCATTTTGAAAGTTTGGAGAAAGAAATAATTGACCGATTTAATCTGTATATGTGTGTGGCTTGTTTTAATCCCATAAAACTAGTTGTCCCCTCCCCGATTTCATTGTGAGTATGAAATTGAGAGATATTTATTGGGCAAACAGAACATTTAAACACCATAATTTCATCAATGAATGCAAGTAGGACTTGAACAAATGAGATGGAGAAGGGGCCTAGCAGCACATGTGCTATCCTCGTATAGTTGTAGGAAAACGAGTAAAGGGCAGCTGGTTGTTGAACTAAAAATCAAGCCACTGCTTATCATGTAAGCGATAAGCTTACATTAAATGTCAATCAATAGTTATTTTCTTTGCAAACTTTTCATTTTTGTGCTAGAAATGTGGTGCAACCAATGTGAGTGGAGTGTTTGCCATCCAGGTTGCAACTCAACAAACTTTGAATGTCTACAAATCTATGGCTGTCTCCATTTACAGACGGGATGCGAGTAGGAGAAAGGCGATGATTGGCACAAGATTGCACACATTGTAGACATTCAGATTGGATGGCCTCCCGATTGCAAGCACCCACTTCTTGCTCAACTTTATCAATAGGACGAGTTTCGATTTGAGTTAGTGAGTTTTAGAACTAGCTTTAAAATGTAGATGCTATTTGTCACTTGGGTTTGTTTTGTGAGGAAAAATGGTGATTCTATCGTACGAGTATGATGGTTCTTATGCATGTATGACTCAATATCAAACCATCCAAATTGTAGGTCCTACTTTTGATTTTAATCTTTCCTTTTACATTCCATCATATTGTTGCATCTACTGATGTATTGTAAACATAATATTCTCTATAAGCTCAGTTAATAGTTATAGCATCATTGATATATGCGGGATTTGCAAAATTGGTTACAACTTTTGCATGAAATGCTCACACATGAGAAGTATAGATTGAGGTGGAGTTTTGTCTATAGCCATAGTTTCTTGGACTTCAAAGTTGTTGCATTGTTTGTATTTGTATTTCATGCATAGAAGCAAACACTTGTAGCCTACAAAAGGATTCTCAAGTTTCGGGACAAGATCCTTCACCTATTTGTTTGGGTAATTTGAATTTTGCATTGAAGTACTTCCGCTTTCTAGTTGCGAAAAGAATCAATTGTGGTAATCTGTCTGCTGGAGTGGCAGGTTCAGTTTATATTTTTGGATTTTGAAATGTCTAAATCAAACATCAAACAATATGATAAATGTCTACTATGATCTATGTTCATTCACCATTCTTGGTGGTTATGGCTAAATAGAAACCTGATTATTTCTTTGATGTGGCATATGCTTGTGAACTTTACCTTGTTAGCTGTACAAAGATGGGAGGTGAACAATAGAACTACTAGCCTGCTACCTTCCTTACTTCCCTAAGATATCTACTTTGGCTACAAAAAGTTGGAGAAAGATTAGTTACACTTTTGTGGAGACACATTGCTATTGCATGGGCTTTTTTCTTGTTTTGTTTTTTTTTTTTTTTTTTAAATGTTGTTTCCTACTTATAAGGTTGATTGTTTTCCAGCAAAAACAACCCAGGATCCATCGGTTATGAGAGTGTTTATGAGCAGTTTGTGGAAGCTGTTAACAAGCTTGATGGGGCCGAGAGTGAGCATATAATTTTTTTCTTTTTCCTTTTTTCCTTTTTTGTCAAGTAAGGTCAGTGAATGATGATCCCTCTTATGAGGGTTTAACCACTGTCATCTTGCTTGTTGTTGAGGGTATTTACGAGTGCACAACTTCAAGTAATGTACACACACACAAGGCATTTTTCATCTCACACAGGTCAGTATGAAGTGCAGAGGCAACTCTGAAGTGTATATTGAAGGTAATGAATGTTCAGGGTTCTTCGACAATCTATCATGTAAAAAGCCACCTACAGGTATTTTCAGTTTTTTTTTTTCCATGAATTATCGTATCTTAACAATTCATTCAGCTGCCATCACACTCGATTACTTTATGTATTCAGCTTCTTATGAATTACCTAGATCTTTAATATTGAATCAGTTCCAATGCCATTTGATACCTAATAGTTTTGTATGTGGTCGTAACTTACAGAAATACCGACTTGCCAAGTATCTTCCGGAGGTAAAGGAAGGTAATATATGATAACACATATGGACTTGTTCTTATGCTGAGTAATGAAGTGCTTACTACGTAATCTAGTAACATGATATGTTAACCACCAGTCAGTCATCTTGAGTTAAAACTATATATTTGTTAATGGCATGTATAGTGATATCCAATCTGTGCTCCTAATTGATTAAGTTGGGAGGAAAGATGACTTCTCCAAATGTTCTGGTAGAATAATGAGCTCATCTTAATTAAGTAGACATGTCTGCAAATTCTATACATCTCCCTTAGAGGCAGACTTGTAATTGTCACTTTACTTTTGACAGTCTTTGTCTTTAGTTATGTATTTTCTCATTTTATTCTTGGGTAATTGTTTGTATTTGGGAGAACACCTCATTTCTTGCTGTTGCAAGCATGATTTTTCCACCATCACCTTCTCTCAACTGGAATCATCTATGTTGTGGGCTCTTGGAGCCTTGAAATGGCACCGAAAAAAAAAAATCAAATATTTGTAGAGAAATTCATAACCCCACAGAAGGGTACTTTTCATAGGAAGGTCCTTATGTAGTAGTGGAACTTAGATTTCTTTATGATTTTTGGTTTTGACTACGTGCTGTATAGAGAAAAAGTCTTCATCTGAAGACATGAAGGGAGCTTCTGTTGGTACTAAATCTGATCCACGCATCCAAAGGTAAGCCTTCATCCTATCTTTTTTTCTCTCCTCTTTTGTTCTTTTACCCACAAATTTGTCAAGTAACTCTTCATTATTTAGTATTCTTTTAATTTTTTTTATTATATATTTTTAATTTCCCAGATTCTCAGAACTATATAGCATATAGTGGACACTTAATCCCTGATGCTTCCTCAACCTGCCAAGTTGCCTTTTAGTCAGATTATTTATTTATTTATTTTTAAATCTATAAATTAAAAATAGTGCTGTGAACCACTATCAATCACTGATTTTTGGATTTATTAAATGGGCAGTCCCAAACAGAGTTGTGGGTGAGATTGGTTTCTTACAAACCCAATGTTAATTCGGGTGAGCTTCAAACACTATCCATTAGTTCTACTACAATTTGATCTTCACATGGAAATGGCTCTGTCCACTTCTTCAGTTACTGGTAAGTTGAATTAGGGAATGTTTGTAATCTTTTGTGCATAGTAGTGGAAGAGGAATGGGTTGGACCTAATGGATGGTCCAAGTGACATGCTCATGAGGCCAAATGTTACCATGTATGGGAAGGTTTCTATACACTTCACCCACTAAATCATTTCTCTTTAGGAAATTATGAAAGAGGAATATGGCATGTAAAGACCAAGTTATTAAAAAGTAGTTATGTAATGGCCGCTACATTGTTTCATAAAACCCTTTCTTTTAGACGGTTGCTCTGCTCTCTTTATTAAACTGTTTTGGTTTGTACTTGAAAAGCAAGCTGCTTTTATTCTTGTCATGAATGATTTGTTTGGATGCACACAGTTGTACTATCTTGTTGTACGTTGTTAATCCAAAATCTTAGATCTTTCTATTTGTAGAACATTGCAGATAACAATCTTAAGAACAACCCATGGCATGGATTTGATGAGTGGTCACTCAAGATAAAAACCGATGCCCCTGAATAAAGTTCTGAAAATGTTGTTGGTTTTTCTTCTTCAGTTATTCTTGAAAGTTATATTGGTTGCTTTCAAAAGTTAAGCAACAAGGCCCTCAGTATTTAAATAAAATCTTGTTAGTTGTTGCATGGTTTCTTTTACTAGTTCTGGTATATTGTCTCAAGAAGTTGCTACTCCCACACCTGCGTGAAGCCTTTACCATCCACATGTAGGCGCACATGCCAATGTGGCACACATATACAGGATATAAGATTTTCATTAGGTATGCGACACAATTTAGATATTCTGGCCAAAATAAGGCCATTTCACTCAGATGAGCAACAGTTAACAAAAGAAATGCTTGGCTAAAACAAATTTTATTTTATTTTTTCTACCCATCCATTTGTTTTGTACACTTTGGCCGACCTGAGTGGAACAACCTACTTTCGATCTAAACAAGTGCAGCCCACCTAATGGATAGCTTGGATCTTGCACTAGTGTGCCATATTGGCACGTGTTCTTTTATGTGGATGGGCAGCAGTTCACTGTGTGTGGGCTCAGCAAACGTATTGTCTCAGTTCTCAGTTTCCTTTAATAGTTATCTTATAAAATACCAAATTTCTTCTCATTTTCAGGATGAAGTGAACAAGCTTATCAGTTCAACCCTGGGTGAAAGGGGGAGAGATATAATACGCCTTTACTATGGCCTGGATAAAGAATCCCATACATGGGAAGACATTAGTAGACAGTAAGTAGCTGAAGTTTTTGTCTCATTTTCTTTTTTCATTTTTTAATGAAAAATGACAGAGTGATGCTTATCTAGCCACGGGTTGGTACAACCTCCTATGCTATGATGTGCAAAATTGTAATAATGGGATTGGCACTTTCACTTGGGTTGAGTTGTTTAGTTATTAATGGATGGGTGGAATTTTGGTGTTGGGTGTTTTGAGCATATGGGCTTAGGTTTTACTATTAAGTTTTTTACGTGTTTGGATGCTCAGTTCAATTGCATATCAATTTATTAGGATTGTTGTGTAATTTGGAGTTGAAAGTCTTCCAAAGTGAGGGGAAGTTGGGCTAGCCCCAAATTCATTTAGGACTTGTTTGCTTGGATGGGCCTGATGAAAATGGATAGGATAGGCCATCCATTTAGTTTCTAGCTTTGATGAAAGGCAGCAGATTGGAAATGGGTGCATTTTTAATGTTTACTTGCTTTCAAACAGAACATTTTGATAGACCAAACACCTGATTCTTTTAATGTTGAGTTCAATCACCACTTCTTTCAATCTAATGTTTATGTATCCTCATCATAGATGTAGAGCTGAAGGTGAGTGGTGATCTCACCAAGGATGTAGAGCTATGGGCGTGTTCTTAGCCATTGGTTAAGAGTGAGAGGCTATAGGGGCTATTGATGTCTATTGGTAGAAATTTAAGTTTGTTCAGGTAGCATGATTTTCGAGCATGGATTTCCTCAGACTTTTGAGTATATTTCTATGATAAGAGTACTCATCTATACATAAATGTGGCAATGCTTATTAGTTGGAATGGGTTTTATATGTGGCCATGGGCATTTGCATAATATAGTTGATGTGGGTATTTCCTTAGCATTGTTAAAAAGTGAACTTTATACAGGGACTACGTTGGATGTGTATTTGGCATGGTCACTTTTTATGTGTTTTTTTTTTTTTCCTTTTCACATGTATTTACTGTATGGTTTGTGTATTTGGATGTTATCCTCATTGTTGCATGTTTGCTCTGGTAGTTGGAATGCTGAAGTTAAAAGAATTAGCAGAGGCTTCTATTGTGGTTCTGAGGTGTCGAAGAGCATCAAAGCATGCCTGCCTGGTAGTTGGAATGCTGAAGTTAAAAGAATTAGCAGAGGCTTCTATTGTGGTTCTGAGGTGTCGAAGAGCATCAAAGCATGCCTGCCCTATCGCCGACTAGTCTCATCTTCTGTTTTATGGCTGTGATTTACCTCGGAGATGTTGCAGCTACTTTCAGTCCCAACTGATGTATGGTTTTGCCTATGACATGTGTGCATTTATAGTATGAAAACATTAAATAGACCGTTAACTGTTTTATTGGTATTATGTTGATTATAGTCTTGATGAATGTTAAATGGGTGAAACGTGCATGCACATGTTTAATCATAATTGATTATGATTGTTTGAATTATTTTTTGAATGACTATCAGGTGTAAGATTCAAAAAAAAAAAAATACAAACAAATCTAAAGATTTTTTTTTTTTAATTCGCAGATATTTTAGCGACGGACTAAATCCGTCGCTAATTTCAAAATAAGACGACTATGCATCGGTCCGTCGTCCACATATTTGCGACGGACATTATCCGTCGCCAATATTTTAAATGACGAATAATTCGATGGTTTTTTCTGCATTTCAGCGATGGATTTTTTATTTTTTGCGACGGATAAGATCCGTCGGTAAGATACGACGGATCTTATCCGTCATAGATTCAACAACAGATTTTATCCGTCGAAAACAAAAAACGACCCAGTAAACAGCGACGGACCAAGCAACGGACGAAATCCGTCGTTTATTTGGTTTTACGACGGATTTCGTCTGTCGCAAATTCGCGATTTTGGCGTAGTGCTATAACCTAAACCAAAACATATAACCTAAACCTGAACCCATTCTCAAATCCCAAAACATATAACCTAAACCTAAACCTTAACTTAATCCTATAACCTAAACTCAAATCCCTAAACCTTAACCTATAACCTAACCTAAACCTATACTTATAACCTAAAACTATTCACAAATCCCAAAACCTATAACTTAAACCTAACCTTTCTCAAAACCTATAACCTAAACTCAATTCCCTAAAGCTAAACCTACACTAATCCTAATCTCAACTCCCTAACCTAAACCTAAACCTAAACTTGAAAACTCAAACTTAAACCCAATCTCGAACTCCGAACCCGATTTCCTAAACCTAAACCATAACCCATTCTCAAATCTAAAAATCTATAACCTAAACCTAAACTAAAACCAAAACTTATAACCTAAACTCCGAACCCATTCTCAAATCCCAAAACCTATAACTTAAAACAAAACCAAAACCTATAACCTAAACCCGAACCCATTCTCAAATCCGAAAACCTATAACCTAAACCAAAACCTATAACCTAAATCAAAACCAAAACCTATAACCTAAACCCAAACCCATTCTCAATTTCCAAAACCTATAACCTAAATCTAAACTTATAACCTATAACCGAAACCAAAACCTATAATCTAAACCAAAACCAAAACCTATAACCAAAATGATGTTTTATTTAAACCAACACGATTTAAATGATTTATAAACTCGCAAGTATACGAATCAGATGCAGATACTGTACATATTACGAGATCATTCCCACGAGGACTGGTCGTCACAACTCAAATCTATGATTCTCCTTAACTAATCCAACAAATAATGGCACTAATGACTAAGCACAATTCTATGAAAAAAAAAAACAATTAAGAACAGGGAAGAAAATTCAATCAGAGAGAGACCACTAGGACTTTCGAATCCACCCCTAATTATCCTAACCCTTGTTGTTTTATTTAAACCAACATGATTTAAATGATTTTAAACTCGCAAGTATACGAATCAGATGCAGATACGGTACGTATTACGAGATCGTTCCCACGAGGACTGGTCGTCACAACTCAAATCTATGATTCTCCTTAAATAATCCAAGAAAGAATGGAATGAACTACTAAGCACAATTTTAAGAAAAAATAAAACAATTAAGAACATGGAAGAACATTCAATCAGAGAGAGAGCACTAGGACTTTCGAATCCACCCCTAATTATCCTAACCCTTGTTTTGTCTGTTGATTCACCTTGATCTAGATTGATACCACTTATTAGAGAAAGCACAGTCTGTATCCAGAATCGGGCATACAGAATGTCTAATTCCTTTAAGCAATGCCATGAACAATACATCCCATGTCCTTGGTCGGGCACATGGTATGTACAATTCATTAAAGCACCCTGTTTCTTCCTCTATAGGAAACTTGTTCTTGATCAGACACAAGCACCTGTAATAAGCATCCAAACAACATCCATATATATACTTTGGTCAAGTTCATAGATGGAGAAGTATGGAATTTAAACCCATAAAGCCCACTCAGAGAAAGAAACAAATTAATTAAAATTCAAAGTAAATCAACCAATACAAGAGCTGATCAAATTAGGGGCTTCATCTCACCCTTTTAGTGAGATTAGTTACCCATAAAATCCATAAAAAGATATTAAATAAAATTCATAAAATAAAACGCCAAACCGAACAATCTCTCTCTCTTCTTCCTTCTCTTTCTTCTCTTTCTCCTCTCCCTGGCTCTGGATCTCCAATTCCCTGGATCTGAATGCCTCTCCCACGTCCAAAACTTCCCTTTTATAGCTGCTGGATGGCTGGAATAGGTGGCAGAGTCGTAGAAGGACTCGGAGTACAGATTTTCACAACCGTGATCGGTGGGCCCGACAGAGGTGTTTTCTAAAAAATCCACCCCATCCATTGGATTCAGGACGAAATTTCAGTCAAGAATGAGTGGTTTTGAACGTCCATTAACGTGGCCCACAGAAGAAATCTCAAAAAGATCAGATTTGAACGTCGCCGAGTAGCCCTTTTGTGGCCTCTGTACTGCACACGTGTGTACGCATGGGAGTAGTATATCAGCATAGGTTTGTAGTGCTCGCGGCCCTCTACAAGATGGATGGATTGGATCGGCCGTACAGGCCATGGGTGGGGCCCACAACTCTTCGCAAAACTGGCCAGCGGCCGGTTACGCGCTGACGCAAAACGGGGACGCGGTCCGTTGTCCGTTCTGGTGGGGCCCGTGATTAGTGTCATATGGACAATCCAGTCCGTCCACTGAGATGGGAACGGAAAACCGGTCGGGAATGCATATTTTCGAGTGATATTTGTGGTGGCCAACAGAGTTTTGAACTCGCCGTCCGACCTGCGTTTGAAAGGCTGGAGCCTGATCTATGCTTTCATTTGGATTTTTGACACCTAGGCAATGGTAATGTAGGCCATTTAGACATGATAGACGGTCCGGATTTACTCTTTGGATGATCGGTGGGACCCACAACTGTGATCAACAGTCGGACGGCGTTAACGCTGGAGACGCTGTTGAGTTTTAAAAGATACGGAGTCGGTCAGCGCAAGCGCTGACCGTCTCAGCCGTCCGGTGCACGGCTTGCCCACACGTGCATGGTGTACACTCACTACATATGGGGCCCAATGTAATGTTCATGCGAAATCAGCACCGTCCATCCTTTTCTTCGTATTATTTCAATCGCCAAAACCAAGCTTGAGGCGCCCGGATATCGTGGGCACGAAATCAACGGTTTATGGGCTGATTTGTCGGTTGGGACACTTCCATTGTGATCCGACGGCTGAAATTTGAAACGTACGGTTAATTTACGGCCCCCATCACATGTATGAAGTTTCGAACTGATCGGATAGCGGAAACCTTGTGATCTTGCATTCTGGACCCTTTTCGGGCCCCTTTATTGTGTTTTCCTCGGATCCCAGGCGTGTAAAATCTTCACTTATTGGTTCTCTGGAGTCCATCCCGTGCTCTGGAGACTTTGGAGCCTCAGATCCATGCCTTTTAACATCAATTTCCAATTAACGCTCCTGATTTCATCCTGTAATAAAAACACGATTAAAATTTGGCATTAAACATTATCATGTATGTAAAATCAGGTAATAGTCAGGGTCTGAGATGCAATATTTGACCCTGATCACAACCCCCAACCAGCATTTTGCTAGTCCCGAGCAAAACATGCGAAAAATAATTTCAGAAATAAAAGACAATTCCTGTAAATTCAAGTGACAAGTGAACAGATAGCTGAGATGTAAAAATTCTAAGATTCATGATTGGTGTATGGAATTTTTCTCTTGGAATCAAGCTTACAGTAAACTTCATTATCAAGTTCAAAATATTAATCCATCAATTAGAACATTCCTAAACATTGAGTTCCACGAGTGTATAATGTAATCTCGGCTTATAATCATTAAAAGATAACTTTTCATTTTACCAGCCTTTGGTTTTCTTTATGAGCAGTAACGCAAATGAGGTGAATCAAATTCTCACCTATAGGGAGCAAACCTATGGCGAAAACTTGTCACCTAACTTTTTTTTTTTTTTTTTTTATATGTCAACTATGGAGAATCAAATCTGCACCTATAGGGAGCAAACCTATGGTGAAGATTATGCCTTTTAATTCTTCTTTTTACCAAGTTAATCATTCAGTTATCGAACCAAAACTTAATGTGTAAGCGAGATGTAATATGAGAAATCATGGCTCAATCAATGTTTACAACTTCTAATCATGGATTAACAATTCAAAATTGACTGTGAAATCAAGCAGATGGCCGAATCCAAGAGTCATAAGTTACCAACATCACATATCTTATAATGTTAGAATCACAATTATCCTTAAGAATCACTTAGAATTTAATAGAAATTCCAGAAAAAATTTAAAATTTTCACAAATTTTGCTCAAGACCAAGAAAATACTGATTAGGTAACCTAATCTCCCACCCCCAACCTAAAATCTACATTGTCCTCAATGTAAAAGAAATAAGCAAGCAATGCACATGGGACAAAGAAAGTAAAAGAGGAGTGATGGAGGATAGTACCTGGACGATGAATCAAGAGGCTTCCTCAAAAAAAATATCATCGTAAAATAGGTTAGCTCAAGAGAGAAATCAACATAAGCAAAAATAACAAAAAGAAAAATAAAAGAAAATCCTACCTATACCACTTTCGCAGGTGCTCTCGATTGCATTTAGCGCATGCAACAAGCCTTTAAACCCCTAGGTTACCCCTAGTGGACGAGTTGTAGTCTCGTGAGGGTTTGCAGTAATGTTACTCACAAACATTGAAGTAACTAACTAAGAAAAGTAAATGGAATGAAAAGCTGGGTTGCCTCCCAGGAGCGCTAAGTTTAACGTCTTCAGCTAGACAAGAATGGACCATAAATGAAATAATCTTTATAACTAGGGTCCGCCAAAGAAATTACCTTACCACCTTAATTAACCAATCCCAGATAAGTGATGTGAGTTCCCATGAGCTGTGCTATCTGCAAGGAGGTAACTGACACTGTCGTCAAATAATTTAATGACTTCTGCTCGAACGACTTCTTCCATGTTGGGATCACGCTTCCTTTGCATTTCACACGACATTTCCACAGCATGATCCGTACATACAGTGGGGCATAGTCCCTGTATTTCCGCTATCTTCCTTTCAATTGCTGCCTTATATGCTCTAAGAACATTAAGCAGCCTGCTCGCCTTTGTCTTTTCAGAGTTCAAAACTGTGCTGTCAGGAGGCGTCTCAGAGGGATGAAGAGGTTCCACTTTCGCTCTCCATTTTTCAGTCTCCAAGATAGGAGTAGAGTCGAGCAGTGCATTGACTTCATGGATGGGACTATCGATGTCAAAGTCCATGCCAGCTTGTGCTAAGCATGTCTCAAGTGGATCTTCAAAAGATGTACGGAAGGAGTCCTGCACAAGGCTCTCGATCATGTCCACTTCAAATATGTCATCCAAATCTGCGGATTGTTGTCCTGCATTAAAAACATTGAGTTTAATATTCATGTTACCAAAGGACAATTTCATAACTCCATTCCGGCAATTTATAATAGCATTAGATGTGGCCAAAAATGGACGACCCAAAATGACTGGGATCTGACTATGAAGATTCTGAACAGGCTGAGTATCAATGACTATGAAATCCACTGGAAAATAAAATTTATCAACCTGGATTAACACATCTTCAATAACACCCCGGGGCACCTTGACAGATCTATCAGCCAGTTGTAATGTTACCTTAGTCGGTTTCAACTCGCCAAGTCCTAGCTGCTCATAAACCGAATAAGGTAACAAATTAACGCTCGCCCCCAAATCAAGTAATGCCTTCCCGATCTTATGATCTCCTATGCCGCAAGAAATGGTGGGAGCTCCTGGATCCCTAAATTTAGGAGGAGTGTTATGTTGAATCATGGAGCTGAGCTGCTCTGCAAGAAAGACTTTCTTATGAACATTCTGCTTACTCTTTTGAGTGCATAAATCTTTCAGAAACTTAGCGTAAGCAGGGACTTGTTTAATAGCGTCAAGCAATGGGATGTTGACTTGCACTTTTTAAAACACATCCAAGATTTCATCAAAATTATTTCTTTTCTTTATTGGTGCCAGACGTTGAGGAAAAGGTGCTTTGGGCACGTACGGTGGCACATTAGTGGCTCTTGGAGAGTTAGAGGGCTTTTGGACTTTGGATGCATTGGTGTGTCCCTCTGCTTCATCTTGATCTTCTGTTTTAGAATTTGAATCATCCCCAGGCATCTCTATTCTGTTATCAATCTGCTTGCCTGACCTAAGGGTAGTAATCGATTTGGCCTGTTCATGATATTGCCCTTGGTTGGAATTAGAGCCAATCTCATATTGTCCCTTTGGGTTAGCCTCAGGTTGGCTAGGGAACTTGCCCTTCTCTCTCTCACTCAATGTGGCAGCTAGTTAACCCATTTGTATTTTCAGCTTAGCAATGGATTGCGCATTTGCATGTAAGCTTTGCTGGTTGGCCAGTAAGATTTGTTGGGTATCTTTTTGGAATTGGAGAGAACTCTGCATGAAAAGATGAAGTGTATCCTCAAGAGATGGGTTCCTTGATTGTGTAGGCAGTTGTTGATATTACGAAATTTGTTGACTGCCAACTTGGAGGTGCGGTTGCATGGGAGAATTTCCAGATGGTCCTCCTTGATGTGGTCCTTTTGTCCAAGAAAAATTTGGATGCCTAGCCCACCCTGGGTTGTATGTGTTCGAGTAAGGATCATTCCCAGGTTTTTGAAAAGTGTTCATAGCATGAACTTGTTCAGAAAGAAGTTCTGGGGATGTTGCCCCAGATGGACAAGACTGGGCAGGACTAGAACATCTGGCACATGCCTCCACTTGAGCTGTTTGTGGAGGTCCATTATTTAATACCAGAGCATCAACTTTCTTTGTCAGGTTATCAAGCTTAGCGCACAGTTCTGGCACGACTCCTATCTCATATATACCACCTCTCTTTTGTGGTTGGGGACTTCTGTCACCTCTATTTGAATAGTCTCATTGCTGAGAATTTTCGCACAAGGTTTCAAAGAAGTTCCACGCTTCGACTTCACTTTTGGTCATGAATGACCCTCCACTGGTGGCATCAACCATGCGACGGTTCTGGGGTGTCAGACCGTCATAGAAGTATTGAACTTGTTGCCACTTCTCAAAACCATGGTGAGGACATTTAAGAAGCAAGTCCTTCCATCTTTCCCAACATTCATGAAAGTGCTCGCCCTCTTTTTGTGTGAAGTTAGTAATTTCTCTACGGAGGGCATTGGTTTTGTGAACGGGGAAGAACTTATTTAAGAACTTCTTAGATAGTTGGTCCCATGTAGTGATAGTTCCAACTTCTAGAGAATTCAACCATGCTTTCGCCTTATCCTTCAAAGAAAAAGGAAACAGACGTGGGCGGATTGAATCGTCTGAGAAGTTTTGGAACTTAAAAGTGGAGCAAATGTCTAAGAATTCTTTCACATGATGATATGGGTCCTCCTTGTCCAATCCATAAAAGGATGGCAACAATTGTATGACTCCAGGTTTCAGTTCAAAGTGTGCTGCCGTAGT
This sequence comes from Magnolia changhungtana, assembly GCA_030180095.1. Taxonomy (NCBI): domain Eukaryota; kingdom Viridiplantae; phylum Streptophyta; class Magnoliopsida; order Magnoliales; family Magnoliaceae; genus Magnolia; species Magnolia changhungtana. The sequence goes on along the minus strand of JASAUF010000555.1, from coordinate 660,317 downwards.
GGTTGGCAACACTATGCATGAAGGCGCATTAAATTGACAGAGTGAATAATCTTTGAGAGCCTTAACTTCGGTCTCATTCGCCATTTCAACAATTATTTCTCAATCTTTCACGCAAAGGTTCTTTCTATTTCAGGATCAAACGGCGCTAGTTCTATATTCAGAGATCTACGTCCTAACATAAACTATGTTATTGCAATGGAAGAAAAAAAAAACTAAACTAAGAAGCAACCTAAGAGAAATAAAACTAGACCTAGAACTATGAGATTTTAAAACAAGTTAAAACTATGTAAGTAAGAATGGGAAGAAAGAACCTGGAAAGGGAGATGAATGATGTCAGAAAATTTAAGATGTTCCTCCTTCACTTAGTAGCTTCCTTCCTCAATTCCTGTAAACAAAAAAAAATAATTTTAGGTTTCCTAAAATAATGATAGAAAAATCCTAAGCAACGGTTAATTTCTAAAAATAAAATAAAATAAAAATAAAATTAAAACTTTAACCTAAGTTAGTAAAATCCTAAGCTATGAATTATAATAAGAGAGAATCCTAAATTCAATTTGGAACGAAACAGTCCCCGGCAACGGCGCCAAAAACTTGATGTTTTATTTAAACCAACACGATTTAAATGATTTATAAACTCGCAAGTATACGAATCAGATGCAGATACGGTACGTATTACGAGATCATTCCCACGAGGACTGGTCGTCACAACTCAAATCTATGATTCTCCTTAACTAATCCAACAAATAATGGCACTAATGACTAAGCACAATTCTATGAAAAAAAAAACAATTAAGAACAGGGAAGAAAATTCAATCAGAGAGAGAGCACTAGGACTTTCGAATCCACCCCTAATTATCCTAACCCTTGTTGTTTTATTTAAACCAACATGATTTAAATGATTTTAAACTCGCAAGTATACGAATCAGATGCAGATACGGTACGTATTACGAGATCGTTCCCACGAGGACTGGTCGTCACAACTCAAATCTATGATTCTCCTTAAATAATCCAAGAAAGAATGGAATGAACTACTAAGCACAATTTTAAGAAAAAATAAAACAATTAAGAACATGGAAGAACATTCAATCAGAGAGAGAGCACTAGGACTTTCGAATCCACCCCTAATTATCCTAACCCTTGTTTTGTCTGTTGATTCACCTTGATCTAGATTGATACCACTTATTAGAGAAAGCACAGTCTGTGTCCAGAATCGGGCATACAGAATGTCTAATTCCTTTAAGCAATGCCATGAACAATACATCCCATGTCCTTGGTCGGGCACATGGTATGTACAATTCATTAAAGCACCCTGTTTCTTCCTCTATAGGAAACTTGTTCTTGATCAGACACAAGCACCTGTAATAAGCATCCAAACAACATCCATATATATACTTTGGTCAAGTTCATAGATGGAGAAGTATGGAATTTAAACCCATAAAGCCCACTCAGAGAAAGAAACAAATTAATTAAAATTCAAAGTAAATCAACCAATACAAGAGCTGATCAAATTAGGGGCTTCATCTCAGCCCTAGCTGAGAGATTAGTTACCTATAAAATCCATAAAAAGATATTAAATAAAATTCATAAAATAAAACGCCAAACCGAACAATCTCTCTCTCTTCTTCCTTCTCTTTCTTCTCTTTCTCCTCTCCCTGGCTCTGGATCTCCAATTCCCTGGATCTGAATGCCTCTCCCACGTCCAAAACTTCCCTTTTATAGCTGCTGGATGGCTGGAATCGGTGGCAGAGTCGTAGAAGGACTCGGAGTATAGATTTTTGTAACCGTGATCGGTGGGCCCCACAGAGGTGTTTTCTCAAAAATCCACCCCGTCCATTAGATTCAGGACGAAATTTCAGTCAAGAATGAGTGGTTTTGAACGTCCATTAACGTGGCCCACAGAAGAAATCTCAAAAAGATCAGATTTGAACGTCGCCAAGTAGCCCTTTTGTGGCCTCTGTACCGCACACGTGTGTACGCATGGGAGTAGTATATCAGCATAGGTTTGTAGTGCTCGCGGCCCTCTACAAGATGGATGGATTGGATCGGCCGTACAGGCCATGGGTGGGGCCCACAACTCTTCGCAAAACTGGTCAGCGGCCGGTTACGCGCTGACGCAAAACGGGGACGCGGTCCGTTGTCCGTTCTGGTGGGGCCCGTGATCAGTGTCATATGGACAATCCAGTCCGTCCACTGAGATGGGAACAGAAAACCGGTCGGGAATGCATATTTTCGAGTGATATTTGTGGTGGCCAACAGAGTTTTGAACTCGCCGTCCGACCTGCGTTTGAAAGGCTGGAGCCTGATCTATGCTTTCATTTGGATTTTTGACACCTAGGCAATGGTAATGTAGGCCATTTAGACGATGAGACGGTCCCGGATTTACTCTTTGGATGATCGGTGGGACCCACAACTGTGATCAACAGTCGGACGGCGTTAACGCTGGAGACGCTGTTGAGTTTTAAAAGATACGGAGTCGGTCAGCGCAAGCGCTGACCGTCTCAGCCGTCCGGTGCACGGCTTGCCCACACGTGCATGGTATACACTCACTACATATGGGGCCCAATGTAATGTTCATGCGAAATCTGCACCATCCATCCTTTTCTTCGTATTATTTCAATCGCTAAAACCAAGTTTGAGGCAGTTCCAGATATCAGGTGGGCCTGAAATCAACGGTTTATGGGTTGATTTGTCAGTTGGGATACTTCCATTGTGATCCGACGGCTGAAATTTGAAACGTACGGTTAATTTACGGCCCCCATCACATGTATGAAGTTTCGAACTGATCGGATAGCGAAAACCTTGTGATCTTGCATTCTGGACCTTTTTCGGCCCCTTTATCGTGCTTTCCTCGGATTCCAGGCGTGTAAAATCTTCACTATTGGTTCTCTGGAGTCCATCCCGTGCTCTGGAGACTTTGGAGCCTCAGATCCATGCCTTTTAACATCAATTTCCAATTAACGCTCCTGATTTCATCCTGTAATAAAAACACGATTAAAATCTGGCATTAAACATTATCATGTATGTAAAATCAGGTAATAGTCGGGGTCTGAGATGCAATATTTGACCCTGATCACAAAACCAAAACCAAAACCTATAACCTAAACCCGAACTCATTCTCAAATCCCAAAACTTATAACCTATACCTAAACCTTAACATAAACTTATAACCTATAACCTAAACCCGAACTCATTCTCAAATCCCAAAACTTATAACCTATACCTAAACCTTAACATAAACTTATAACCTATTACCTAAATCAAAACCTATAACCTAAACCAAAACCAAAACCTATAACCCAAACCCGAACCCATTCTCAAATTCAAAAACCTTAACCTAATCCTATAACCTAAACTCAAATCCATAAACCTTAACCTATAACATAACCTAAACCTATACATATAACCTAAAACTATTCCCAAATCCCAAAACCTATACTTATAACCTAAAACTAATCCCAAATCCCAAAACCTATAACCTATACCTAACCTTTCCCTAAACCTATAACCTAAACTCAATTCCTTAAACCTAAACCTACACCTAATCATAATCTCAACTCCCTAACCTAAACCTAAACTTAAACTTGAAAACCCAAACTTAAACCTAAACCTTTACCTATTCTCAATTCCCTAAACCTTAACCTACAACTTAACCTAAACCTAAACCTATAACCTACACTTAAAACCTAAACCTATACTTATGACCTAAACCTAAGCCTAAAACCTAAACCTTTGACCTAAAACCTAAACGTTTTCTCAAATCCCTAAACCCAAACTTACACTTAATCCTAATCTCAACTACCTAACCTAAACCTAAACCTAAACTTAAAAACCCAAACTTAAACCCGATCCCGAACCGGAACCCGATTTCCTAAACCTAAACCTTAACCTATTCTCAAATCCCTAAACCTAAACCTACTCTTAATCCTAATCTCAACTACCTAACCTAAACCTAAACCTAAACTTGAAAACCTAAACTTAAACCCGATCCCGAATCCGAACCCGATTTCCTAAACCTAAACCTTTACCTATTCTCAAATCCCTAAACCTAAACCTACACCTAATACTAATCTCAATTGCCTAACCTAAACCTAAACTTAAACTTGAAAACCCAAACATAAACCCGATCTCGAACTCGAACTCGATTTCCTAAACCTAAACCTTAACATATTCTCAAATCCCTAAACCTACACTTACACCTAATCCTAATCTCAACTCCCTAACCTAAACTTGAAAATCCGAACCTAAACCAGATCCCGAACCGAAACCCAATTTCCTAAACCTAAACCTTAACCTATTCTCAAATCCCTAAACCTAAACCTACACCTAATCCTAATCTCAACTTCGTAACCTAAACCTAAACCTAAACTTGAAAACCCAAACCTAAACCTGATCCCGAACCCAATTTCCTAAACCTAAACCTTAACCTATTCTCAAATCCCTAAACCTAAACCTACACCTAATTCTAATCTCAACTCCCTAACCTAAACCTAAACCTAAACTTGAAAACCCAAACCTAAACCCGATCCTGAACCCGATTTCCTAAACCTAAACCTTAACCTATTCTCAAATCTCTAAATCTAAACCTTAACCTATTCTCGAATCCCTAAACCTTAACCTACACCTAATCCTAATCTCAACTACCTAACCTAAACCTAAACATAAACTTTTAAACCCAAACTTAAACCCGATCCCAAACCCAAACCCGAACCCGATTTCCAAAACCTAAACCTTAACCTATTCTCAAATCCCTAAACCTAAACCTACACCTAATCCTAATCTCAACTCCTAACCTAAACCTAAACCTAAACTTGAAAACCCAACCATAAACCCGATCCCGAACCCGAACCCGATTTCCTAAACCTAAACCTTAACTTATTCGCAAATCCCTAAACCTAAACCTACAACTAATCCTAATCTCAACTCTCTAACCTAGACCTAAACCTAAACTTGAAAACCCAAACTTAAACTTGATCCCGAACCTGAACCTGATATCCTAAACCTAAACCTTAACCTATTCTCAATTCCCTAAACCTTAACCTACAACCTAACCTAAACCTAAACCTATAACCTACACTTAAAACCTAAACCTAAACTTATAACCTAAACCTAAGCCCAAAACCTAAACCTATGACCTAAAACCTAAACGTTTTCTTAAATCCATAAACCCAAACCTACACCTAATCCTAATCTCAACTACCTAACCTAAACTTGAAAACCCAAACTTAAACCCGATCCAGAACCCGAACCCGAACCCGATTTCCTAAACCTAAACCTTAACCTATTCTCAAATCCCTAAACCTAAACCTACACCTAATCCTAATCTCAACTCCCTAACCTAAACCTAAACCTAAACTTGAAAACCCAAACTTAAACCCGATCCCGAACCCGACGAACCCGATTTCCTAAACCTAAACCTTAACTTATTCTCAAATCCCTACACCTAATCCTAATCTCAACTACCTAACCTAAACCTAAGCTTAAACTTGAAAACCCAAACTTAAACTCGATCCTCAACCCGAACCCGATTTCCTAAACCTAAACCTTAACCTATTCTCAAACCCCTAAACCTAGACCTACACCTAATCCTAATCTCAACTCCATGACCTAAACCTAAACCTAAACTTGAAAACCCAAACCTAAACCCGATCCCGAACCCGAACTCGATTTCCTAAACCTAAAACTTAACCTATTCTCAAATCCCTAAACCTAAACCTACAACTAATCCTATTCTCAACTCCCTAACCTAAACCTAAACCTAAACTTGAAAACCCTAACTTAAACCCGATCCCGAACACAACCCGATTTCCTAAACCTAAACCTAAACCTACTCTCAATTCCCTAAACCTTAACCTACAACCTAACCTAAACCTAAACCTATAACCTACACTTAGAACCTAAACCTAAACCTATAACTTAAACCTAAGCCTAAAACCTAATCCTATGACCTAAAACCCGAATGTTTTCTCAAATCCCTAAACCCAAACCTACACCTAATCCTAATCTCAACTCTTTAACCTAAACTTAAACTTAAACTTGAAAACCCAAACCTAAACTCGATCCCGAACCCAATTTCTAAACCTAAACCTTAACCTATTCTCAAATCCCTAAACCTAAACCTAAACCTAATCATAATCTCAACTCCCTAACCTAAACCTAAACTACTACGGATCTAATCCGTAGCCATAGAGGTAACTGCTACGGATTAGATCTGTAGCGATAGGTTTAAGACCTATTGTTACGGCACCTACGACTACGGTCGTGCTACGGACTAAAACTGTATCCATAGGTCTATGGATACAGATTTAATCCGTAACCTTTGCCCATTTTTCTGGTTGTGTGTGTGTGTGTGTGTGTGTATACATATTATATATATATATATATATATATATATATATATATATATATATTCCTAAATCCTTACCCTAACCATTTGAGACAGAGAAGTGAGAACGCCGCCCGACCCTAAACCCTAAAACTCTATCTCTCTCAACCTCTCTCTCTCTCTCTCTCAATCTCTCTCTCCCTCTCTCTCAATCTCTCTTGACTTCTGGGATAGTTCACCACTCATCTTTGAAGCAACAGTGACTCATCCACCTCACAGGTGTCATAGATTTACAGCAATCCAAGCCGCGTCCAAATCGTGGGTCCCTTTGTAGATGGAGCAAGTCCGAAACTGGCCCAAACTTGGCTCGAACTCACCCGATTATTGACCAGGCCAAGTTCAGGCTAGACATGTTGGTCTGCTGACCGGGCCGGGCTGGATTCAGGCTAGGTTTGACTGCTGACCGGGCTGAGCCGAGCTGGGTTGAGCCCAGTTTGACTCGGTTCAGCTCGATGTACACCCCTACTTGCAATTATCCTTTTGAGAACATTTGTGGAAGGCATATCATAATTGCTTATGTCTTGGAGATTTTTTTTAAATATTAGAGGTGCAGATCTTCATATTAAACTTGAATTTGTGAGTTCATTATATTTGGAAATAATTTTTCACTTTCCTTCTTTTGTACTAACTAAAATATTTAGGAAATGGCAATAAATTTATCCTGAGATATTGACTATTCGAGTTAATACTTCAACCCGCTGATCTGATTTTTAGATTTTTAATTTCTCCATTTCTTTCATTATGTATTAATTTTCATATTTCAATAATTGATGTATTTTTACTTTAGTTATAATGGAGGTAATTCATTTCATTCAATGATGAACCAAAATCAATTCTCCTCAAGGTGATAGCAAAAGATGTTTTTCTTTATGATGACTATAAAGTTATCTTACATCCTAACTTATGATCAATGTTCTTTACCGAAACAAAAAAAAAATGATGATTTTAAAGAAGTTAAGGGGAAGTGGAAGAAAATAGTTGAGAATGATTTCCTTTGCAAAGGTCATATCCTTTACACCCTCTTTAATTTAATCCATAACTCATATTGTAAAAAACCTAAAGTCAAGGAATTATGTATAAAATTGGATTAAAAAATATAAACCAAATTATATGGTACTTATAAAATTTTTTTTATTGATGACTATGTTCACTTCAAGTTTAAGAATGATCAGTCAATACTTTCTCAAGTAAGTGAACCACAGAGCTTAACAAATGAATTAAAGATTGGTGGTATAGATCTTCCTTAAGAATTCATAGTCATTATAGTTATTAATGCAGAAATCTAGTTAGCCTTCCCTGGATCTTCATGTACCTGCATAAGGGACGGACAAAGGAGACCCTGGCTAGTGTAGGGGAACCTTCGATGCCTAAGTCAGGTAGGGAATTTGGGTCTAGTCAAGTAAGGGGCTATATGCTAGAGATTATGTGCACCTTTCAACATTAGGGATGCTCCTATTTATAGTCAAGGAGAGGTGGTGACGTAGAGGAGATCTCCCTATCTATTAAGAGCGTACTGTAAAGGGATTTGAATCCCGAACGTGTGAAGGAATTCTCCGAGATCCCAAGCGTGTCACGAATATCCTCCAAGATCTTTCGAGAAGACATCGGGTGAGCCTCCCTTAGATAAGATCTGATTATTTGGGATCAGTGGAGACGTGCAATAAGAGGCTGAGGTGGTGTTAGCCGACCCGACTTTGGGCAGTAAGCCGATGTGACCTAGAAGCAGTAGGTCGATCTGACCTAGAGGTAGTAGGTCGACCTAACCTGGAGGCAGTAGGCCGACCTGGACTCATGTCGGCTTGATTCCTTTGGTCGAGTGATGGATACTTTTATCTCAACGATGATATCTTGAGCTTGACCCTTGGTCTCGGTTCAAGGGTTGGTCCTTTCGGTCTCATCGATTTATTATTCGACCTGGGTAGGCACGTGGAGCTCCAACCTGACCTTATCTCCTTGGACAATCCATTTTTTCCTATAACAGTAAGCCGCCCTACTTCTGAGCTTGCAAAGCAGGCTTGAGAAATAAGTTGGTTCTGGTTAAGTCAGATCATTATCTTTAGGGGTGTCGGGTCAATTTGTCATTTAATGTTAAGTTTATGACAGGTGCAGGAACTGGTGTAAATCTGCAATCATAATGCGTTGAAATCAAGACGACATGTTCGTGGCTCGATGCCATGAGCACCGTCAGGGAGCCTTTTCGACCTCCTGCAAATGGGACGAAGATGCACGGCATGTGCTCGGTAGTGGAGTCGTGCAGCAAACGATAAAGTTCCGTGTATCGGAGTGCGGACATCAAGGAGCCTCTCTGGCTATCGCATTGAATGCGTGTATTAAATGCTGTGTAGGTGGCTTCGCTATAAAATGGGATGCCCTAACGTGGGGCAGGGTTATTTGCCCCTTTGCCCTTGCTGCACCTTTTCTTCTTTGACCCCAGGCAATTTTCGGCCAGCGTTCTTCTGATGTTTTCTCAAGCGAGCTTCCTTCCTTGGTGAGCTTCATTTTTGCATCCCTATTCCTCTCCCTTCATCCTTTTCCTCTTTTCTTTGAGTTTTTGATAACCTTTGGGCCCACGAACATGCTGAAAACATCTAGTCAGTGGGAGGGGGCATCTCGTCGTGATGGTGGGGCAGATGATCTTCGCCCCATGTCGAACCCACCATCACCTTGGATGATGCATTATGCCAAAATAGTGAAAAAAAGATGGTTGAAAACCGTCTCAAATGACAATAAAGGACGGTTTTGAACCATCGAATGGGCCATCCTATTTTGGGGTGTTGTATTACTCAAAGGACAGTCATGAACCGACATTCCTATGGACATTTAAAGGATGGTTATGGACCGTCTGTAAAGAAGGACGGTCATGGACTGTCAATAAATATAGACGTTAAAACGACGGCTATAGATTGTCCTTAAAAAGGACTATTATGAGTAGTCTCTGAAAAGGACAGTCATGGACCGTCCTTAAAAAGGACTGTTATGAGGAACCTTAAAAGGACGGTTATAGATCATCTTAGATTTGAATATTTAGAAAGATATGGACGGCCTAAAGCCATTAGAAAATTTCGTGTATTAAAAATTAAGAAAAAAGAAGAAGAAAAATCAGTAACAATTTTCTTTTTGTCTTTAATCTGATTAAAAAAATATTCAACCAACAAAACATTATAATTCAGAATCATGAAGAATTGCAGAAACTTCATTCATTTTTTTTTTCTAAAAAAGTGGGCACACTTTTTTAAAATAAAACTGATCATTAAAATAAAACTGATGCAAGCAAATAATGCAAAAAAGTGTTTCAATTCAAGTTAATAGAAACAATAACAAAAATTAAAGATTTGTAAAAAGGGGTATGTGTTAAAGGGATACATCCTTGATTCTCATGCATGAGAGTCCAATGATGATGAGAACAAGAATCGCAGCATAAGGGCTCATAAATACGGCCATGTTATCCTCCAAAGGAATAGGATAGCATTAGATGTTAATGCACTTGATCAGATTCCACAAAGTTTCGATTAGAGTTTACAGTTTAGTAAAGGTTTGCAGTGCCATGCATGGATGGTAAGGAAGCTTAAAAGAACTTAAAAACTAAGCCCTTTTCTTTTCCTTTGCAACAGATTATGTAAAATCTTATTGAAACTAAGCAATGAATTAAAAGAGAGTTTAAAAAAAATATAGAAACAACAATAGGTTAAGCTTAGGTTTAGGTTTAGGTTTAGGTTTTAGGTTTAGGTTATATGTTATAAGTTTAGGTTATAGGTTATAGGTTAAAGGTTTTGGTTTAGGTTAAGGTTATAGGTTTAGGTTTAGGTTTAGGTTAAGGTTTAGGTTTAGGTTATAGGTTTAGGTTTAGGTTAAGGTTTACGTTATAAGTTATAGCTTTCGGGAATTGAGAATAGGTTAAGGTTTAGGTTTAAGAAATCGGGTTTGGGTTCGGGATCGGGTTTAGGTTTGGGTTTTCAAGTTTAGGTTTAAGTTTAGGTTAAGGAGTTGAGATTAGGATTAGGTGTAGGTTTAGGTTTAGGAATTTGAGAATACATTTAAATTTTAGGTTTGGGTTTAGGTTTAGGTTATAGATTTAGGTTATAAGTGTAAGTTATAGGTTTAGGTTTAGGTTAGGTTATAGGTTAAGGTTTAGGGAATTGAGTTTAAGTTATAGGTTATAGGTTTAGGTTATAGGTTATATGTTATAGGTTAAGGTTTAGGTTATAGGCTAAGGTTTAGGTTTAGGTTATATGTTAAGGTTTAGGTTAAGGTTTAAGTTATAGGTTATGGGATTTGAGAATAGGTTTAGGTTAATGTTGTAGGTTATAGGTTTAGGTTATAAGTTTATGTTAATGTTGTAGGTTATAGGTCTAGGTTATAGGTTTAGGTTTAGAGATTTGAGAATACATTTAGGTTTCAGGTTTAGGTTATAGGTTTAGTTTCGGGTTTAGGTTATAAGTGTAGGTTATAGGTTTAGGTTTAGGTTAGGTTATAGGTTAAGGTTTAGGGAATTGAGAATAAGTTAAGGTGATTTAGGTTTAGGAAATCGGGTTTAGGTTCGGGATCGGGTTTAGGTTTGTGTTTAGGTGGTAGGTTTTAGGTTTAGGTTAAGGTTTAGGTTTAGCTAGGTTAAGGTTTGAGTTTAGGTTATAGGTTATAGGTTTAGGTTATAGGTTTAGGGATTTGAGAATAGGTTTAGGTTATAGATTTAGGTTTAGGTATAGGTTATAGGTTTAGCGATTTGATAATAGGTTTAGGTTTAGGTTAGGTTATAGGTTATTGGTTTAGTTTAAGGTTATAGGTTATAGGTTTAGGTTTAGGCTTAGGAATTCGGGTTCAGGTTCGGGTTCGGGTTATACATTTGGCTTAAGGTGTAGGTTTAAGTTAAGTGAATTAAGTTTAGGTTATAGGTTTAGGTTTAGGCTAAGGGTTTAGGGATTCAGATTCGGGTTGGGATCGGGTTTAGGTTTAGGTTAGGGAGTTGAGATTAGGATTAGGTGTAAGTTTAGGTTTAGGGATTTGAGATTAGGATTAGGTGTAGGTTTAGGTTTAGGGATTTGAGAATACATTTAGGTTTTATGTTTAGGTGTAGGTTATAGGTTATAGGTTATAGGTTTAGGTTAAGGTTTAGGTTTAGGTTTTGGTTTAGGTTATAAGTTATAGGTTATAGGTTTAGGTTTAGGTTTTGGTTTAGGTTATAGGTTAAATAGGTTTAGGTTATAGGTTAAAGGATTAGGTTTAGGTTATAGTTTAGGGATTTGAGAATAGGTTTAGGTTATAGGTTATAGGTTTAGATTTAGGTTTAGGTTTAGGTTATAGGTTTAGGTTTAGGTTATGTTATAGGTTATAAGTTATAGGTTTAGGTTTAAGTTAGGTTATAGGTTTTTGGTTAAGGTTTAGGTTCTAGTTATAGGTTTTGGGATTTGAGAATAGGTTTAGGTTATGAGTATAGGTTTAGGTTAGGTTATAGGTTAAGGTTTAGGGAATTGAGTTTAGGTTATAGGTTCAGGTTATAGGTTATAGGTTTAGGTTATAGGTTTTGGTATTTAAGAATAGCTTTAGGTTATAAATATATGTTTAAGTTAGGTTGTAGGTTAAAGTTTAGGGAATTGAGTTTAGGTTATAGCTTTAGGTTATAAGTTATAGGCTTAGGTTAAGGTTTAGTTTGTAGTTATAGGTTTTGGGATTTGTGAATAGGTTTAGGCTATAGGTTAAGGGTGTGGTTCCTACAAATACATATATAAACACGGCTTGCTCTAATTGGCTAGGCCACTCCAATGTTGTCCATAGGAAATGGACAGCTTCATCATTGTCATAACAGTGGTTATCACCTTCCAAGGATCCCCGCTCAATATCCGGATAACGCCGACGCACATACGAGTCTGCTCATTTAAATAAAATGGATTATTAAGATCATTTAAATAAAATCAGGTCCAATCAACAATCTGACCTAGAGGATTTTGTTAGCATTGTTGACGGCACCTCGAACCTTGTTTAAATCCAGGTCACAATTTGTGGCCACTGATGTTATTTGTCTTTCTATGAAGTTGCCAACGATTTCTACATCAAACCCGGCGAAAGCAGCTCTAATGATAAAGAACATTTCTTTCCATGAATTCATTCTCTCTCTCTCTCTCTCTTTTAATTTTTTAACTTTCCATTACAATAATAACTACCTGAAATCATAGCATTTTCTCAAGATAGAAATCTAATCCATCCCAACTTATGCACCTGTTAGGACAAGCAATTCAAACAACATCTTGCAACATATTTAAATGCCTAATCAGTCTCACTCTAGTCTTATATATTGAATGCCTAATGTACAGTCTCTTGAATTGGTGCAAACCATACCTGAATTTAGTGTAATGAATCTACATCTCTTCTGCTCTTGAGTAGCATTAACCATTAAAGAAGAGTAAGGATAGTTCAAAATCATTTAAGGTAACATTCCCAGGCAAAGGGAAAAAAGATTGAGTCAAGCTTCTCAAGCACATATGGAAGCCATCAAGGATGAAACTAGAACTTACATTCTCCACAGGACATCAAGGACATCATCAACAGATCCGAGCATAATCATGAAGTAGATTGATGTTAATGTTGCATTGTACTCGACAAGACACTGCATGAATTAAATATCTAGTGCTCAGCCAGGAGTCCAAATAACAATATAAGGAATAATTTTGGAGCCATATTAGTCAAGGAAATGCTAAAGAAAATTCATATGGATGTTGGACTTGGAAAACAACTAGTTGTTTTGTAGATTAGGTAGTTCTAGAAGGAAAAAAAAAAAAGGTATCACAGTAATTCTTAAGAAGGGTAAAGAAAACAAATGTAACAATTAAATATGAATCTTTCTTTACCTGTTGTCACTGACAAAGTCAGTGGAAACCACATCATCTTCAGTGTAACCCAAGATCCCTTTCAGCAAACAAATAAATGGTTAGAGAAAAGCAATAAAGAACTAGTGACTAGGATATCCCAGAATGAAGTGTATGACCATCCATTGTTGCAGCCCAGCCAATCAAGCATCTCTCCATATGAGAAACTTTAAAGAAGCTTGAAATAAATGAGCCCACTATATTTCCCATCGAGTCAGTGACTGTGTATGCATATAGCTGCCGGAAAAGCATACAATTCCAGTCATACAGGTTCACCTTATGTTAATCATGCAATTCTACAAGAGAAAACAAAATACAAATTATTATTAAAAAAAAATGATCAGCCCAAGTATGTTGTAGACCCTTGTTCGAACCAAGTTTGATGTTTGTTTTATGCTGGCATTGGCCATATACTCATTCTCCCTCACATTGGCATCCATAAAAAGGTTTGATTGTTTGCAATGTTCTTCTAGTTCAAAGACTAAAGAAGAAATCAATGACAGATATACTAGTTAGTCCATCATCAAAGGGCCACCAGGGAATATAGTAGGTTTAGGTTTGGGTTTGGGTTATAGGTTATAGGTTTAGGTTATAGGTTAAAGGTTATAAGTTTGACCAGAATATAAGTTCGGGTTTTATGTTTGGATTTAGGTGTAGGTTTTAAGTTAAGTGAATTAAGTTTAGATTATAGGTTTAGGTTTAGGTTTAGGTTATAGGTTTAGGTTTAGGCTAAGGGTTTAGGGATTCAGATTCATGTTCAGGTTCTGGATCGGGTTTAGGTTTGGGTTTTCAAGTTTAGGTTTAGGTTAGGGAGTTGAGATTAGGATTAGGTGTAGGTTTAGGTTTAGGGATTTGAGAATACATTTAGGTTATAGGTTAAGGTTTAGGTTAATGGTTATAGGTTATAGGTTATAGGTTAAGGTTTAGGTTTAGGTTTAGGTTTGGGTTTGGGTTTGGGTTATAGGTTTAGGTTATAGGTTAAAGGTTATAGGTTTAGGGATTTGAGAATAAGTTTAGGTTTAGGTTTAGGTTAAGGTTATAGGTTAATTAAGGTTATAGGTTATAGGTTTAGGTTTAGGTTTAGGTTTAGGTTTAGGAATTTGGGTTCAGGTTCGGGTTATATGTTTGGGTTTAGGTGTAGGTTTAAGTTAAGTGAATTAAGTTTAGGTTATAGGTTTAGGTTTAGGTTTAGGTTATAGGTTTAGGTTTTGGTTTTTGGTTATAGATCCTAACTTGCTAATCCTCACTACCATAATTTATGAATTATTCATAGTCTACAAATGCATGGAATTGAAATTTATTTGCATTTAGAATTTAAAAATAAGGAAATTTCCTTAGATACCATGAGTAAAAATTATATAGCTATATAATTTTGACAAAAAAAGCCACAGTTCCTGATCTTTATACTTACTCTTTGCTTTCCCAGAATAGGGGTAATTCCCTCTAAAGCATTCTATAAACCTACAAAAAAAGGCCAAAAAACACCTTATAACATCTCTCTCTCTCTCTCTCTCTCTCTCTCTCTCTCTATATATATATATATATATATATATATATATATATATATATATGATCTAAAGATGCATGATCCATCCCTTCCTTACTTTCTTCTTATAAGTACTACCATTTATTTCTCATAGTACCCAATCCCCATCCAATTAATCAGTTCTCCTAGCAACACCAATTTACTTTTGTTACTGTTCTAGTCCATCAGTGTCATTTTCTGGATTCCAAGATAATTATGAAAAACTATGATGAATATTTTGAAAATCTCTTAAAAGAATAATACTCAAACTTTAACTTTTAAGAAGCCAAAGCACAATGCATTAAAAGATCAATGCCATCAGTGTAATATGAGCCATAAAAATTTTAATCTACAAGCTACCAAGCCAACTATCTGAGAATTGACAATAAACTTGGAATCGAAGAGAAGTTCATCAACCTAAGTTTCTTGATTTGTCAAGCAAGGTTAACCATTCACTGTCAATCTAAAATATTCACCAAAATTAAATAAGTAAATAAAAAGAAAAGGAGAAATTGGATGTAAGTAAAACACAATACACGAAAACTCCTTGTTGAGCCATTTCATCAAACAGTTTTTTTTTTTCTAAGAAAAGGCCGAAGCCTAGGAAATTCATTGATCAGCTGAATATACAGACATTTAGGAGGGTCCCACAAAAAGGAAGGCAGCCTCTCCTATCATATACCTCGGTACAAAAAAAAAAAAAAAAAAAAAAAAACAGCAGGGCTGAAAGGGAACACAACAAGACAAAAAAGGGAAAAGGGGGAGAATGGAGCTGCACAAGAGGAGAATAGAAAGGACCAAATAGCAACAACAATCAGTGGCACCTGAGCACACCAAGCCTTGCATTATCTAACACTAAAGCCCCTTTGACTAGCCTCGGGAGGTGAGCGCGATGGAAAAAAATTCTGTCTGGACACCCTTCACTGGCGGTACGAGCAAGAGCATCGGCCACTGCATTCCCTTCTCTGAAAGTATGGTTGATCACCAGGTTAAGGTCCCGGGTTTTATCTCTAACTTTCCCCAGAGTATACCAGATATGCCAAATATTAGAGGAATCAGTCTCTCTGATCAGATCATCAGCAATGACTTTAGAGTCAGTTTCGAGAATGATGTTCGAAAGCCCCAGGTTGGAGCAGATGTTAAGACCATCCAGCATGGCCCTAGCTTCAGCCTTATTGTTTGAAGAGATCCCGTAGTACTTGTGGAAAGCGAAGACGAGGTGGCTAAGGTGATCCCGGCAAACACCACCTCCACCACTTTCCCCAGGGTTGCCTCTCGAAGACCTGTCGGTGTTAAGTTTGAGCCAAAGTGTTGGTGGCTTTGTCCAACGAATAATGGAGGGCATAGGGACTGGGAAGTTGGAGAGGGAGGGGAGCCTTAGCAGTTGAACTGTAAGGTGCTCAGCTAGGGAATTGCTGTCCATGGCTGGGATGAGGGACCCAATCTCACGCAACCAACAAGAAACTCCGTAGATGATAGAAGAGGCAGATATTTTCCGGCCCTCAAAATGGGCTTCATTTCGATCCTTCCACAACTCCCAAATTAAGAGAGAGGGTAGGAAACCAGTTAGCATCCTGATCCTTGACTTCTCGCTAGCCAAGGCGGACCATTGCTCAATCCGTTGCAGAATGGAGGCGTTGAGGCGTTGAGGACCATTTCATCAAACAGTTTGCGTGCATGAAATACAGGATGTATTACACAATGGGATTTTTAGTTTTTACTAGGGAAGCCATCGTTCGATGACCTAAAATGATGGTCCATACACCAAAAATCTGAAAAGGGTGTTTGTAAATTTAATAATTAAAAAAAACTATTTTCCAAATCCATAAATTCCATACTAATAACAGGAACTCGCAAGATCAAAACACTAATTCCCAAATTCATAGATCTCGCAATAAAACCATCAATAAAAGAAATAAATCTAAACAAAATTCTTGTAATTCAATCTGACCTAATTCTTCTTCTTTGCGAAGATCTCATCTGGCACAACCTTAAGGAGCTTCATCTGCTTTGACTTGGTGATCTTCTTCAACCTCGCCTCTTTCCATCTCCACCGCAATCAGCCCCTGTCGCCAATACCCTTCTGACCTGGTCGTCTTCTCTGATCTGATGGAAATGGGCGCTACCCTGTCTTGTGATGATGGCGGTTCCGCTGCCGAAGATGAGAAGAGTAAGATATATATATATATATATATATATATATATATATATATATATATATATATATAGAGAGAGAGAGAGAGAGATTCAGTTTTGGGAGGGGGTTTTAGGAGTAATGGGCACGGTGAAAACAGAGAAAAATTTTCATTCTCCCGGGCTGTCAAAGAATGAGCGCGGATTGGGTAATACCCCACGTAGAGGCGGAAACAGATTGGCTACTCCGGTACTCCCCCTGCCACCAGCTCCGTGGCTGGTGGTCGGTGCTCTGTGGACCCCACCATGATGTATGTATTTCATCCATTCCATTCATTCATTTTTAAAGATCATTTTATGGCTTTATACCAAAAATGAGATGGATATAAATCTCAGGTGGACCTCATCACATGAAAACAATAGTGATTGGATGTCCACCATTAAAATCCTCTTAAGGCCCACTATACTGTTTATTTGACATCCAATCTGTTGATTAGGTTATATAGTCCTAGATGAAGAGAAAAAAAATAAAGATCAAGTTGATCCAAAACTTTTATGGCCCCCCAAATGTTTTTAATGGTTAAACCTCATTCAACACTGTTTACTGTAATGTGGTCCACTTGGGATTTGGATGGTGTGGAAAAATCTGGGTTTAACCATTAAAATGATCTGGAAAAATGAATGGATCATATCCAAAGATCATTTGGACCAGACGACAAACATAACCAATCCCCTTGCACCAGCGTCGGTGCTCTGTGAGCCCCACCACGATGTATGTGTTTCATCCATTCCGTTCATCAATTTTTAAAGATCATTTTATGTCTTGATCCCAAAAATTAGAGGTATATAAATCTTAGATGGACTACACTACATGGAAA
The DNA here is from genome assembly GCA_030180095.1 of Magnolia changhungtana. Taxonomy (NCBI): domain Eukaryota; kingdom Viridiplantae; phylum Streptophyta; class Magnoliopsida; order Magnoliales; family Magnoliaceae; genus Magnolia; species Magnolia changhungtana. Next base: position 642,542 of record JASAUF010000555.1, on the reverse strand, counting down.
CAATGGTGATTGGATATCCATCATTAAAATCCTCCTAAGGCCCTTTGTAGTGTTTCTTTGACATCCAATATGTTGATTAGGTCACACAGGCCCAGATGAAGGGAAAAACCAACAATCATCTTGATCCAAAAATTTTATGGCCCCACAATGTTTTTTAATGGTCAACACTCATTCAACACTGTTTCCTTTAATGTGGTCCACTTGAGATTGGTATATATCTCATTTTCGGTGTCATACCGTAAAATGATCTGTTAAACTAGATGGACAGCGTGGATGAAACACAAACATCATGGTAGGGCCCATGGAGCACTGACCGGCTGGTGTCAGGGGGAGTAGCCAATCCGTTTCCCACTGACACATGCAATGCACTTTCATGCACGGCACGTCAACAGGATGCGAAGTTGCTGCGAAAGGCTTTCGCAAGAAGTTCCTGCAATGGGATGTTGGGTGGGGTACACTGTGATGTTTGTGATAAATCCATTCCGTCCATCCATTTTTTGAGATTATTTTAGGGTATTAGACAGAAAATGATATGGATTGAAAACTAAAGTGGGCTATATAAGGGGGAAATTGGGGAAAGAGTTTTCTATCGTTGAAACCTTCCTAAGCTCCACTTTGATATTTTATATGCTATCCAAATGGTTTGTAAGGTTATTCCCACTGGGATGAAGTGAAAAAATGAAAAAAATTAACATGATAGAAAACTTTTGTTGCCTTAAAAATGTTTCAACGGTGACGACTAAATCACAACTGTTTCCTCTCATGCGACCCAGTCAAGTAATTTATCCATCTAATTTTATGTAGAATGTCCTAAAATGATCTCAAAAAATAGATGAACGGTGTGGATTGATGACAAACATCAAGATGGGCCCCACCTAAAATGCCAGCACAAGAACTTCTTACGGAAGGCTTTCGCACGAAATCCCCATCCCATCCACACAGCAGCTTTTACAGCTGGTGTAAATACATGTCGTGCATGGATGAACGGAGACGTGCCTCAAGCTCCCAGTTGTACGAACGACTCCAATGAGATCAAAATTACATAGCCCACAATGATGTATTTACTGCATCCAAACCATTTATCAATTTTTCGTGATCATTTTACAGCATTTGAAAAAGAAAAAAAACATATCTAATGCTCAAATGGACCACACCAAAAATAGCAATGAGGATAATGATTTTTACCGTTAAAAAATTCGTAGGGCCCACCATATCATTTATTTTCCATCTAATCTAGTAACAAGGATAAAAATACATGGATGAAGAGGAAAAACAAATTTCATATTAATCCAAAACTTTCGTGATATCCAGAAGGGTTTCAATGGTAAACGTTCAATCCCCTACTATTTTGTGCACTGGTCCAACTAATCTTTATATCTGTCTTATTTTTCAGCTTAAGCATTAAGACTAACTCTTCAAATGAATGGACAGTTTGGATATAACACATATCTTTTAGTTTGACCCATGGACTTAACCTGATTCCAACCATACACAACCCGATTCGACTTGATTTTCTTGACCGAGTCGAACTCGGTTCGGGTTAGGAGAACCGTGAATCGGATCGGTTCAAGTCAGATCTCTAGGACTCGGTCACGAATCGAATCGAGTTCGGATCCACCCATGTAGATTTTGGACCAAATCGGGTTGGACCCAATCCGATCCGACTCGGTCTGATGCCCAGCTCTACCAGCCAATCCGTTTCCCGCGGCCACACGTAAGGGATTACTGCTTGTTGTACATACGTGTCGTACGAAGACGAGCACAGACATTCCTCGAGCTTCGAGTTGTACGAACGGCTCAAATACGATCAAAGTTACATGGCCCCACCATAACGTTTAATTTCCATCTAATCTATTAATAATTTGAAAAATACATAGATAAAGTTGAAAAACAAATTTCAAATTTATTTGAAACTTCTTTGATCTGAAAAGGGTTTCAATGGTAAACGATCAATCCCCCACTGTTTTTTGTAGTGTGGTCCAATTGATCTTTAGATCTGTCTTATTTTTCGGCTCAAGCCTTAAGACAAGCTCCCCAAATGGATGGATGGTTTAAATATAACACATACCTCCACCGCCGGCCACTTCTCTCTTCTGATTCGAACAATACCCAACCCGAATCGTTTTTCTGACTGAGTTGAACTCGGTTCAGGTCAGATTATCACTAAATCGGGTTAGATTGACTCAGATGACCTGAACTCGGTCCCAAATCGAATCGAGTTCAGGTCAAACCATGTAGAAACCAAACCGAGTCGAGTTGGACCCCATCCAATCCGACTCAGTCCGATGCCCAACCCTACAACCAGCCATTGGCTGGTGTCAGGGGGAGTAGCCAATCTGTTTCCCACATAGGCAAGACAGATGGTCATATCAGGGGCTTTGTGGGCCCATCGTGGTGTATTTGATTTATCCACTCCATACATTTATTTTGAAAGTTAGTTTTACGGGACCATACCAAAAAGGATGCAGATCGAATGCTCAAGAGGATCCCACCATGATGGATTTGTTTCATCCATGCCGTCCATCCATTTCTCAACATAATTTTATCATCGATCTCAAAAAATGAGCGTGAACTAAAGCTTGGGTGGACCACACAATACAAAAAGAATAGTGATTGGATGTCCACCATTAAAAATCTAGCTTTCCCCAATCTGGCATGGATGCGTAATACATGCATCAAGGTGGCCCCCACAATAACCCAAGTCAATGCGTGTGGTTTATCCGCACCATCTATCCATTTTACCATATGAGTATGAGCCAAACTATGAGGCAGATCTAAAGTTTGAGTGAACCCCACCACATAAAACAATTGGGATTGAACGCCTACCATTAAAAACTTCTTTAGGCCATAGAAGTTTTCGATCAAGCTAATATTCATCTTTTCCCTTATTCCATGTCTATATTAACTTATAAACATGTTGGATCTCAAATAAACATCATGGTCGGCCTTGAGAAGGTTTCAACAGTGGGTGTCAGTATCCCACTCTTTTCTATTGTGGGGTCCACTTGAAATTTGGATCTGCCCCATCAGTCAAATGCACCATTCCATTGTGGCCATGGGTTTAAAAATATAGTATGAAATTTATTTTTCCTATTCATCCACGTATTTGGACCACACCACATGAAATGGTGTTGATTGAATATATATCCAACATTAAAAACTTCTTGTGATTGAGCCAAAGTATGAGGCAGATTCAAAATTCGAGTGGACCCCATCATAAAAAATGGTGGGGATTGAATGCCTACCATTAAAACCTTACTTGGAGCCGTAGAAGTTTTCAACCAAGCTAATATATATGTTTTCCCTTATTCCATGTTTGTATTGACTTATAAACAAGTTGGATCTGAAATAAACATCTCGACAGGCCTTAAGAAGGTTTCAATAGTGGGTGTCACTATCCCACTCTTTTCTATGGTGGGTCCACTTGAACTTTGGATCTACCCCATCAATCAAATGCACCATTCCATGATGGGCCACGAGCTTAAAAATAAAGTCAATCCATGACTTGGGTGGGCCACACCGCATACTATAGTTAAGAGGGTTACCCTCCCATTAAAAGATTCAAAACTCATTTATTGGGCCCACGTAGATGTGGTTCATAGATCCAGCCCATTCATTATGTGTGTCCCACTTGGATGAGGAGTCAGACCAAGTTTCATACACATCCAAAACTTATGTGGGCCCCATCAAATGCTTTTATATGTTTTAGGGATGTCTGCACATAATTTTAGATGCCATGGCCCACCTGAGTTTCGTATATGACTGATTTTTTGACTTAAAGGGGACACATCAAATGCATGGTGTTGATGTTCTACACACATCATGGTGGGGCGCACACAGCTTAACCCCATGGGAACTTCCCATGAGGTGACCTTATAGTACCATTTCACTATTTAGGTAACTCCTTCATAGGTGTTACTCTAACTGTGTAGGGCCCACCTTGATATATTTTAAGTATATCGACACCGTCCATATATTTTTCCATCATATTTTAGGATGTGATTTCAAATCATAAGAACTCAATAATCTCAGGTGGGCCATACCAATCAAAACAATGATGAATAACTATTAAAAACATTTTGAAGGCCACAAAAGTTTTGGATCAATTTGATCTTTGTAGTTTACCTTCATCTAGATCTTCTTTACATTATCAACAAGTTGGATTGCAAATAAACATTACTAAAGCCTTACGATGGGCTCTTTATAATTTTTAATGGCGAGGTACTATATTATCATTCTTTCCAGTGGTGTGGTCTACTTAAGATTTAAATCTACACAATTTTTTATACCTGGCCCAAAAATGGGTTGGAGAAACATAGAGGCGGCAAGGATATACAACACATCATCAAAATCTCAATTTTGTTATCTAACTTTTCAAGTTTTTCTTGTCAAAATACAAAATCTAGTTTTCTTTTTAAAAAAATATATTTTTTTACAACTTGTCATTTTTTTCACAAATTTGTTTAATTTTTTAAATTTTCTTTTTCAAAATATCATTTTTAATCTCACTTTTGTTATATAACTTTTCAATTTTTCTTGTAAAAATACAAAATCTAGTTTTCTTTTTTAAAAAAATATATATTTTTTACAATTTGTCAATTTTTTTTCACAATTTTGTTTAATTTTTTAAAATTTCTTTTTCCAAATATCATTTTTTTAGCGAAATCTTTTTTTTTTTCAAAATTATCAACATTATTCAAAGTTCTTATTATTATTATTATTTTTCAAAATCTAGATTTTTATAAAATCACAGTTTTTTTTTTCGAAATCTAAAATTTTCTTAAACATTGTTAATTATTTTTCTAAGCTTCTCAACTTTTTTTTTTTTTTTTTCGAAATTCATAATTTTTTTCAACTTCGTAATTTTTGATCTGAGCATTAGAGACGGTTTAGAACCGTCTCTAATGCAGATGGTCTTTGATAGTCTAAATGACCACAATAAGACGGCTAAGGACCATCTCTAATGCAGACGGTCTTTAATAGTATCAAATGACCGCTATAAGATAGCTAAGGACCGTCTCTAATACAAACTGTCTTTGACAGTCTCCGATTACTAGTAAAAGACGGCCAATGACCATCTCTAATGTGAACGGTCTTTGACCGTCTCAGATGACCGCATATAAGATGGTCAAAGACCGTCTTTTATTCCAAATGGTCGATAGCCGTCTTTTCTCCCTAGTTAATGATGGATTCTGACCGTCCCAAATGATTTGTGGACGTTCAACATTTTTAAGACAATATTAAGGACGGTCAAGAGCCATTTAAAATTTTAAAGACGGTTTACGGCCGTCTCTAAACCGTCTTTAAACCAAGGAATTTTGCAGACGGTCCACAATCATCTCAAAATCCATCCTTTTTTCTGTTTTTCACGTAGTGATGAGTGACCGGGATTTCCAGGCATCCCATGAGTCGCGAGTGGCTGAGCGGTCCCCGGCGGAGCCGCCAGGGGGCCCAGAGGAGACTGGCCTGGCACCGGAGGAGACCAATGGGTCCTCGTCGGAGTCTGAGGAGATGGGCCAATTGGATCCATACTGATGGAGGCCGACCTAGTGAGGATCAGGTCTGGGTATCACATTCTGGACTTCGAGCTCCCGAACAGTGCTCCTAAGGGTGAGGTGGTTATTTTCAAGGTTGCCCTTTAGTGCGATCTGAGGCTCCCCCTTCAGAGGATAATGGGGTTAACCTCCGGACAGTTGATCCCCAATGCCTAGAGAGCATTGGTGTGGTCATTCATTCTCTGGTCCGAGCTTGACCAGCCTAATATGATCATGAATGAGTTTCTCCACATGTACCAGGTGAAATCTAACCCTTTACACGACGGTTGGTATTACTTTGCCTCTTAGCGGGGGACTGGCAAAGCCTTAATCAGGTACACCCCGACCTCAAACAAAAACTGGAAGAACAAGTGGTTTTGGGTGTCGGAAGACTAGGAGACACCAGGGATTTTTGGGTTGAGCTCTTGGGTTCCAACCTCCATCGCCACTCTAGGTCGATATGCCTTCACTGTTGTGCTTTAGTTTAATTTCTTCCCCCCCCCCCCCCCTTTCTTTTTTTATTTTTTTAACTATGGTTGTTCAGGGCAGTTCTACCCAAGCAACCTGCTGGAGTAGGTGTAGAAGAACGAGCTCGGATTGTTGAGGCAAGGTCAGTGGACATCGAGCTGAGATCTTAGAAGCGCTTAATCACACCCCAACTGCTGCACAAATCAAGTCTTGACTTATTTTAAACAGGTATATCTTTCTGGATTTTTAACTGTAAGTTCTTTTTCCTCTTACGTATTTGCTGACCTCTCTTTTCGTTGTGTAGAAATGCCTGATCCAAGGGGCTCAAAGTGGAAGAAGCCGATCGTGAAAAGAAAGGGGACGGTTGGGTCTGCTGTAGGTCAGGAAGCTGTAGATGTCGTGCCTGCCGCTGCTCTCTTCGAGGTAGCCGAGGTGATTGCAGGCAGGCTTCTGCTGCCGATGTTAGAGCTACTGGGGCCCAGAAGGACGTGGGGACTGAGGCCGAAATTACCGCGCCACAGGTGGAAGGCCCAATTGGCGGCCGAGGTGACAGGGGCCAGGGGTCCTTTTGGTTGGCTCGTGCCACAATGGAGGACCTTCTGCCTTGGATTGAATGGCATGTGCCCGATGCTGAATTTACGAAGACAATAGAGCTGCCTCCAGATGAGGTAGTGGGGTAGTTGGTGAAGGTCCTTCTCAGGGTGAGTTTTCTTTTAAGATTTTCTTTCGGTTACTTAGTTGTTTTTGCATTTTCTTTCGTATCCTTTGTTTTAGTTTACCCCTTATCTCCTGAACACTCGCTACGAAATATTATACGTTAAGGTAGAGTACAAGGAGGCTAAGGTTGCGCTATCGCAGAAGGGCTTTAAAGCCGAGTAGCTTCGTTCTGAAAATGCCATTCTGACTCAAGTGAAGGGGGGTGAGTGCGGCCTTGAAGGCTTAGGTGGAGGGAGTGCTAACCGAGCTGGAGGCATCCAAGAAGCTCATTGCTGAAGCTCTGGAGAGAGGTGCTCGATGGAAGTCTGACCTAGGCGAGTCGAAGTGCGAATACAGCGGGAAGATGAAAGAAGCACAGACGGCCATCCCCGTGGCTCGAGCGGCTGCCATGGAGGAGTATAAGGCGTCCAAGGATTATGAGGAGGATAAGGACACCCTATACAGCCTTGGGTACGAGAACTTCCTCGAGGACGTCAAAGGGGCGTATCCCGAGCTCGACCTCTCAGCTTTTGAGGTCGACTCCTCTGAAGATTGTGAGGCGCCTCCTAAGGACTCACCTTCTGAGCAGCCCCCTTCGGTGTCGTGATGTTCTTTTCTCCCTCTTTTTTTATAATCTTTTTTTTTGTTGCAATGTACTCTTTATACTACAAGAAACTTATGAATTACCAACGCTTAGGGGAACCCTTTGCTAACAGCTAGTATAACTGGCCGCAAGTAAAGGGTGCATTTAAAACCTTTAAAAAAAACACTTGATTTCTATCTCATTTCACCCTTTCCTTCTCCCTGCTCGTGCCGACTCTCTCTCTCTCTATCTTTCTCTCTCGGCGCGTCTCCCTTTTCGCTCGATCTACCACTCCCTCTCCCTCCTCTCCTTCTCTCTCTACCTCTCCTCTCCCTTTATGGTCGATCTACCTCTGCCTCTCCCTCTCCGCTTGATCTCTCTCTCCCTCTCCCTCTCCCTCTTCGTTTGATCTCTCTCTCCCTCTCCCTCTCCCTCTCCACTCTCAAATCATCCCCTCCCTCTCCACTTGATCTACCGCTCCTCACTCTCTCTGTCTCTCTCTCACTCTTTTATTTTCTTCTTTTCTTTGGTTTAGCACATCAAGGAGCATTCTGCAACATCAGGTATCTTCCTCTCTCTCTCTCTCTCTCTCTCTCTCTCTTATCTATTCATATCAATTTGAGTATTTTTTTTAGGAACAATCGAATCGGAAGTCCTTGATCAAAATTTTGATTGTCATGAGTTGATTCTAAAATCCTTAATTGGATTTTGAGATCTCCAATTCCTAATATGGGAATTCTAAAATCCTCGATTACTGTATTTGGGAATCAAAATCCCCAACAATCGATTTTGGAATCGAAATCTAAAATCCCTAGTTTTCTAATTTCGAGATCGAAATCCAAAATCCCTAATTTTTTGATTTGGGGATCAAAATCCGAAATCCCTAAATTTTTGATTTGGGGATCATAAACTGAAATCCTTAAATTTCTTATTTAAATTTAGGGATCATAATCCAAAATTCTTAAATTTCTGATTTGAGGATCGAAATCCGAAATCCCTAATTTTCTAATTTGGGGATTGAAATCTGAAATCCCTAATTTTCTAATTTGATCCTCCATACCTGATGCACAGTGGCTCTGATACCAACTTTGAGATGGATGCGGAATTACAAGGACCCGAGATGGCATATTTAAGCTGATTTTCATTGTCCAGAGAAAATCATATATATTTCGACTGATTTTCATTGATATATACCATTCATTCGCATGTATTTTAGCTATTTTCATTGAACCATATTAATACTTTTTACTTTGCTCTAAATATTTTCTTCTGACTGTTCTCGTATATAATGATCTATCCATGTAGTGATCTATCCTATTGATATGATTGGGTTCATTTCCATTTTTTCAAATCGTTCATATGATTAGTCCCCTATTTTGATGTTTCAAGCCATTCCCATTCATCTGATTGGGGCTATGTTTAGTGATATAAGCCCTTCCTCATATGGTATGGGTCATTTTCATCAATCCAAGCACAGTGATATTTCAAGGTTGATCCTCTTTTGTTATCGACCCCCTATGTAGTGATCCACTATGCTGATGATATATTTGGGCTGATTATAAACGATCCGAACTAATCATATATATATATATACATATATATATATGGTGATTTTCATTCATCCAAACCATTCATTCACATATATTTGGGCTGATTTCCATTGACCCAAACCATTTGTGTGATTGAGCCCTATTCGATGTTCCAAACCATTCATATGAATAGCTTATTCTTAGTGATCGAAACACATTCATATGGTTTGGGCTATTTTCATTGTAGATCCCCATTTAAGCAGATCATCATATTCTAGATTTTCATCTCTGACCTGCTAAAGTTCATTTCATCCAATTGGTTTCACAAGACTGTACAGGCGCCTCTGCTGCAAATTTCGAGGATTTTGTGTGATTTTGAAACTCAATTGCCCTTTTCATCCCTATGTTTTTGTGTTTTTCTTTTCTTTTTTACTTCCCTGTGATATTTTTCTGGTACAATCTAAATATCTGCAATTTGAATTGTGTATCCATTTCTCTATGATTTGTTACAACCTGCAACTCCATTTTTCTTGTGCATGATTTTGTGTTGTTCTTTCTTTTTTTTTTATACTTTTTCTCTTTCTTCCTTTCTTTTCATAGAGATTTGATTATTCTGTTGATTTCAAGTTTTCAGGCAGAGATTATAAGGTTTTAAGGTCCTCAGCGGGATTTTAGAAAAAAAAGTTCTTTCCCTTCTTTTTCTGAATACGTTGCAGCAGATTTGAATCTACTAGTTCTTCCTTAACAGGCTTGGGAGGTCAGAGCCCAATTGAAATAATTCTAGTTTTCCTGGTGTGGCTTTGAGCTATTTTATTGAAATTTCTCTGTTGTTACCTAATACCTGAAATGGATATTGCCTAACTGTTGCGCAGATCTTGGACACATTAGAAAATCAGTATCATTATAAGGTTTTGAGGTCCTCAACAGGATTTCAGAAAAAAAAAAAGTTCTTTCCCTTCTTTTTTCTGAATACACTGCAGCAGATTTGAATATACTAGTTCTTCATTAACAGGCCTGGGAGGTCGGGGCCCAATTGAAATAATTCTAGTTTTCCTGGTGTGGCTTTGAGTCATTTTATTGAAATTTCTCTGTTGTTACCTAATACCTAAAATGGACATTGCCTAACTGCTGCGCAGATCGTAGACACATTATAAAATCAGTATCATTCTATTTTGGCCAAGAGGTTTTCTAGCAATACTTTTCCCATATTTAGCATGCCCATTGCTGGCTCTACATCACCTTTCTAGAGGGCATTTTAGTCACCCAAAGTGCCTTCTTAAGAGGGATATGGAAACAAGCAGCAGGTGCATCCACAACACCATGTGTGAACCTTGTACTATTTTCCTTTGGTTGAAGGTGCTAAATCATTAATTGATCTTCTAGCTTAAGGATATTTGTATCTGATTTTGTGGATATTTAATTATTACTGTTTTCACATTCAATTGCAATCATTATTGAAATTTCCTTTTTAGAATATCCTATGACATGTCAGTCAAACTTGCTTTCCTTTCTCAAACATTTTCCTTTAGAAGGGCACATGTTTTGTAAGGGTCGTGTCTTGCTGCCAAATAATTTACTCCTTAAAACTTACGAATGTCAAAGTTAGCCTTAAAGTGACTCCACTATTATAGCTGTGAACATAATGATTTGAAGGAGAAATGCTATGCATGCTTTCTCACATGAGGTTGAGGGTTATGCAAATTATTTTAAACTTTAATTCCGATCTTCTTTAATTTATTATTGCTATTTTTCTTCAATTTCCTAATCAAATTAGAAAGAAAAGGTTATCATGAGGCTTATGGCTTGCCTCTGCCTCACGCCTTTTAAAACCATAGGCTTCCATAACTCTCTTTTTCATGATTCATATACACTCCAAAAGATTATCAGAAAATGGTTTTGTTTATGTTTGAATTTAGAAATTCATTGGCCAGAAGTAACTGCTGAACTTGTTTTCATCATTGTTGATGTAAATAACTTCAGAGTCCAATATTGTATTTTGAAAATATTATTCTCAGGTTTTGCTTCTTTTTTTTTTTTTTGAGTATTTGTTCCCTTTCTTCACGGACTTGCATTACCAAGTGAGATACTGTTCCAAGTGTACATTTCATTAAGAAATTATGTAATGTCTTTTGCTTTTTTGAAATCTAGTACATCATAGTTTTGAGCATATGGTTATGGGTATAGATGTATAGTGTTTTTTTTTTTTTTTAAATCATTAATCTTTCTAGAATTTTTTCAAAATGCCATGTGCATCTTTCATATCTGAAGAATTTGAATTGATATTGTACTCTATGATCATCCTACTTTTCCTGAAATTATGGAACATTTGTACTGTATTGATTGCCCTCTTGATTATATTGGTGCAGTCGTTTTGGTAAATTTGTCGAGATCCAATTTGATAAGCATGAAATGATATTGGGTGCAGCCATCAGATAAGGTTAGAGTGCACTTTCTTTTCTTCCTTCTCTTCTTTTAATTTTAATTTTAATTTTTTAAAACTTTGGCTCCCCATTTTATTGCCGTTCATATTTTTCTGGAAGGGAATTCATTCATATTTTTTTGGTGATGTTTAGCCTTATGGATCGTTGGCCTCCATTTCATGCTCTCTTGCCTCAAATCATTCAGGAAAAAGAATTCATTCTCTACTTGGATTGGATGACAGATGGAAGAACGGGAGAGGAATCGGATCCGGGACTCCTCTTGAACTAGGGTTTCTTCCTGAAAACCTCGGATCTTGAAATCTAGGTTTTCTATCTTTGCTGCAAACTTGACTTTTGATGCATCGGTGGAAGATTTGCATAGGATATTCAATCGGTATGGAAAGATTTCTGATGTATTCATCCCGTGGAATCGTAATCTCAATCGTTCTCGTGGTTTCGCCTTCGTTCGATTCTGTTATGAACAGGACACTCTCAACGCCATTCATTGTCTGAATGAAAGGAGAATCGATGGTCGGGTGGTTCATATTGCGTGGGCAAAATGGCAGCCCGAGAAGAAGAATGTTGGGCGGACACTTCTCGTCTCATTGACAGCTCGCGATTAGGGGCCAAAGGTCGCCTAAGCCCCCACATTTATGGAGGTGGTAGCGGGATCGCGGCTAAACAAAGCTTCTATGGTAGAAGGGTGTGCCGAGGATACTTCCATTGCAGACCCGAAGTCAATGGAGAATCGGTTGCAACTATTTTCTCTTGCACCGTTGGGGACGACAGTCGATGAAGATGTTCGTATTGATGGGTTAACAGAGACATTAAAGGTTTCGAGATTCATCTCAGCGGCCGTGGAGATTGTGCGGATATCGGCCTTAAAATTCCTCATAACCTTCAAATTAAAAGGGGATCTGGAGGCGTTCAAATGCAATGCGGATCTTCATAAGGAGATGGGGTTGTAATTAGTTAAAATGTGGTCTCCAGATGAGGTCTTGGGAAGGGATGGAGTGTGGATTAGAATATTCAGGATACCTGCTTAGGCCTGGATCGAGGCGGTCATTCTCTATCTGGCTAGCTATTTTGGGAAAACCACTTAGATAGACTCAAATTCCAGATTCGGGTTCTTTCATGCATTTGCTCGTGTAAAGGTGATCCCCAGGCCGGGTGTGAGCTTCAGCAAAGTTTTAAGGTTGGTGGTTTTGGGTAAGACTTACCCCATTCTAACGGAATTGGAGCCTCTCTTTAGGTACGGGTGCTCTCCAGCCATAAAACATTCGACTAAAGAGAGTAATAAGGACTGGGTCCTCCGTCGTTTCCATGAACCTACAAGTTATCCGCCAGGTGTTTGTGGAAATGCTCCATCCGGGGAAGCAGCAATACATAGAGGTTACATGGGAAATCAGGTAGACGTTTGTGAAAATGCTAATGTGGAGGGCAAGTGTAGTTCAGGTCTTCTTGGCCAACCAGAGGATTCTCGGAAGGAAAAGACGGTGGAGGAGGGCTATGTCGAACCACACCACATGTCAAATGATTGTTATATGGCGACTGATAGAAATGAGGTGATAATCATGCTTGGCCCGCCGGAGCCATACCCTATGCCACTTAGAACTAATGAGGGCTATTTCTCTGCAAATAGGAACAACCAAGCTGGATGTCAACAAGCAATCTCTGATAGCGGTTTGCAGAAGTTGAGATCTCTCTCAAATTCAAGGCAAACAAACAACCAGGGGAAGGCACACCTATTAAATGGAATGACGCCTTTTCAACCAGCGTTTAGCCACGGTAGGGTGAGATTGGAATAGGGCATTTTGCATCGTAATGATTATGGGATGTGTCCAAATCAGGATTTACTCAACTTGGGAGGGGTGCAGCCACCTCCACACATACATACCCCATCCAAGGAGGCAGTTCTCCAGGGTGAAGAGGAAATGGTTAGTAGAATGTAACCATACACCCAGCCTCAGTTTCTTAAAACCTCTTCGGTGGGTAATGTCAACCTCCGGTGCCTTCAGCAGCTGAGACCAACGACAGGGTGCCCCTAAAAGAGATTCGGATTAATGCAGGAAAGGAGAACCTCCACCCTTCGTCTATGTCTGATCTGGTGAGTACTAGAGCTAGAAACATTGAGAAGGGAAACATCACAGCATATGAAGGTATAATTGGGGTGAAAGAGCTGAGACATGCTGCCTAATGGAGCTAGAGGCAGCCCCAGTATCTGCAGGTAGGACAAGAGACAATGAGAGGGCTGCATTAGAGATTGATCTATCTCCCTATTTCATGACAGAAAATAAAGCCTACAGATAGACATTTGGACATCTGGATATGGAGTTTGGCAGCCCGGGGGCACCTCAGGATCAGGATCAGCACAAGGCTCAGAGTGAAGCTTTTGAGGAAGAGTTCTCGAATTTGGCTATGGATGATCAAAAGGGGCAGTAGCTATCAGACAAGGAAGGATAAAAAAAGAAGTTGAAAAGGCATATAATTCTCTATGAGAAAGGAAATTGGGCATCAAGGCTTCAGCGATTAAAAAGGAGGGCCGTGAATACCAGATATGTGACGGATGGATAAGATTCTTGTATGGAATGTCTGAGGTATTGGCAACCAATGGGCAATTCGAACTGCAAAGAGGCTCATCAAGAAAAATGATCCTTGTATTATGGCTCTGCTTGAGCCTATGCTGGGTGATGAGAAGCGGATTAGAACCGGTCTAGCTTTGGGTTTTCATTCATCCTTTTTGAATGGTTTAGAGGGTGGAAAGATATGGGTTTCCTTCAAGTCTCTTCTTTCTTGCTGGTTTTGTTTAAATCTAACCAGTGCCTTTTCATTGTGGCATCTATGCAGAATTGCTCATCCCATCTGCATATTACTTTCGTCTATGTCGGGTGTGTGAGGATATTAAGGAGAGCACTTTGGTCAGACCTGACTGCCCTCTCCTCCTCGATGTAAGGTCCTTGGGCTATTTGCAGAAATTTCAATGCAATTGTAGATGATTTTGAAAGGAGAAGTAGGAGGGCTGCAGACAAATCATCCTCTACCCATACATGTTGCGGGCCTCTAAGACGTGTGGTTTTCTGGAAGTAAGTTTACATGGAGCAACAATCAGGCGGGTGCCTCCCGTGTTTGGGCTAGACTCGATCGTGCTCTTATCAATGTCCACTGGGCTACATTTTTCCCATAGTTTCAGGTCTCCCATTTGCCCCGTACTCAATCTGATCACGCGCCCCTTCTCCTCAGTTTTCCAATGTGGCAGAATGGTGGGCCTAAACCATTCCAGTTTCAAAGGATGTGGACGCAGCATGAGTCCTTCTTGCATGTGGTCAAGTCAGCCTGGAATAAAGTGGAGTCTGCTCATCCTGTGTATAACGTGCTGGCGAAGATTAAGCAGGTGAAGCTAGATCTTAAGCTTTAGAACAAGGAGGTATTTTGTAACATCTTTGAGCAGATTAAGACAACGGAAAGGGCCATTCTTGAGCTGGAGAATAATTTGCTTCATATCTCAAGGTCGGTGGATCAGTCCAGCAGAATTCAGCAGCAACTCAGCTCTACTTCCGACAGGTTAGCTTCATTAGAGTTGATGAAGGAGATTTTTTGGAAGTAGAAATCGAGAGTGGATTGGTTGACGGAGGGAGATAAAAACACGAAGGTTTTCTATGCCACTGCAACGGAGAGACAACGTAGAGTGCTTATACATCAGGTGGAATTGGAAAATGGGCAAATCGTGGAAGACCAGGAGGAGTTGAAGGTTACAGCGGTAGCACATTTCCAACAGATTTTCAGCGCAGTCGATTGTCAGATGGATTATAATCTGCTTCAATGCATTCCAAATCTCGTCACCCCGACTCAGAATGAGAGTTTACTAGCTACCCCCTCCCTATTGGAAGTACACTCGATGGTTTTGTCCATGCTAATTGATAGTGCAGCAGGCCCTGATGGGCTTTCTGCCAGTTTTTTCGTTTCATGCTGGAACATGATTGGTTAGGACATTCATAACGCCATCTCCTTTCTCTTCAAAGGTGGCAATCTTCCAAGGTCAGTAACATCATCGCTCATTTGTTTAATTCCAAAATCGACATCTCCTAGGCATTTTTCTGACTTCCGTCCAATCAGTTTATGTAACTGCTTGTACAAAGTTTTCTTTAAGATTGTTGTGGCCAGGCTTAGCAAGATTCTTCTGGTGTTGGTTTCGCCCGAGCAAGGGGCTTTTGTTCAAGGTCGATCAATAGCAAAAAATATTGCCTTAGCCCAGGAACTGTTCAGGGATTTTAACAAGCCAGTACGTGGTAGGAACATTGTGTTGAAACTTGATTTGGACAAGGCTTATGACAGAGTAAATTGGGATTTCCTGCTTCTGGTGCTAGAATGGTTTGGTTTTTACAATTCCAAGATAAAGATAGTTAAAAAATGTTGGGTGAATAGTTGGTTTTCAGTGATGATAAACACGGAGGTAGCAGGTTTTTTCAAATCTTCGAGGGGATTGAGGCAGGGAGATCCAAATTTGCCTAGTCTGTTCATCCTTGCAGCTGAGGTCATAAGTAGGGGTCTGAAATACATGATCAACCATCAGGTTTGCCGACCTTTTGCACTTCATAGAGGTTGTCCTGCTGTTTCGCATTTACTTTACTCAGACGACACCCTTATCTTCACAAATGGGGGCAAGCGGTTGCTTCAGGCTTTGAAGAAGTTCTTGGATTCTTTTCAAGCCTCCTCGGGTCAGAGTATAAACTTGCGAAAATGTTCCTTTTTCTATTCAACTAAGTTCCTAAGAGACAGAATCAGGGTTATTGAGGAAATCCTTGGGTTTGCGAAAGCTTCGTCTTCGTTCTCATACCTCAGTGTTCCTATGGTGCAAGGAAGGCTCAAATCTTCTGATTTCAACCCTTTGGTTAATAGAATAGTGGGGTGTATTAATGGGTGGAAGGCTCGAATTTTATCACAGGCTGGGAGAGCGGTTTTGGTAAAGAATGTGCTAACAAGTATTCCGGTGCACACCATGGCGGCGGTCCACATTCCTACGAAGGTCTTGAGCTCAATTGCGAAACAGATGGCAAAATTCTTCTGGGGATAGACAGAAGGGAAAGAAAAATGTCACTGAAAGACCTGGAAAGTGCTGGCTTCGCCTAAGGAAGAGGGTGGTATCGGAATTAGAAGACTTGCGGACATCATGACAACCTTTCAGCTGAAAATGGCATGGGCAATCAGGTTTGGGAAGGAAAGAAATGTCTGGAAGTACTTCATGGTGGCCAAGTACCATCGGGATTTAGCTCCTCACCTATTAGACCGGCCAAGGCACCCGTCCTCTCCTTTGTGGAAGTGGATTTTGGATCTCATTCCTATCATTGATACCTGAGTGTTTTGGAAAATCAGTGCTGGTAAGTGCAACTTCTGGCAATCGAATTGGATAGGTTTAGGGCCGCTTTTACAGATTGTTCAAGCTGAGGTGCCCGACGGCCTATTGGACCTTGAGGTGTTTAACGTGCTTGGTTCGGTCGGTCCCCTCCCTCCTCCTTCTACATGGCTCCCCCTCCCTCAGCGTGTTATTGATCATATTTTTCAAGTCAGCTTTTGTATTGCAGGGGACTCGGACATGCCAATCTAGCCTTTCACCCCAAAGGGGAAATTCTCTGTTAGATTTTCCTGGGCTTTGAGTGAAATCCTGCGTCCGGGTCAGAATTGGTCTTGGTGGGTTTAGCATGCTAAACTTTCGCCTAAAATTTTGCTTCTTATCTGGAAAGTATTACAAAAAGTGGTCCCGGTCGACTGTGCAATGCAATCTCGCGGCATTTAGCTTGCTTCCAGATGCGTCTGTTGTGCCCTTCAAGGAGCTCAAGTCCCCCTTTTCTATGCACAGGAATCAGTTCTTCACTTGTTAGTTTCTAGTAAGTTAGCGTAACACGTGTGGTCGGAGATCGGTAGGGATTTTCAGATTTCTGTCATGGCGGCTATGTCGATTGAAGCTCGGTTCCAGCAATGGTGGGCGGTGGTCTCGTTGAAGCCAAGGAAAAACATAGTTCAAATGCTTACGCCTTAAATCATCATTTGGGAGATTTAGAAAGCTCAAAATGCAGCAATTTTTAATTTGGCGGCGGTGTCCTTGGCTTCAGTTATAGGTAAAATCAGGTGGTGGATAGCTCACATTTCTAGCTCAACGGTGGATGATCTTAATGTTGCCGCAGGAAGACAGTACCGACAACTATTTGCTTAGTCTCATTCTGTTATTGATCTTGGTGGTCGAGCCTTGGTAGTTAAGTGGGAGAGGCCTCTGCCTAGATGGATTAAAGTAAATGTTGATGGTTCAGCTTGAGGAAATTCGGGCAGAACGGGTGGGGGTGGAATTGGTCGAGGTGAGACGGGCGATTTCATTTTCTCTTTTTCTTTGGGTTATGGTGTTGGAACAAACACTGTTGTGGAATTATGTGCGGTTCATGATGGCTTATTCCATTCTCTCCCAAATCATCATTGAATCAGACTTTAGGCAAGTGATTGATATGCTCAATGGAGTGACTAAGCCTGGATGGAAATGAAAACCTTAGATCCTCAGGATTAACCATATGAGAATGCGGGGTCGAATTAAATTTGTGCATATTGTGAGGGAAGGAAATGCACCGGCAGATTTCATGGCCTGGCGTGGAAGCGGTTCCCAATCCTTTTCTTGCTTCGACACTTTTGCTGATCTTCCCCACTAGGTCAGAGGTTCTATCTTCCTCGATAAGGTTGGTCTTGGATCGATTAAGTCGTTGTAAAGCTTTTACTTTTCTTTGTGCAGCTTGGTTTCTCTCATGATAGGCCCTTATTTTATGCTTTGGGGTGTCCGAATGTACAGGACGTTTTCTTTAAAAAAAAAAAAAAGGCCCAAGCTCAATCCTATGTGGCAAGGACTTGGAGCCTAATATGCTAGTCTATTCTATTGCCATAACAAGACCTGAATATTATTTCCAGTGATTATGGATATTGGTCCCACAAACATTTTAGTGCACTATTTCTAGTTTATATCCATTATATTATGAACTTATGTTTTTTGTTTGCTCTATTAGGTGAAATTGAACTATATTCTGAGGGGCATCTAAGGGCATCTAACGTCAAGAATCTGACTGAGGAATATATGACTTCCTCTAAGGATGTAACTTATATCTTAATTAAGGTAAGCTACATAATAGATTTGGAATATAGATGAGCAATATCTACACAATACACGAGCAAAAGAAAAAAAAAAAAAAAGGAAAGAAGAGACCATGTGATTCAATATGTTAAAAATTCTTCTTGGAATATGTTTTAAAGTTGGAGATATTGGTACAAATGTTAGGAATATTATTTCTATTTCTGTAGATCAAGTAATTTTTATTTCTTTGTTTGAACCTTTGTTGCAGTGTTCTTTATTTGGGTGATAGTAAAATTTTTCATGGAGTGGAAGAGATGTTTGGATGA
Organism: Magnolia changhungtana; assembly: GCA_030180095.1. Classification (NCBI taxonomy): domain Eukaryota; kingdom Viridiplantae; phylum Streptophyta; class Magnoliopsida; order Magnoliales; family Magnoliaceae; genus Magnolia; species Magnolia changhungtana. The sequence goes on along the minus strand of JASAUF010000555.1, from coordinate 623,884 downwards.
TGAAGAAATAAAACATAAAATAATTGATAGAAAATCTATGGTTCTAAGTGAGGTTGTTGTTCTTTGTAATGTTTTAATCTCTATTTCCTATCTGGGTTTTCTTATTTTTGAGACATTGCGAACAGATTCAAGTTTTGTCGAGTTTTTGATCCCTGCTCACTGTCAGGCCCTCTGTCTATGTCTCCTAATTATTTGGTCTCTCTTGTTTAGCTTACTCGTCTTCTATATGATAGGTGCGGCCTCGGTCTTTTGTTTGTAGGGCCCCACCCGAATGGCTATACATCTCAAGTTCCATCAATACAATCTCTATTAAAAAAAAAGTTTTGTCAAGTTTCATCGAGTTTTCTTTTTTCAAGTTTTATGAGTTTTGACTAGTCAAGTGGACTGAATCTTGAACAAGTCTCGACTGAATTTTGACTAAATTTGAATTTGGTTACCCATTCATTACACTAGTAATCGTAATTAAATTCGATCCAAATTTAACATGCCCTTAAATTGTTTGTTAAGATGTCATGTTGCAATAACAATGTACTCAACATAATGAATTTCATGACGAGCGATCCAGATGATGGTTCTAATGCATATGTGATCATAACAAAAACAAATAGGACAACTCATCAAGTGGGCCACTCATTTATGAAGAAAAAAAAACTGATTTAGAATTACATAGAAATTGGTCACATACCTAGCTTGTCTGCAGTTTCTTCTGGTCAATCACTATCTTTGGAGTGTTCAGATTCGAGAAGTGTACCGAAACCTTCACATGCACATAGATGCATTTGACATCTAAGTCAGGATCTGGCTAATTGGTATTCACTTTATGCTTTCTTTACAAAGGTACATCTATACAGGAGATTTCTTCCAAGTACCTTGAGGAAAGGAGATTTATATCATGCAGAGGCAACTACAAATTTCTAGTGCTCATCATCCAAGTCCTGTCTTCCAACAATGTGTACGGTTCATCATCAGCTTTCTCACTTTCAACTTCTTGTCTTCATTGATAAATCTGTGAACTCTTGTTCCTCTTAGATTTGGCAGAAGTTTTAAACTTCTTTATATATATATATATATATAATATTTGTAGGCAATGAACTTTTGTAATTATTAGTTCCTGGTACTTGGGGATGCATGTACTCAGTTTCACTATCAGATACATTTCATTAATATTAGTAGATTTACATGGTATTTTTCTGCATTTGGTGCTTTTTCAAAGATTTAAATTGAACATTGAGAATATCATTAAGTGTATAATCAAAAGTAGTCAAGCCAATGGTGGTGGTGAATACAGGAAATTCAAAACCTTTCTTGAAATATGTGGTAATACTCACAGTTTCTCTTGTATAGTCTCCATGATTCTCTATTATGGCTGATGGTCACATCCCACCAATTCTGCCATTCAATACTGTAAATTTTTTCATTAACCATCTACTTTTTTCCAAACACACAGAAATAGAGGCCGAGGTACAAAAGCCTCGGAAGAATTAGCTCCTACTACCAACATCACCCAGCCAACTAGTACAGAATATAGACTTTGTTGCAAGTTCTATTATCAGTATTATTTCCACCTTTTAAGTTCTAAACATGAAGAACATCTTTTTTGTTATTTGCTACAAATTTATTTATTTATTATATATTTGTGGATCTTTTTTTGACTGGATTAAGTGGGCCTGGGTTATATTATTAGAGTGTTCTTTCACCTACAACATTATAAATAAACCGGTGTAGAGAGATCTTTCTACACTTTGACGGGATCATAAAAGAAAACTAGCCTTTACCGGCGGTCAAAAATGCCGGCAAAGGCCCAGAAAACTGCCGGGAAATCCTTTGCCCACGGTCAGCTAACAGCTGGTAAAGCCTCAGTTAGAAAAGGCTTTACTGGCGGTTAGAACATTTACTGACGGTTGTGCTGGCCGCCGCTACATTGTAAAAAGCTATGGATAAAATCCATAGCTAAATATAACTAGCCCACAGTACAACCATAGCCACTAGTTCTGTAGCTTTTTAAAACTTTGCTGTGGTTAAATCCCATAGAGAAAATCTTTCTTATCAAAAAGTTTTTTTTTTTTTTTTTTTTAAAAAAAAAAGAGAAGAAAAGATAAGATAAGATAAGAAAAGGTGACCCACATGTATCCTAATTTTTATTTTTTTTTACCAGTCTAAACAGCTAACATACCTTGGTTAATGTCAATGATCTCCTTGTTGCCAATGATTACCATTGTTTCCAAGACTGGTTCTTCTGTCGATCTTTGGTGAGCTGTGTAAAGATTTGTGTAACAGTAAAAGGCATCAGCACTAGTTAGCAGTTAAAATTAGCTCACACTCCAAATCACCATTCATTGTGTTCTGAGTGGCTGTGACATATAAAACACAGATCCGTCTTGAATTTACCTTGACATAATATAATAATGGTAGAGAAGAGGAAGTGTGCCAGTGTCACCTATTTGAAGATAAAGCAGGGAATTTGTAAGACAATTAGAAACATTTCATACACACACAAAAACAAAAAAGAAAAAATTCAAGGTCTAAGTCAGAAAATAGACAAAAAACAAAACAATATTAAGAAAAGCTAGAGATGAAAGAATTCAAAATTAATGTATGAATTGGTATGTAAATGTTATATCTGCTTTTGCAATTGATGTAATATTTGAATGTGGCCCATCATTTATATGATCTGGAATACACGAAGGGTGCAACAGTTAGACAGTAATGACGGTTGTAGAATGAATATGGGTGCAGAAATCTTGGGTTTTATCTAGTGACTTAAAAGAGCAAACCTGGCGTTATTGATGATGAGATGAAGCTTCAAATCACAGAAGGTGCCCCTGTTTACAACCAAATAGAATGTCACTAAGAAGTCATAGATTGGTCTGTATTTTCCCAATTCCTTGTAGGATTCTATGCACGTTCAAAAAGCAAAAGACAAACAAAATTTTAGAAAATGAAAATGAATACAACCAGTTTCCTTCAGTTGTCCGTCCATTTCAGTCATATTAAAATTTCATTGGTCTAAAATATTTCTACAAAATGATAATAGCCTGGCAACAAATGTAACTGTATCAGAAACTTGATGAAGACCTAAATCATGCTGTTTAATATACTTCATCAACAGAAAAATAAAAATAAAAAATCAGCAACTTACCTCAGTAATGAAGTAAAGGTTTTCTTCTTGCAACACATCCTCAAAATTTGAAGACATCTATCCCATGAATTAGATATACCCTTTCATGGTGAGCCATGGGCTTAAAAATGAGGCCAATCCACAACTTAGGTGAGCAACAACATAAACAATGGTTAAGAGTGGATGCACATCCATTGAAACCATTTTTATTTTTTTTTGTACAACGGACCCAACAAGATGTGGCTTAAACATCTAGGCCATTCATTGTGACTTAGATAAGAGGTCACTTGGATAAGGGGTCACAACAGATTTTGGGCTATTTCAAAACTTAGGTGGGCTCCAACAAATGTTTTTAAATGTTTTAGGCATGATTTCTCATAATTTCATCTGGAGAATCCAAAAAAACCAACAACAAGAAGAAAACTTAATGTCAATGGAGAATCCTAAAAAAAAAAAAAAAAAAAAAAAAAAAACAAATTTACTAAAAGGTATGACATGAACTCTTACAATTTGTGGAGAATCCAATGACCATATTGTCTACGGCCTTCTGAGGAGTCGGTGTTTCTTCCTGTTAAAAGGAAACAATCATAGTATAATAATCATCTTTCAGAAATTAGAACCCATATTCAAAAACCAGGAAATAGCAAACGAGAAAAATACCCAATAGAAATTCCATGTTCATTTGATCAGTTCCATGCAATTTCACACACCCAATTCATCCAAAAAATCAGAAGCATGACTTGTATGAACAACAGAAGCTCCTTCCATTCAATCAGTTCCATGGAATTCCATGAGTTCACCAAATACAATAACAGAATAACCATAATGATTTGAAGCAACCTGCATAAGATACCGAGAAATCAAAGCAAGAAAATACAGATTGGTAAAAATATAAATATACTAACGAAAACATGTGCACTTAGAAAACAACACAGGTTATAATAAAATCTCAATTATGAGATGGCTTCTTCTGTTTGCATCACTAAAAGAGAGGGGGAAATTGATTTCCTTTTAACAGTTACATAGAAAACTACGCTCGTAACCAACTCTAGATGGAAATTTATTTCCTTTTAACAGTTAGAGAATGATTGAAAGATTAGACCAAAACCAATCTAATGAAAGAGATGATATGACATTCAACCAAAAAAATAAAGTGCTAGAAATGGAATTTCTTTTATAAGAATAATAAATGCATATAAAAAAATATATAATTTACTATTAAAACCACCTAGACCCAAATGGACAGTACCTAGACCTGATTTTTAATCAGGTCCTAAAGTTGAGACCCGAACCAATCCCAATTGCTTAATAGGTCCCATAACTGAGACCTAGATGTATTAACATTGGGTTGGATTCATCAGATACCCATTGGCTGCCACACATGCAATTGAGTGCAATATTAGCCACATACCAAGTTGGTGCAAAAACTCTCTTGATTGTACTCATGTCTAGTCTTCTCTAAGCCCAACCATGGAGATGTTTCCATACGTCCCTTTGGCAAGCAATCTCAATTCACAGTTATGGTGGTCCCCAGCACTGATTTTTGAGTAGGAAGCTTCTTCAGCCATTGGATGAGGGACACCCATTTGGATGTACATGCTATTGCCCCAATAGTAGGGTTTTTTTGAATCCAACAATAGGCCACAGACAAATCCATCACCAGCAGTTAGGCCTAAGAATGGGAATTCTAGAATCAAGAAGCTGTAGAGTTAAAACAAACATGTTCACTTGTTGCACAAAAAGAAAGGAAAAAAAAAAAAAAAAAGAAAAAAAAAAGAAGACAATACAATGTGAATTTTAAAGACAAACATTAATTTATTCTTCAAGAGCTAATACGGGATTAGTAACAATTGAAGTGGTCAAACAGATAAATTGGGAGATACATAGTAGAAAAGTCATCAGTAATATAGGCAATTACTGTGGCTATAGACAATAACTAAAAGAAGAGCTGAAAGAAAGCATTGACAACCATGCCTACCTTCTCCTTTTGTATGATTTACTGACGGTTGTGCCAGCCACCGCTTCGATGTGGGATTTACAGACGGTTGTGTTGGCCTGCCTGCCCAACGTTTGCACTAAGATCTGTCATAGCTGGGGATCAAACAATTCGCTTAGATTCAGTAAAAAATGACTATACACCATAACTGAGATGTTTGTCTCAGATGAAAAATAGACGAGAGTTGCAACTGCTACCATCCAAACCACCGCCTACAATAGAACCTAAGTCCAGGTTGTAAATCTCCATTTTTTTATGAATCTGGGTTTCCCAAAGAGTTGGGCAACCCCCTTTTGAGGGGAAAAAAAAAACTTGATTCTGAAATCGCTGCATGATATCCATTCCGGGATGTCTCTAATAGAGGTTTACATTTAGAAAATAAGAAATAAGAAAAATCAAGATTCACAGTAGTTTTCAAAAACAAAATCCAGTGTCAGCTACCATTCAAAACAGGGCATCACCAAATAAACTTGAAATTGTCTCATGACAGGTTACTTTCTTTAGATGAAAACAAAGCCAAATACATGAAAAAAACAGTCATACAACCTCCCTCCCAAGAACTGAGCAACCTCGGGATGCTTCACCTGTCCAATATGAAAGAAGAAAAACATAGTCATACACCATTCCCTCCAAGACAACTAGGTCTGCATCCTGGATTCCATCATCTCCACGGTTATAGATAATTGCTAGGAATCTAGTGAGTCCTTATTTGTTAGATGCCTAAAAAATGAGTTGATCTCATTTTAGCTAATAGTAATTATGTATTAGAAATCTTGATTTCTATTAATGCATTAGAGATCAAGATCTTTAATACATAAAATAATCATGAGATAGTAATAGATTCCAAATACCATCAAAAGTATTTGCATATCACCTTGTTCAAGAAAGAGAATATGATTGCACTAGCATGTTCTGTCTCATTTCCAACTATTGGTAGCGAAATTATACTAATGAAGCGGACAAAAATATCACAAGATTCAGATGCAGCCTAATTAAGCAAGCAAGTATTCTCAGTTCAGATAATTCGGCTATAATACTGACAAAATTGGGTAAAGAAATGTATTGAAAACCAAAATAGTTGATTGAGTTATTCTGGATGCGTGGCTTTGCTCCAATGGATGTTTATGATTTGGAGGGATGTTACTGTAATGTGCACGCTTCATGGAGTTTCATGAAGTGCTAACTACGACATCCCCATTGTACATGTGATTCATGTCTATGGTTATCAAGACTATTGATATCATGGGCCATAGTCCACGAGTCAAGGCAACTAGAAACCCATTCATGACATATAGATGGAAGATTAACAAAAGCTTGTATAAAAAATGAGCACTTGTCTACATTCAATTGGAAAACCCAATAAAGATTGGGGCTATTGGATCATCTAAAAACAAAGTTCAGGAAACTGAAAAGATCTTTTAGTGCTGTGACTGCAAAAGAGACAAAGTGAATCAACAAATATTCTTTGGCATTTTCAAAATCCCGTTGTCTAAAAGTCTTGGGCATGGTGCCAGATTTTTGCTCTCTTGTTTCTCTTCTCAAATGCCTTAGAGCTTCCAATCCCTTCCATTGATCAAGGTGAGAGGTTTGCCTTCCCATGAGAGATGTGCTCATCCATGCAAACCTTTCTTTTTTTGGATGATGTCTCACTTAGCTCATTCCCACTCACTGAAAATTCCACAAAGACATGCCATGGTTTACAAACTATACACAAACACCTAGAAAGAAAAAAAATTATAACATAATGCTTACTACAGGAAAATACACACACAAAAATAAAATAAAAATAGATCGCATTATTCTGATCTAGCTGTCTACACAAGTAAATTTTCCTGTATTGTACTGCAGGTTGTCCACTTCTTTAAATGGACCATCTTTTTACCAAATGATATTCCAAACAATAAATATGGGTAAACTAACTACAGTTCAAGATCCATAAACAACAAATCAGCAAATAAACTTACAGAGATCAAGATAGGATCTCAAACATCTTTTATTAGAAGAGACGCATAATAAAATCTGATAAATCAATTTTAGGGGCATTAATCTCAATAATAACTAAGTAAAGAAATGGTAGGACATGTCTCAAACCTAAAAAATGCATCCTCCATAAAGTCCTATTTCGAAGTGAAGAAAAAAGACTCTAATAGCCACATATCCTCTCTTTTATATAGGATTTGCAATTTTATTCCACAAAGCAACAATGTTAAATATATCAATATGAAGGCCATTTCTTACTTGTTCCACTTTACTACCACTTTCACACCCAGCTCCAGCCATGACTATTTTAACTGCTATTGCATCAACATCCGCCTTTCATATTGTGCACGAGATGGCAAACCTTGTATAAAAAAAATGCCAATTACCGAAAATCCAAAAACACAATGTAATACACTATTACATATAAATCTAAAATTGAAACCAAATTTAAATCAAAATAAAACACCTAATAGCCAAATATAGAAAATCCCAAAATAAATTAATTAAAATTAATACCTCTACAACCGCCTTCTCTCTCAAACGTTCTGATAACCTCAATGCCTTGATCTCCGCTTGCGCTTCCCCTAACTCCCGATCTTTATCTGTAATTCAGGAAAATGCCATTTCAAATCACCCCCAAAAATCAAAGAAACCACCAAAAGCCACTGGGATCACAATTGCAATCCAACCCACCTTTGACTTCATTCTCCAATTGATTCAACTCCACCTTGACCAGATCCGACCTGCGCAGTAGATTTATGAACTCATCCGAGTCGAGGCTAGGCCAGACCGATGTCTGCCTCCTTGACCCCTTGAACGATCCCGACACAACAGCTTCATCGATCCGCATCCAGGTACTACCATTGTTCGGCCGCTCGGGAGAAGCCCTCGGCTGCCATGTTGTCGCTGGGAAGATCGGCCATGACGGATCCGAACAATCTCACATCCAAAAACCCTAGTCTTCAGTAACCCTGATTTTGAAAGAATTAGGGTTGAGAGAGAGAGAGAGAGAGAGAGAGAGAGTGTGTGTGTGTGTGTGTGTGTGTGTGTAGAGAGAGATTCTAGGGTTAGGTTTACTATTTTGACTAGTTGTTATTCCTCGATTCTGCAATGGAGAGAGAGAAAGAGAGAGAGTCTTTTTCTCTTCATTTTAAAAGAAAGAGTAGATCGGGCGAGCACAAATCAGGGCATCCCGTTTTTCATTTTAGAGCCCCTTCACCGGCTGCCGGCAAAGGATAACCCCAATCGACGGCTATGACTATTTTTCTTGTAGTAGATGTTGATTTTATGCAAGCAAGGCCCATGGTTCTATGATCCTGGATGTTGATTTTATGGAACCACTTTTGACGGGATGCCCCAAAATTTTCCCAAATTCGACATTTCTAACCCTTAGGTCATTGGACTGAAAATTTATGGTTAAGAAGAAAAATATAACAACAAACCAAGCATAAGGCCAAAGTTTGGACAGCTAAAATCATCCAACCTGGAGACTTTTGGGGCATCCCCCCATCTACCTTTTGGCCAATATATCAACAGCCTGGATCACTGTAACCATGGGCTGCTCTCATATGAGTGGTTGGATCAGGATAGTATTCTCGTCTTGATGCATCCAATCCAATAATTTCTCCTTTTTTCTTTATCACAATACTATAACTTGTGTTGAGGCCACATCCTTTTGTAGTTCATGTACAACAAATTTGAATATGATGGGAAACTCAATCCGTCTTTTGTGGAAGGTCCATTTCAACTTCCATTATCAAGAATCGCAGCATATATAAAAGACCCAGTCACTCCACTACAAGAAAATGGCTCTTAGCCGACTGATTGGCCAACCCTTTGCCAGCGGCTAGTTTGAACGGCTCCTGGCAGGGTCCCTGTATATATATTTAAAAAAAAAAAAAAACCTAACCTCATTCCCTCTCTGAAGGGGCGCCGCACGACCGTCTCTCTCTTACTCTCCCTCCCTCTCTCTGCCGCTCCTCTCCCTATCTCTGCCGCTCCCTCTCCCTCTCTCTGACCCTCTCTCTCTTACTCTCCCTCCCTCTCTCTGCCGCTCCTCTCCCTCTCGTGCGCTCTCCCTCTCTCTGCCGCTCCCTCTCCGACCCTCTCCCTCTCGCGCGCTCTCCCTCTCCCTCTCCCTTTCCCTCTCCGCTCTCTCTCTCTCTCTCTCTCGTCTCTCTCTCTTCTCGGCCCTCTGCTGCAACATCAGGTATCTCTCTCCGCTTGATCTACCGCACATCAAGGAGCATTCTGCTGCAACATCAGGTATCTCCTTATCTCTCTCTCTCTCTCTATTCATATTAATTTGGGCATTTTTTGGCATTTTTTAATCCTTCAAGTAACATTGTGCAATGATTTGTGTATTGAGAATTTTCGAGTTTCGAATCCCTAATTAGGGATTTGTAGTGTGATTCCTTAATTAGGGATTTTCTGATATTACAAATTAGTGATTTGGGGATTTTAAAATTTTGGGGATCTTGAGGATTTTTGAAATTGGGAATTTCAGGTGGTTTTGATAGCTGATTTGGTAGATTTGATGTTTATTTGTTCATATTTTATTTATTTATAGGGTTTTGATGGCTGATTGGGAGGATTTGATGCTTATTTAGTCATGTTTTCTTGATTTTTACGGTTTTGACAACCGATTTGGAGGTTTTGGTGTTAACTACAATATTCCCTGGTGGCCCTTTGATGATGGACTAGCCAGTGTATCTAGTAGAGATAGGTTTTGGTATATACTTTCCTTTTCACGGAGTATTAGGTCCTTCATCTTATTCTTTAATGGACGTTCCTCTCTTTTCACCAACAATAATTTAGTGGCTAGCTTTCCATATTCAGAAAAAGATTGGTGAGCTTACGCATCCTTCTAATTTGCATTTTGTATTTTTGGGAATGCCAATTACGTTGCTAAGAAATGATATAAATACATGAATCTAAAATTTCATGCCTTTTTTTTTTGTAGGGTTGTAGAATGCTTTAGAGCGAACTACCCCTATTCTGGGAAAGCAAAGAGTAAGTATAAAGATCAGGAACTGTGGCCTTTATCTGTCGAAATTATATAGCCATGTAATTTTTACTCATGGTATCTGAGGAAATTTCTTTATGTTTTGACTCTACATGCAAATAAATTTGAATTCCATGCATTTGCAGACTATGAATAATTCATAAATTGTGGTAGTGAGGCACTACATTGATCAGATCAAACAATGCTAACCATCTGACCACAAATACAACTCGTGTTTAAAAGTGAATGATAAAAAACAGAGAAACAATAAGTTTTTCTACAATTTGATTTTCATTTATTGAAGCGTGACACAGAGTCTTACAATTTGTTTTATGCTTGTAAGTGGGTTTAATCATGCATCGGTTGCTTTTTCATCTCTTCTAGAACACCCATCGTTAGAAACCTTAATAGGAACTGCTATCAATGGTAGAATTCATTTCCTTACAGGATCTTGAGATGGTTGAGTAATGAAGACGAGAAACCGAAAGCAACCAATAAGCAAAATACATATCTTTTAACATTTCATTATTGAAGCTGAAAGGAGATTACCTTTCTGGCAGTTGCCATGTGACTTTGGTAATATTTTCTAGAGAAAAAAACCCACCTGAATTGACTGAATTAGTTATCTTGTTTATCTTATATATTATCTACATTTTTATTGTAACCTAATGTTGTAGATGTGTGTGTATGATTGTAAGTGCCATTGATTTGACAGGGATTTTGGTGTCTTTCTTTGCAACCATTATTTATTAATGTTTTCACCTACTAATACCTATTTGATTTGTGATTAGTGTATTTGTGTTTGGATGTTTTATGCTAATTAAAGTAAAACCAATAGTTTAGAGTAGAGGCTTAAAACAAACTGATTCTCCATGTTTATTTTGCTCCTAGTCTGGTCACTCTTCATCTAGAGAGGAGCTGCACTTGTAGCATTTACAATTATAAAAGGAGTTTCAGCTGTCCTTGTACAATTTACTTTAATTTTAGCTATATTCATGGGATGTTAACTATAAAAGGAAAGACTGAAGATTCAGTGACTAGGATTTTCCAAATTTGGGATTTTTGTATTAAATATAGGAAACACAACTTGATACTCACCATCAACGCATTGAAACAAATTTGGTGACAAAGAGTTGCTATACATGTTGTCTTCTCATATATCTTTTTGATGATGCTTTTCTTCCTCTTCATGTGTAATTTGTTAAATTTCATATGTGCTTTTGTTAGACTTGCACTCTTGTTCACTTAGCTATCAAATGTCGACATTTATCTTGATGATACAATCACTATAATATCCTATCAGTGAAATTTTTCTGTAATTAATGCTCCATCCAAAGTTGGGTCAGTAAAATATACCCTTGTGTTCAGTTTCTATACATGTAAGCAAATATTTACAAGAAAAAGCTTGTGTGGTTGATAAACGGTAGGAGCAAATATCATTATGATACAAAACTCCATCGGTATTCAATCCCCACTGTTTTGTGGATTTGTGCAATCTGGGCAAGGACCTAAAAATTAGGAAGATATAAAACTCTCCTAATGATATCACAAGAAATAGTGGGGATTGAAAGCCCGGCGGTGACAGCAGTAAGTCTTGCTTGCATCAGGAATCCAGGATAATATTTGTGCCTGTAGTAGTAATAAACCTATCAACAGTTTTGATGGCATATAAATTTCATGGTGTGCTCCAAGAAGGTTTCAATGCAGTACATTTCCATGCCTACTGTTTCCCTTGCTTTTCACCCGTGTTTTCGATCTACTGTTTCCCTTCCTTTTCCTTATAGGATTTAATCTTATTTTATTTGAATCTCAATTCCAAGATATATTTTTATATTTGGAAATAGTGTACAGGCAATACTCACCCTCTGCCATTTGTTCAACTTATAAACCAACGTAAATGAAATCTTCCGAAATAGATGCCTGAATATATTATTGGTTGTCATTTTTGTTCTTTGGGATGTATTACTATTTGAGATTGTATTTTGTTTAAAGTGAAACCCAAAGGCCCTCGTATGATTGTTTCTCATGTGGACAATGATCTTGATGGACAATGGACAAAAGTATCCTCTGTCTCAGGGTGGATTGTTGGCACACCATACGGTAATAATCAAATCCATTCGAAGCTTTTAGTATGGTTGCATTTGGTCATCTCGAAATGAATCACTATTTGTGAAATCTTATTCTTGCAAGCATGCTCTCACCAAGACCGACACTAAAATTTAGCTCTTTGTTATCTTTCCTTAGTGTTGCTTCTCTAATATTCAATATGCTATGCACCTGTCTTCTTAATCCCTCTAGTGGAACATTCCCATAAGAAGAACATCTTTCCGTATTGTTTTTTGCTTCTTCTGCTTTTATTTATTTATGAACATTTGATATAAGATGTGCATGAAAAGTTTCTACGCCCTGACATAGTGCAAGTTAAAAGAATATCAGCTCCTGCATTCAGTCCTTCATGTGGCTTCCTTTTCTAGGTCCTTCTATTTCTTTAGAATAGGCTAGTCCAATCATAAAGTTGGCTATACTTTCTTTAGAATAGGTTAAGATTCATATTAGAATTTTGAGACATAAGATCTACCCAACCTCTACATGTCAATGGGCATCAGTTTGTTTTGTTTTTAAAAAGACAAAAAAAAAGAAGAAGAAAAAAAGCTTTGAGAAAAATCAGTCAGTTTGTGTTTGTTTGGTTATGAAATATGAATCTTGTTGTAGTGTCATTCTCAGTAATTCTTTTTGGTTATGAAAAAAGTGTCAACATGTTGATTTTTCCAGGGTCCCATGTGCTTAACACATTGTCTGTGAGTCTGTGTTTGACACTAGCATATCTATGTTTAGTTATACTGCTCAGATCAAGCTAGAATCACTTTAGCTATGTGAAATTTTGGATTACATCAGGCTAGAATCGATACTAGAGAGCATGGGAGCAAGAAATCCATCCTCTACTTCCACTGCCCATATTTTCTTTGGTCATTTGTGAGAGATGGAATTCTTATATTATCAAGCTTGTCTTCAAATTTTCTATTTGCAAAGCATACTTTTGATTCAGAGCATAGCATGTCTGATTTTCATAATTGCACTTTATCATGCACTTTACAACTATCGCAGAAACAAACTACACTTGTTTCAATTTTGGGTCTTTGACTTCTTCAGGGTTAGTTTATAGTTTTAAAGACTTGACTCGAATCCATTTAATAGTAGCAAACATACGTGTTCTTCATACTCTTATGGGATAGATTGTCATGTATTTGTTCGTGTTGTTACATGTGATTGAACAGGTAGGAATCCATCATCCATGTGGGACAAATTGGTTTTCAATAAAATAAGAGAAAAACTTGGAGGACGGGTCCTTTCTATTTGCTTGTTGGAAATTATAATGGTAACAATTTTCCGGATGAATTGCATGAACAGGTTTACTCCACTAAGGTTTGTCCATGTGTCCTTGATGGTGATTCATTTCTTGATGAAACCCGTGAAGGTGTTTATATAAATTCGTCTCTCCATCTTTGGTTATGTTTTCTTACCTATGCATGATTGTGTTTTAGTAGATGATCCTAGTCGTTGATTGGACTTTACCCATTGTTTGTTTAGCGTTGGTTGGAAAAAATCTGAATGCTAAATCAATTGTTTGGTAAATGGATTACTGGGGCCTGTTTGGATGCTTTGAAAATTCCCGTAAATGCAGGCTATAATTGATTTACTGACTTTTACCCGCATTTGAAAATCTGCCATTGGTGGGCCCACATCTTCTTATTGTCGATGATCGAAACCATCTATGTTCGGGTCCTATGTTATAAGTGAAACTGTCAGCAGTTTACACCGAATGCATGATCCTTAACATCACTACGTGTACATTGAGAGCATTGTTGTAGCATAATTGGCACATACTTCACCATGTTTTTTCTATTCCTTTTATGTGTACTGTTCAAATTGCTCCAGATTACTTCTTGTCTATGCAGGATATGGGTATGACTTCATTTAAAAAAAAAAAAAGGTTTGTATTAGCCATATAACCACTTTTTTTTTAAAAGCATGGGGTCTTGTTCATTTGCATATGTAATTGACGATGAATGCTTCTTTTTGTTTTTGTTCATCTTTTTTTTCGTAAACTTTTCAATGCAGCGAATGACAAGAAAAGCTGCTCTGAACCATGAGTGGTTTAGTGAGGTCTCTCTGCCTAAATCAAAAGATTTTATGCCGACATTTCCTGCTCAACATGCCCAAAACAGATATTTGGATGAACACCATAGATTTTAAACATAAACTGCTTCAAATGATTGATTTCTTGTGCCTCCTCCCTCAATACAAATATAGAAAATTATGATTTCAATGGAGAATCTGGTGTTATTTTTTAATTAGTGAATTGGATTTTTGTTATATGCCACATATTTTCATCTGGGTTTGTTTTATTTGAATTTCTATAGAAAATGTTCTTTTTTAAAAAATTATTTGATTTAATTAAAGTTGGGTTTTTTTGGAAATTGGTTTGTTGCCAGATGGTTAATTTCAAGAGTTTTCCTATAAAACGTATCAGTAATGGCTTCTTCTACTACCATCTGAGGACCTCAAAGGCCCAACTAACTTGAGCTTTTTATATGCAGGCTGATGTATTTTTAGCCCCACAGATCAATGTTGCCACTGCAAGGTTTAATATTGAAATGGTAAAGTTTTTAACTATTTATTTTATCTTTGTTTATTCCTATTCTTCATAAATAGTTTGATGTTTACACTATTCAAGTACTTCTATGCTTTTCATTTAGGCTCTATTCAGGCTTCTTTCTTTTGCTTTGCATTACTAACTCATTCTTTGGAGAGTCTATAAAATTAGTTGAAGCTGATATTAGTTTGTGCTTACAACTGTTCAAAGATTTACAACCTGGACTTAGGTTCTATTGCGGTGCGTGGTTTGGACGGTAGCGATTGCAACTCTCATCCTGCTTTTCATCCGAGACAAACATCTTAGTTATGGTGTATAGTCATTTTTTACTTGAATCTAAGCGAATTGTTTGATCCCTAGCTAGGACAGATCTTAGTGCTAACGGGCAAAAGTGACGACAACCAACACAACCGCCAGTAAATCCCGCATTTCTCAAGTGTTGAGGAAGGGGGATCTCTCATCCTTACCCCTACCCAAGTATCCAGATTGCAATAGTATCTTGGTAGGCAATACATGTCTGGATCTAGCTTTGTGTATTGCATTTCTTGTACAACTGCAAGCGTAACTTTATCAGAAGATGATATGAATTGGAAAATGGTGTAGCTTGTGTTCTATATTCTTTAATGAATTTTTCTCTTGCAGGCCCATTTTATGAACACCGGTTGTATACTAACACACCCAAAGGTCTGAGGTTAAAATCGATGTCTGAGTTGCCTGAGTTCTGTTCTATTTTACCAGCTATCTTAGCAGGTGTGTTCGGAATGGGAGTGCTAGAAATGTCTCATGCAGATGCCCGTGAGGTACTTATGAAATTTTTATTTATTAATTATTATTATTATTATTATTTTGTGGGAGTTCTGCTGGATACTTAACTTTCTGTCATTCTATTTACCCTTGCTTGATTAATTCTACCACCTAAACATCATTAGTTACTTGACCAATGAAATGCATGAATGAACACCTTTTAACATGAATACTAACTCTATATGCTTCATGAGGATAGTGATTTATTGTGGATGTTGCTTTCTGCAGGCTGATCCCCAGAGTCAATCAGCATCGGAACTGCCATCAAACTATGGTGGCATCGACAAATTTGGTAGTCAAGAACGAAAACAATTGGAAGAGTTACTTGAAATAGAGGAATGCAACGTGGCTCTTATCCACCTTTCTCTGTTCTTGTCGCTTAGGCCAACAGTGAAAAGTACCACCGTTATTTATTTGAAATGTTTGTGGAATCTGTCAAGCAGTATACTTCTAAATTGGTTTATCTATTAGCTGTCTTTACTTGTATTGTAATGTGCACCGATTTTATGAAGGAGTTTGATGCTATTTTGATGTACTGCTTGTGAGCTAATTTCACATAAATAATATACAAATTTTACTGGTAAAAGTAATGTACAAATTTTACTGGTAAAAGTTTCTAAGTTATAACTGATAGGAAAAGTAGCATCCAAATTGTCCACACGCAGTGATTATGTGCGGCCCACCCTTCTCAGTCCTTTGCTTTTATGCTTCATGCCGTTTGTGAAAGCTTGGGTGCATCACCTCTTAAATCTTTAATATGACTGCCATCATCTACAAATCACCTTTTGGCATCTACGAAATTGCAGGAATACTACAATGAAAATCTCTATGCCATTTCTAAAGACTCAAGCTAAACTTATTTTCTCTTACACAAAACACCACACTACGCCAAAATCGCTGATTTGCGACGGACTAAATCGTCGTAAAACCAAATAAACGACGGACTTCATCCGTCGTGAGGTCCGTCGCTGTTTAGTGGGTCGTTTTTGGTTTTACGACGGATTTTATCCGTCGTTTAATATGCGACGGATAAGGTCCGTTGCCTAATGGCGACGGATAAAATCCGTCGTAAAATAAAAAACCGTCGGTGAAATTCCAAAAAATGGTCGTCCCTATAAACATTAGCGACGGATAAGATCCGTCGCTAATATTAGTAAGCGACGGACCTCAAATCCGTCGTAAAAATTAAAAATAAACGTCGGAAATTCTAAAAATGTCGTCCCTAGAAACAGTAGCGACGGATAAGATCCGTCGCTAATTTTAGTAAGCGACGGACCTCAATCCGTCGTTAATTTCAATGTTCAGAGATTAGCGACGGATTTGGTCCGTCGCTAAAATATCTGCAAAAAAAAAAATATACACCAATAAATTATTATTAAAATTTTTTAAAATCTTGCACCTGATAGTCATTCAAAAAATAATTCACACTATTGTTTGATAAGGATCCTATTCACAAAATTGGTAACAACTTAATTCAATAAAAGAGGAAATGACCCAAGTGGCCCATGCAACAAAAATTCACTTCAACCCTCCTAACTAAACACTTCCCCCTACTAAACTAGCTAGGACCCACACAAAAGAAATTACCTGGAACTTCCAACTGTTGGCTATGCATTGTTTTGTATTGGCTACTTAGTATCTGCTCCTGTTCAACCTTCTTTTGAGCCCTTCCTACATATATTACAAGCAACCAAATTTAATCCAAGAAAAGACTAGTTGAGTCAACCCTTCATATATTTCAAATAACCAGCTCAAATCCATGAAAAGTGAATAGTTTAATCAACTGAAACCAATTAACAAAATAAAATATTAGAATTCATCCTACCAATTAGATGTTAAGGTAAGAACATTTCAATTGGTATGTTTCTTTGTAAGGCTGTTACAACCGTCGATTAGAAAATCCTAGTGGGAAAAGAGAGCATTTTCAGATACAAATTTTGTCATCTTCCGGATGCACTTTGATTGCCACATTCAACAACAATATGCTAACATATGTACAAACTTCATAATATATAAATGCCAACAAAAGATTTAAAAAAAAACTTGAGAAAAATAAAGAACCATTACTAATAAAACTATTGAAGCTCTGTTTTCTTCAGGGTAGCTTTCCCCTGTTGTTTTTTCTTTTTTTGTTTGATGTTTAGCTTTCCCCAATGTGACACATGATCATATTAGAATATCCAATCGATATTCTTCAGAGTGTTCATCTATGGTTGGGCCCAACAGAGATATTCTAGATCACCGATGACAATGAGTATTTTCCTTTTTTTTTTTTTTTTTGGTCGTAGGACCATATAACTTGGTCACGTCAACACACTAGCCGTGGGTGTTGTATGCTACACCACCAATCTGCGCACATAACTACTACTTGTGATATGTCATGTCACTCACCTTCATTCCCTTGTTATGTCATTTTATTCCCACACATCTACTACTTTTAATATCTATATAAAGGAGTTAAGCCCTTTGTTGTATTCACTCTCTAAGTTAGCCTTTTATATTTCAAACTTAAGTTTTTCAAGATATCCAGAGCAAGTTGTAACCTAGCTCCTTTTCTTACCTGTTGGTAGCTGCCTTTGGTGGTGGTGCAAATCAATATTAATTCGATCCTCATTTTAGGCGTTCTTCTTTTGCTTTCTCATTTTCTTCTTTCCTCGTTTGCTTCTTTTTTGATAATTTGTTTAGGGTCAGTTTGGGCAGTGGGATTAGAAGGGATTAGGTGGGATGAGATTTAAAAAAGATAATTATTACCCATGGCGATTGTTCCCTATTGCCGTGGGATAAAATTAATGCTATGCTTTGTTGATAATACGAGGGTACATTGAATGGATATACCTACCATCATTTGAAATGACTGAATAACATGCATATGTTATATCTAAACCGTTCATTTGTTTTGTAACCTCATTTTATGGCATGTGCCTAAAAATGAGGTAGATCCAAAACTTATGTAGCTCCAAAGAAGTTTTCAACGGTAAGTATTCAATCCGTGTTGCTTTCTATGGTGGAGTTCACTTGAGCTTTAGATTTACCTAATTTTTGGCCCATGCTCTAAAATAATCTCGATAAATGTGTGGATGGTGTGGATATAGCCCACACATCATGGTGGGACCTACACAACTTTCCAAACATTGAGTGAAATTGGCACGGACCCAATACAATTCCATTTAATGTAATTCCAAGCTTTTCCATTCTTCCCAAACATGAAGTGGAATTGGCACAAGACCAGATGAATCCCATCCCACCTAATCCCTTCTAATCCCACCGCCCAAACTGACCCTTAACAACAATGGGTGCATGGCTAATGAACTTGTGGTGCATCCTACGAAGCTACCCGTAAATCCCGTATTAGCCTTTGCATGTTTCTTCTTCATTTATAGCAAGAATAGTGTTATTCCTGTGAACTGGCCCCTGGTAGGAATGCTTCCTTCCTTTATTTTCAACGCCCATAGATTGCACGAGTGGGTCACTCAAGGTCTCCGGGAATGCGGGTCCACACCCTTGTAAGCCCCACTCCTTCCCTTACAGACGATGGTCCCTAACGGACACGGATTACGTATTAACTCGCCTGTCCACATCCTAAAACAGGCTGGTTTATCAACACCGTCCGTCCATTTTGTCATGTCATCTAACCTGTTCATTAGGGAAACGGATTGGCTACTTCCCACCACTAGCCCCGTGGTCGCGCCCCACCACGATGTATGTGTTTCATATATACACGCTTTGTTCATTCATTTTTACAGATCATTTTAGGGATCTATACCAAAAATTAATGAGAAGGATATAAATTTCAGGTGGACCACACTACAGGAAAACAATAGTGATTGAATATCTACATTAAGGGCCCGTTTGGCCGGGTGGATTGGAAGGGAGTGAATGGTATTAGGGTGGATGGCGTGGATTTCGAGGTAATGATGGTGTTGTCAGCTGATTGTCTTGAGAACCATGGGATTGTTGCATCCCTGTATTGATACATCCAGTCTGTTTGGCACGCCCGGCCAATCCGGAGATTAAAGCTTCCGATCCCTTCCAATCCCTCGAACCAAACACGTCGCAGGCTAATTTGAACGGATTAGGATGGATTGGATGGGATTTAAAGGTAATGATGGTGTTGTCAGTGGATTGTCTGAAGATCCATCGGATTTGGATTAGATCATCTACACTGTTTGGCACGCTGGCCATTCCTGGGATTTACCATCCAATCCCTTCCACTACCATCTAATCCCTTCCAATCCAACCGGCCAAACGGGCCGTAAAATTAATCCTCCTAAGGCCCACTGTACTTCTTATTTGACATCTTGTTGATTAGGTCATACAGACTTAGAAGAAGGGAAAAAACAAATATCAGCTTGATCCAAAACTTTTATGGGCCCCAAAAAGTTTTTAATGGTAGACCCTCATTCAACACTTGTTTCTTGTAATGTGGTCCACTTGAGAATGGTAAATATCTCATTTTTGGTCTCCGGGATTTAAACTACAACTAAAACTTATAGAAATCGTGACTTACTATAAACAGTAAAGTTACTATTTTACTATTTATGGAAGGTTATGATTCCTACTAGCGTGCATGGTTTTTGGCCAAAAATAGTAAGTGTCCTATTTGCCTTCACCATGCTGTTCTCCTAATTATTCTAAACACTTTTAAAGTTGGGCACAAGTCCTAAAGCGCAACAGATGAAGAGTTATATATAATCAAACTAAAACTAACTATGAATAGTAAAAATGAAATTAAAACAGGAATTCGACTGTCGATCTGATGGTATTTCAAAAATTCGGCATGCTCAACCAACATAGCAAGGTTGGGTGGCTAAACTAGTTCGCTCTACCCCAAAATCATAATTAGTACGTCTAATAGCTTATTCCAGTTTGTGAGAAGCGTCCGTTTTAAGTTCTGATGATCCGGATCACCTTCGTCTCTGATCGGCCTTTTCTGGTCCATCTTGGCCATGAAACTGTCCGTGACTTGCTCTACATCATTGGACATGTGTTGCTTTATACTAATGGTGTTGATGTTGATGGCATGTGAGTCAGTATCAATGTGACCCTTTGCCATTTCCAGTTCCAAGACCTTGGTAAAGAGGAAGGCGTATGTCTAGTTGGCAGCCAATCATAATTTCTTTTTGCCAATCTACCATTTAAAGCCAACCCCAAATCGATTAAAGAAAGGCTCAGATGATGATTGTATAACAGGAATTTGGAAACCGGGAATTGAAGTTTGGATCATGGGTTTATATATATATATATATATATATATATATATATATATATATATATATATATAATGAAAATGTTATTTTTTCTTCTTTTCAACCAATAGTTTTCATTTTTTTTTTTTTTTTAAGTTCTAAATCCTTAAAAAAACTGTAATTTGCAGATAAACTACATTCTGTTCGTGAAATAGAAGAGAAAGGAAAGAAGAGACATACCTTCTCTGAAATTTGTTGTTATCTCTGCATCTTTTTATTTGGTTTGTTGTGGATTTCAGTTGTTCTAGATCCGACAGCTTCAATGGCGGATTTCAGTTGTTCTAGATCCGACATTGCCAGAACATTTCTCATTGATGCAAATGCAACGCAAATTAAGGCTTATGAGGTTCTCCTCAAGGCCCATGAGCAACGATAGGTGCATTGAAGGCTGGGAATAAGGTCAGTGTTGTTTACCAAGCAGCAGTCTCGGTGGTAGAAGGGATGCTCCTGAATTTGCCTCTCATCTTACAAAGTCAACAGGAACGGGAATCGGTCTCGAGTTCCGTGAGTCGGTAATGAGTTTAAATGCCGGAACGATCGTGTGTTGAAGCCTGGAATGGTTTTTAATGTATCTCTTGGGTTTCAGAACTTGCAATCAAAAACCAATAACCCGAAGACTAAGATGTTCTCGTTGTTGCTTGCAGACACCATTATTGTCAATGAAAAAGCTGCAGAAGTTGTGACTTCAATCAGCTCCAAGTTAGTTAAGGATGTTGCATACTCATTCAATGAGGAAGAGGAGGGAGGAGGAAGAAGAGCATCCAAAGGTCAAAGCTGAATCCAATGGAGCTGAGACATTCTTGTCGAAAGCGACTCTAAGGTCGGATAATGGGCGGTTCTGCAGCTAGAGATGGCCGTGGTTCTACAAAAGCTTCAAGCGATCTCATTGCCTACAAGAATGTCAATGATATCCCACAGTCGAGGGAATTAATGATACAGATCGACCAAAAGATGAGGCTGTCCTTTTGCCAATCCATGGCAGCATGGTGCCATTTCACATTGCTACCATCAAGAGTGTTTCAGGCCAGCAGGATGGTAAAAATTGTTATAGGATGTGCCTTGGGAGTTTTAAATGATCGTCGAGTACCATTCAAACTAAAAGGGAAGTTTTATAGAATAGCTGTAAGACCAACCACGCTTTAGGGAACAAATTGTTGGGCAAGGGGAAGGCCCAAAAAGACGTGGATGGAGGTAGTAAGAAAAGACCCGATGACCTATGGTCTAACTGGATGTATGGCCCTTGATAGAGTAGAACGGTGGAATAGGATTCATGTATGCGACCCTAATTAATTAAGATATGGCTTACATGATGACGATGATGACGATTATTTCATATATAAATTGCAATATAATAATTTGCAATATATATATATATATATAAAACTATATTACATATACTTAGTATATGTATTGGAATTTGGAGCAACCGACATTATCTCACCCCCATTGTACCATGTATTAGAGGAACTAGTGGTGAATGGATGTTTGGTTTATCCAAAAGGTATCCAGTTTGAAGCTGAAAGGCATAAAAAGTGTCTCTTCCAAGTTCTTTTACTCGGTCTTCCACTCAAAACAAAATGTTTACTATTGATCCTAGTATTATCTACTACATACTAGTAACATACAACCAATATTGGGACACCATACCATAAGCTACAAAATTTCATATCCCCCTAAACAAGGCATCCTCCATTGATAACATATATATACATATATATATATATCATAAGTTTTTTATTTTCATTTACATTCACAAATACATTCATCATCCATCCAACTATCAACAACATTTACAAAAAAATAAATTATATCCAACCAACTCTTAATAATAATTTGCAACTTAACCTTCTAGGAACCATCATGCACCCGAATGTCTTACGGCAGAGCGGGTTCTGAGGAGTTACAAGTTGACCTTGACGACAGCATATAAATGAAGCGATAAAGATACAAATGATTCAAGATTAATTATAGGTTTTGAGAACTTACATCCACCTTACTCTTATTGCCAAGTAGTCCTGATGAAAATGCATCCACACTACAAGAAAGGGAAAAAAATAAAAAATTTGTGGCTGCACCGATACGGTCTAGTATGGACGGCTGCCTACGTACCCAATGTTGGAAGATTGGGATCAAGCCACTACGTAGTTCTTAATATTTAAATCAGAACATTTTACGCATAAGTAAAGAAAAAATGAAAACAAAACATAATAGAAATATGTGTACCTTCATCACGCATAAGAAGATGAACAATTAAACAAATCACTAGATTAGTCAATCAAAACTACTAAATAATTCAAGATAAAGATTTATGCTAGGACACTCCATGCACAATGTGGCTTGCTTATATGTTAGAAACATGTCATAACAATAAGCAACCAACCTATATAATCACCGAATTTTGTTTTCTAAATAAATCTATGATTTAATTGAGAACCATCTCCTTCTTCTATTTTTGCAATTGTCGGATTACAATCGCTACATAACATTACAAGTTCCTTGGTTGAAAGCCGAAGAAATATAAATTGTGAGAAATGGAGTTACTTAAATCTAGCAATTTCCTATCGTGGTCCTCCAATTCCACATCCCACATCCAAAACCCGCATCGACAAACCAAATTAAGCAAAATCCATAAATTCTCAAAGAATCTTGATAATGTATTGACAAAATAAAAAGTAATAAAAAAGAAATCAGCTGAAGGCACAAAACCAAACCTGTTCTGTAGAGCTTGCATATGCGCCAAGTGCTTGGACATTTTTTTTGTGAGCCTAGAAAAGAGAGAAATTGCTTAGCATAATCAAGACAAGAAGAGGCAAAGATCAAATGAAAAGGCCATCTTAAAGTAAAGAAACATATGAAAAATGAATATATTAAATATAGAGAAATTGCTTAGCATAATCAAGACAAGAGGAGGCAAAGATCAAATGAAAAGGCCATCTTAAAGTAAAGAAGCATATGAAAAATGAATACAACAAACAGAGAGGAATTCATCGTCTTTGACAGACAAAAAAGTTAAGCAAAACTCTCTGAGAAAGGTAACCTCATGAGGAGTGGCGATGTTTTTTGTTGGAAATACAACACTCAT